>VWZZ01004828.1:62148-73764 GCA_013399095.1 Psophia crepitans | reverse complement strand
CAGAGAGGTTGTGGAGTCTCCTTCTCTGGAGACATTCAAAACTCGACTGGACGTGTTCCTGAGTGATGTGCTCTAGGTAGTCCTGCTTTGGCAGAGGGGTTGGACTAGATGATCTTCTGAGGTCCCTTCCAACCTCTATGATTCTGTAATTCTTTGGTTCTGTGAGAGGCACTCTTTATTCGGGTTGATAATGACAGAACCAGGGACAATGGTTTTAAACTGAAAGAGGACAGATTTAAATTAGATATTAGGAGGAAATTCTTCCCTGTGAGGGTGGTGAGGCACTGGAACAGGGTGCCCAGAGAAGCTGTGGATGCCCCACCCCTGGCAGTGTTCAAGGCAAGGTTGGATGGGGCCTTGGCCGACTTGATCTAGTGGGTGTCATCCCTGCCTATGGATGAGTATCACTCAAAGGTGATCTTTGAGGTCCCTTGCAACCCAAGCCATTCTATGATTCTATGATAAGCAGAACTCTGAGCATGAGGTAAAAAGAAGAAATTATTAACAGACATTTCTGTACAGGGGGAGGTAGCTGCTGCTGCTGTCAGTTTTTTCTTCAGTATAAATCGTGTGTTGGGTATCTTGCAGCATCTGGACAGATATTTGTGATGTAAGACAGATCTGCTAAGATCTTACATGATAAGTACATAATCAATACACCAAACAACCAGCTGGTGGATTTCAGTAGAGCATTCATATATCGAAGGAACTCTAGGCAGCCTGAGACAGTGGAGATGTGGACACAAAAAGAAGGTGGATTGCCAGGGACGATACATTACCAAGACTTCCTTTTATTAATGATTTCAGCAGATATTATGAGCTCAGGCTGTGACTTTTTTGTGAGAGTTTTAAGGACCAAAGTTGAAAAATGTTAGTTTTAATGTATGTATAGCAGCAGCTGTAATCATCTGCAAAAAAAGGATCATATCCATGTACATATCCGTGTTCAAAAACAGAAAACCAAAGCCAAAACTCGCATACAAGGAGCACATTGGAGAACAGAAGGATCTTCAGTGAACTCAGCAGTCCTGAGTGGATGCACCGAGTGCAGATTAATATATTAGAGCCATAAGTGATTTTGTTCCCCAAAAGAAGGAAATTACTTCGGTCTCCACATCCTCTTTCTGTAGCCACGTAATGCTACCAAGCAGTGGTCATCTGCCCACTAGTGTCACCTACCCTGTGGTTGTGTACGAACTTCCTTTACGCTTGTTCCACGTCATCCAAAAGTTATTTGATCTCTTTATTCTTGTGATGAGTGCAGCCTAAAGTAAATTAGAATTTGGCATCATGTTGATTTAAAAATTATAATTTTCTTTTCTGGGTTGCTGTTGTGTTGTTAAGTCTTGTGACTGGGCTACCTGCTTCTTCATCATGCTATTATGAAATGCTTAGTATTTCATCTGCTATGGCTGTATTTTCCACTTGCAACACTCTTTCATACCTTAAAAAATCTTATGTTTGAACATTTGTCTCTACCAGGTTGGCATTCCTAAGTCCTCAGAAGAATTTTGCTTGTAATATTTGGTTTGATGTATCAGCTCTGATCTACGTATGTTACCTCTTCTGTTGGCATCATGCCTGTTGAGCCTTCTGAAATGTGGAATATAGTGCCTTTGTTTATTATGAGGCAATGCTTTTAAATACTTCATATATTTCTGTCCCCAGCAAATGGGGCCTGGTTATTCTTTTCATGCAATGTCACTGTTGGATAAAAATAAATGAAGGTTGTTCCAGATAATAACACGGCTGCTTTTGTAACAGAAAATTCAAGTGAATCAAAATAAAAGTCCAAAAATCTGTTATTGACCAGTGCGAATGTTCAAGGTCTTCATAAACCTTCATCAGGCTTTTAGTAATTAATAACTTGTGAATAAATGTTTCAACAACTTGCTTCCAGGCAAAATCCTCTGAGATATACAGCCAACACTTATAAATTATTGAGATGGTACAATGCTACACCACTTCAAGCTGTACTCTGGTCTAGCACATGTGTTTCAGTAAGTTCAGATATTTTTGCCTGTATTTTGATGAAAGATCTTCACTGAAAACATGCAAGCCTGTAGTGTGTAAAAATGAGATTATGACACAGAACTCAAAGACATCTCAAAGATTGTACAGCGGTGTTCGTGGGCATGCTGGTTCAGGTCTACATACAGCTGGGGAGATTTCTTCTGCATCCTGAATACCAAGGACCCAATGGTTTGGCAGACATCACTAGATGGTGCTGGTATACATATCTTTCACGTTGTTTTTCCTTAGTGTGCAAGTAACTGCTCACTCTTGGGAAGACATACTGTTATTGTTGGGTTTGGGTGTGCAAACAGATCTACAACTGGGTGTTAAGAGGGCTGCAGCCTTTCATCTCCCTGCCTTTTCTACAGCTCAGTTCAGTGGGATGTGTGGCTCTGCTGTGCTTTCAGGTGCCACTGTGAAGCTCGGTACCCCCTGATCGAACTGGCAACTGCCTCTGCCTTTGTTCTGTGCTGAAGAACATTTTCTTGGCTAGAGGGAACAGCACAAGAGCGCTTTGCTCTGAGACTTAAATTGACAAAGTAGGTTCCAGCAACATCAGATCTAGTATCCTAATCAAATATCTGCTTTGGGAGTTATATGACACACTTCCCAACCTTGCTGTAGTCAGAGATTGCAGTTGGCAGAAAAGAAATTTTCACATCCACTTCGAGAAGAAAGTTCCCTTGTAGGGTGTAGCTGTACCCAGACAGCTCCTCTCCAAACACAGTCACATTTCTGTGCCTTGTATTTCAATATACTAAGAGCATCTGGGGAAATATATTGTAGGCATTTAATATTGATTGGAATAACTTTGACAAAAAGTTTGAATATACCTCTTTGAGGAAAATGGAAATTATTATGCCATTTCTCTGTCTTCAATCCTTCAGTCTTCAGGGGTGTTATTATCCAATTTTATTGCTACATCATCTGTGAGAACGATACTCTTTGTGTCCCCTCCCCAGACAATTTTGCCTAAAATACTAATACAAATTTAGATCTTCTTTGTCCTTTCTTGCATGCTGTAATGCTCTGTAACAATGACGTTGATGTTATTGTCCCTACTACTGACACAAACATCTAGTCAGCTGTTGTTTCAGGCTCTCTGAAATTCAAGCAGATTTCACTGATAGCGTGTGGGTATTTTTTGAAGGTGTGATTTGCAAGTGTGATTGCTATAGTATTTAATATTTTTGAAAAAGAAAGTTAAACCTGAAGAAAAATTGTCGGGGAAAAAGGTTATTTTCACTTCAGCTAGTCCTTTATCAAATTAAAATAAATACTTATATAAATGTAAAAAGTACTTTTTTTTGCTTTCTTCTTTTTCTCTGGCACAGGAATAATAATAATATGGCAGGTTAACTCTCCTGTGCGGAGCCAAACTAATGGGTCATAAATTTGGCAGAATGTTCCTGCATTTGTTACAGTCGGTGATGAGATTCCCCCTGGTATTAGAGGGAACAAGAGCTGACCTGCAGAGTACGACTGTGACACTGTGCACATAAAGCTTCCTCATCTGTGTGGATCTGTGAGATTAGCTCTGTAGATGGCAGTAACTGATTAGCTGCTTGTAACAGTAATATAAGCATCCCAGACTCTCAAATCGTCCACTCTCAAAACCTGGCACACTTTTTTCTTCTGAAAAGAGCAGTTTTCTCCCATTCTTCATGACTTACATTAATTAAGCTCCTAGGGTTTGCTCAGTATCATCCTTCTGTTTTCTTGTTTGTTGGCCATGGTTTTGAAAGCCATTGGAATGGTTTTCCAAGAGAAGTGTAGCTAGTTACTCACCTGCTCCTCTAAACATGTGTTTTCCTTCCAGAACTACCAGGAGTTTAGTGCATGTTTTATAATTGCTTATTCAGAGACCTCGTGCAGGTTTTCCTTACGCTTAATCTCCCTTAGTGGATCACAGTGGCAAATGATTTTATTATTCATTTGCCCTAGAAGATGACCAAACTTTTTAATTTTTTTTATGTCAGCAAGCTTTAAAAAAGTTTCTATTTCACTGATGCTAGTTAAAAGTATTTTTTTACTATGTCTTCTCTCTATTTATAGAACAAAGACGAAAATTTCTAATGTCATCTCAGTTCTCCGGCCACTGTCTTGATTTTAGCATAGGTCACATTTATGAAATGTCAATGTATTCAGAGAAATTCGTTATTCTAGTCAGCCATTTTATTTAAATCTTCTCATGAAGATGTAACAGATAAGACTGGATAAAACTCTCAGTGGTAAATGGGGAAGAATTTCAATGGACTCTTCTTTCAAAGCTCTAAAGCAGCATCCTATATATTGCTCTTAAAATAACATTTGCACCAGTTATAGGAAAGCAGGATAATATTTATGTAATTTATTGCTTAGTGTTGCTGTGGGGCATATTCTGATGTCTCTTACGCATATTCTACCAAGAGCTCTGCAAATTAACATTAACGACCTCGGGGGGGTTCTGTGTTTCCACTGGAATTTGCTGGAATTTGACCTAAAAGGTGACACCCCCAAACTTTAGATTTTGTACAGCATGTTTTGTCTGTAAATTTAAAGGCACTTTAAAATGCAGGTGAGCATCACTACCCCTTCTTTGCAGATGGGGAGAGGTTGGAGAACTGTCTTACTCAAGGCTGTACAGTTAAATAAAAAATCCAGATGTGAATCCAGATTCTGTTGCCTGTCTCATGTTTCAGGTCACTGTCTTTTCCAAGCAATTATTTAAACTCAATACCCTTGCCTATTTGAACTGGATGATACCTTTCCATATTACTGGTGATGAAAGTCTTTTGATAATGTTTTAGAGAGAATGTTATATGTGGGGTTCTTGTTTTACAAAATGTTTTAGGTTTTGTAATTTTTTTGGCATTTAAAAAGAAATAAAAATGCTATTTAAATAATACCTAAATAATAATTAATATTCTTCTAAGATGAAGTTATTTTAGCCTTCAAAACCAGTCAATAATATGTTATTTGTTACTTTTTTTTTTTTTTGATAACATAATATATTACCTTTATTTGGAGTTAAACAAAACATGAAATCTATGTCTGTCTAAAATTACGCTAACTGGAAACAAATTCAATATTTTTGCTTTCCCAGTTTTTCCTATTAATAATCAAATTTCCTTCAATACATTGATGAACAGAAATACCCACTTACATGAGAAATAAATTTCACATGGAACAGTAAGAACATGAAAACATATGAGACCAATGCTTATTCTTGTACCACAAGCTCTTGTAGACACAAGCTATCTTTCATTCTCTTTTTTTGTAATATATCTAGCAAAAGAAGTCTAAGTCTCTGACTGAGTCTTCTAAGTGTTCACTCAGTACAAACCATTAATAATGCAGCAGAAAATAATAATAAAAAATCCCCTAAGTTACTTAATTTGCTACGAGTTTTCCTTTATCAAATAAGATTAAAGATCAGTGTCATTAGCTGTCTACAAATCCTTACGAGAATGTGTAATTTTTAAGAATTAAATAGTTTCTGTGGGTTACATCAACTGTTTCTGTCCTATTTTAAAAAGGACGACAAGCACTTGCCGCATGCACTTGAATTTTTATTAAGAAAGTACAATTGACATCAAATTTTAATAATCCGGAGGAGGTAGTGAGGACATTTAAATTTAAAAATATTCTAGTCTATAGAATAGCAGGACAAACTTCAGTAATGTCAGTTAGAGAATTAGTAAGAAGATTCAAGCTTGACACGTGTTTAATTCTCAGGCTGTCCTTTACCACATACCTCTGATAAGAAAGTTCTTCCTGGCTAGATCAATCATATGATATTTATAAACACATAGCTAAACATGATCTGCAGAATAATCTGTATATGCAGATCATGTTCTGTTTAGCCGCTGGGGAGAAATTATTTTGTATAAAAGCAAGAAATGTTTTTAATCATCCAGTGTTCCACTTTTCAGTAGTTAATTATGATGAAAAGGGAGCTCTCCTCCAAACAGCCTATCAGGAAAAAAAAAAAAAAAAGAGGATAATGTACTTCTACAGATATATATGTTATATAAGATGTTCCTTTTTTACTTCTAAAAAGAATCAAAGGAAATATATGCTTGCATGTATTATATAATAATTTTTTTTTTCTACAGAGAGTATATTGCAAGATTTTCAGAAGAGCAATTTTCTCAGCATTCTTAACTATTCAGAAGAGGAACCTAAGGTCCTAATACAACATCTTGGGTTTGTTCTCTTCTTTTTAAAAATCAGATCCTGTGAATGCTAAACTTTCTTAAACATTAACTTTAAAAAACACAAAGCAACAAAACGACAAAAAAGTGAAGTAG
This sequence comes from Psophia crepitans, assembly GCA_013399095.1. Taxonomy (NCBI): domain Eukaryota; kingdom Metazoa; phylum Chordata; class Aves; order Gruiformes; family Psophiidae; genus Psophia; species Psophia crepitans. Next base: position 67,456 of record VWZZ01004828.1, on the reverse strand, counting down.
TGAAATTGCATGTCAGAGTCTAAAATCTTGATGACCGCTAGTGAAAGAATTACTTTTGTAACACTCATCTTGATGAACCCACATGCCAGATTTTCAAAAATGTCCTTGTTTCTTTGGTAGGATCACAAAAACTGCCACACTATCAGGCTCATGGCCAGCTCTAGCAATCTTTCTCCAACACTAGCCAATACTACATGCAGTACTAGATCCTTCAGAAGAAAAAAACCAAGATATTTAGTCGTAGAAAGATACAGAGTAATGTTTACAGTAAGAAAAATTCTTCCAAAGTAATGAAAACAGTGAGATAATCCTGCTCCTCAGAGAGTCATAGGATTTCCAAGGGGACCTCTGGGTACTCAGGCCTCTGCCAATGAGACCAAGGTGTATCGTACAAAAATGCAAATGCACAACATGTCGCTTTTGATGACTTTCTAAATGTGGGCTGATGACAACTGGCAAATAGAAACTACTTTCAAGTAAATGGATACATTTCTTTGTGGATTCATTTTATTTCTGCTTAACTTAACCCCTCAGAGAAACTCAAAGATCTGATTAAAACAGCAGATGTCTAAGATGTAAGGAGACAATTCTCAGACTTGTCCTAAGTCACCTTAAGACCTTTGGACATTTTTCTCATGTAGAGCATATTCTGATGGGAGTGAACATTTGCCTTTTAGCCCCACTTCACTCCTTCCCAGTCTTTAAGCCAGGACACACATGGCCCTTCAGGGATACTTCAAAAAAAAATGAAGTCACTGTCAAGCACTTCTGAAAATGAGTGCTTCCCTCTTCAAATTCTTGGCAGGCAGCCAGTGTTTTTTGCAATTTAGGTTCATCATGCTAACGTTACACAGATCACTTCTTAAAATAACTGGAATAAGATGGCATGCAGTACTGAATCACAGAATCCATCAAATGCATTGTTTGGTAAAAACAGTGCATAAATCACAAGTTATGAGCAGTAGGGGTCAAACCCTAAGTTTTTTATTTAGTTCATCTGTCAGAATTTCCCTTGACTTCCATGGGAGTTTGCTTTGATGAAAGACAACAACACTTGACCTTGGAGCTTCCTTCTAACAGGGAACTGTTTTGCTGGATGAATCAGGTTATTGTTTCTTTTGTATGGGGGATGGCATCTTCATATTTCAGTGCGTATTCCCAAATCACACACAGAAACGCAGGGCAAGGCCAGGTTACCTGAATTTTTTGAAAGGTCAACATATCCTACCACTGAGGTTAAATTAGGGGAAAAGAATGTATAGCAACAAATATCACTACCTGTATTTTACAGTGATGCTCTGTTTGGCTCTTGTGATGTAGACAGTGCCTCGAGTTATATCCTCCTTGCACCTACCTCATGAGCTTAGGGAGGCAGTTGGGAAACCTATATTATGCAGATGCAACTTCACAGAGGTGAGTATTCCGTACCACTGTGCTTGAAAACTTAAACACAATGGTTGTTTTTGATAGCACTGATTGTTTTCCTTTGGAAACAAACTTAGGTTTATACTTGTTTTAACAATGCACACACCTCATGCTTGCTGCCTCTTAGATAACACTTACTGTACTAAACATTTAACTGAGACACCTAAGTCAGGGTAAGGTGATACAGGAATAGGGAAACAAGAGGATTTTCCAGTCCTAGACATCTATTTAAAAGAGATACCTGATGGGGTGAAATGTCAGATTTCTGAAATAATAATCCAAACTGCCAGGAGTGCACTGCATGATCGCTACTCAGGTCAGGGATAGTGATCGTTTGCCACCATCTGGTTTTCATCTTCCTTCAGCAAAAGCACAGGAAGATTCTCCAAACACAAAAACATTGTTCGTGTGATCCTAGCTGAGAACTGAGACATCATTTATCCAGACCTGCGAAGAGCAGTGGGTTGAATCAGTCCTGGAGGTGCCTGTCTCCTCCCCTTGTCTCTAGAAGGAGTTTCAGCATGCATAATACTAACTTAGACACCTAGTCTCAGGTCTGTTTATTAGGAGATGTGTGAAAACTCGTATTTTCTACAAACCTGCTTATATCCAACCTTCAAAGAACTATCCACATCTTGTCTTACATAAGCTTTTCTTATATCAGATTTGAGAATACATAAGGAACCTGAAGGTGCACAAGTCCATGGGACCTGATAACATGCATCTGCAGGTCCTGAGGGAACTGGCAGATGAAGTGGCCAAGCCACTGTCCATCATGTTTGAGAAGTTGTGGCAGTTCTGTGAGGTTCCCACTGACTGCAAAAGGGGAAACATAACCCCCATTTTCAAAAAAAGAAAAAAGGAAGACCCCAGGGAACTACAGGCTGGTGAGTCTCACCTCTGTGTGTGGCTAAATCATGGAGCAGATCCTCCTGCAAACTATGCTCAGGCACATGGAAAGTAAGGAGGTGATTGGTGACAGCCAACATGGCTTCACTAAGGGAAAAACGTGCCTAACAAGTTTGGTGGCCTTCTATGATGGAGTTACAGTGTTGGTGGACAAGAGAAGAGCAAGTGATGTCATCTACCTGGACTTGTGCAAGGCATCCTTGTCTCTAAATTGCAGAGACATGGAATCGATGCATGGACCATACGGTGATAAGAAACTGACTGATGTCCGTAATCAAAGGGTTGTGGTCAACGACTTGGTGTCCAAGTGGACATCAGTGACAAGTGGCATTCCTCAGAGGTCGATACTGGGACCGGCGCTGTTTAACATCTTTGTCAGCAACATGCACAGTGGAAGAAGGGACAGGCAACTGGGGAAGAGTACAAGGAAGTTGCGAGTGTATGCAGGGGAAAAAATCAGGAAGGCTAAAGCCCAGCACGAGCTCAACCTGGCCATGGTAGTAAAAGATAACAAAAAATGTTTCTATAAATATATTAACAGTAAGAGGAAGACCAAGGAGAATATCCATGTTTTACTGGATGTGGCAGGGAACATGACTACTGAGGATAAGGAAAAGGCTGAGATTCTCAATTCTCACTCAGCACCAACAAAAACTCTGCTACCAACGCTGCTTCCAGCATAAATCCAAAACACACCCCCATACAAGCTATTATGAAGGAAAATAACTCTTTCTCGGCTGAAACCAAGACACAGAGCTTCAGATGTCAGGAAATGACAGATTTATCTTTTCACGAAATAGTGTATTTGATAAAAATGAAGTCTACTTGACCAACTCTACAAGTGGTAAACCTTGACATTCAAACTGTCACTTTACATCAGCTGAGAATCTCCCTTAATGCACTTTTCTAAAGAAAAGACACCGACCTCCAAGAGCTTTGCATGATACCAAATCATTGCAAAAAGTCAAAAAGACATCTAATTCTCCCTAGTAAAAAACAGTTTTCATGCAGCTAACCTTACAATGGTAAGTGACATTCTAAGCCCACGTGTCCTTGAAAGGTTTCTCTGCTTTTTAGAGGAAATGAAGAAGGTTCTCTGAGGTAAGATGAGGTCTAAGGCTAATCTTGTAATCCATGGTTGTAAATCCATGCATGTGGATCAGTTGTTCAGAGGCGATATAATAAGCAGTGGTAAGAATTTTTTTGTTTAAATGACACATTAGGTGACAACGGAAGCTGTGTCTCCTTCTCGTAAAGTACTGCTCTGATTTTAGTTTATGCTTTTAATGGCTAATAATGTCTGGGTGAGTAGGAGATTTCTGTTTGTGGTGCCCGAAGAGGATAATTTTTTCCCCTCTATGATTTCAACTATTGCATTGGGAGGTGGAGGGCGAGAGGTCTTTTTCTTAAATTTAAAGCATAATGCTACAAAACTTGCCAATATTTTACACTATTTTTACATGACCTGGGCTTCTGCAAATAAATATTTTCCAATTTCTGGCATATGCAGATCCAGGAGTTTTTATATAGGGCTGAAAATGGCTAATATGTCATGCGTTTCCTTTCCTGCAGGAGTATAAGAAACAATTCCGTATTTCCTGTTGCAGGAAATTGATTTCATGTAGCTTGTAGCACCATGAGAACTTGAACAGGTAGAGAAATCCATGTCAGATGTGGCAGAACCTTCTTGGAAGTCAACTGGATTATTAGAGAGTGGTCAAAAGTTCTTGCTCGTTTCAGTTGCAGATCAGAAATTATTAATAAATTAAAAATAAAGATTGCCATTAATTTTCAGGTTGTTTGTAGGTCTGAGAAGAATAGATGGGGAGCTAGCCCAGTAGGATGATACCCTTTGTGAAGCAATACAGGTAAGAAAACACAATGTCCATTTATACACCTCCTTGGGAAGTTTTCCTAGTGAGCAGAATTTGCTTCTGAGCCACTGGAACTGTAGGTAGCTGTGAATGCTTTCCTGCTGAGTTCTCCTAGCTTTATTTGTTATGTTATCTTGGTGCCTGCTGTATCTCTGGCAGCCAGGTCTATCTACGGCAGCAGTGCCTGTTTTGTTGCTTTATCTGCTTTATCATGGCATCAGATAGTCACTGGTTCTCAGTGATGCTCTTGCCTGTTACCACATCACAAATGGTTGTAATATTCATATTAACACTACTCCTACTAGTCAGCTGGGAGACTATTTCTGCATTCTACAGACTCTGTTTATGTCTGCAAAACATGTTTCACAGAGGTGGGTAAGCGTTACTATATCTGAGCTATGGCTTCAGTCACCATTTCTTTCTACTTTCCTCTCCTTGCCTGCCCTTCCTACTCATTTTTGTACCAAGTTAAGGGCTCTGTTGATCTCTTTGCTCCCCATCTCTGGTTATCTCACATGTCCTTGTTCTCCATACTGTTGACCTTTACTATTCTTGCTTCTATTTTTTTTTCTTGTATCTTTTCATTGTCTAAACAGTGCTCTCTCAAATATCCCCATTACTCCCCATCATTCCTGTACAGGTCTCTGGCTCTACCTTATCATTTTAAAGAGTAATTTGTGATTTTTGCATTTATTTTTTCCTGTATTTCCATTTTAGAAAACCTAATTAAGTTGTCCTGATATAAATAAATGCCACAGCAGAAACAAAAATACAATAGACTTACACTTCCCACCACAGGAGACTTATGTCTGTAAGTTAAGTAAGCTCCACAGAGGTTTAACCCTGGCCTAACCCTGATTTACTCCAAAAAGTATAATGTATCAGAAATAGAGTGGCCAGCAGGACTAGGGCAGTGATCGTCCACCTGTACTCAGCACTGTCGAGGCTGCACCTCAAGTCTACATGAGGGGGAGCGAAGGGGCGGGTGCTAATCTCCCCTCTCTGGTGACCAGAAACAGAACCCGAGGGAAGGTCATGAAGCTGCGAGAAGGGAGGGTTAGTTTGGAGATCAGGAAAAGGTTCTTCACCCAGAGGGTGGT
>VWZZ01004828.1:517-61895 GCA_013399095.1 Psophia crepitans | reverse complement strand
TAGGAAAAAATTCTTCTCTGAAAGATTTGTCAACTATTCTTGCTTCTAGCCCAGGGAAGTGGTTGAATCACCATCCCTGGCAGTATTTAAAAGATGTGTGGATGTGGTGTTTAGGGACGTGGTTTACTGGTGGACTTGGCAGTGCTGGGTTAATGGTTGCACTTGGTGATCTTAAAGGTCTATTCTAATCTAAATCATTCTATGACTCTATGATTCTATAACAACAAGCATTGATCCATAGCACAGTGGGTTACTGCCATGAGACTACTCAGTTAGAAACAGCTGTCTCTTGCCCTAGATCCATCTTCTGCACAGGTTCACCATGGTAGCCCTACACGGAGTTCATACAGTTTGCTTGGTGTGGGCAGAAGGAGAGGCTCAGACTGTCTTTTTACCTATCCTCTTAGCATGTGTTTTAGAGTATGGTCTTAGAGAACTCTGAGATGAAGGTGTCATTTATATGATTACAAACTCTGAAAGCCTGTTTCATTGGTGCAGGGTTTTTTGCAGTCATGTCTCTCATGTAGCTTGTAAATATCTTGCCAAATAAAACAAAGGGACGGGGGAATTTACAGAGCATACTCATCAACAACCACGTTTTATAAAATGTGACCCATAGATCTTCAGAAGCCATGAATACTCTGGGGTTTGGGGATCACTTCTCCTTGCTCTGTGCAATGTCTAGAGGTCAACAACTGCCTGCTGACACCCCAGAAACTGCATTTCCTACAGTCTCTCTGTCACACACGGTGAGCTGGGTCTTCCATGCAAAGACTGGCGCTTCCTAGTGGCCTTGAAAAAGCTGACAGCATGACAAAAGAAATGATTTGGCTGCTGGAAGCATAATAGTGTGTAGAATATGCATCTACATATGTTGAATCTTTCTTGGTAATGACAATAGAAACATTTCAACTTGGAAGAGTATGAAAGGCTGACACAGGGTGAACTCATACAGCCAATCCTTGTCAGCATTTCTAGAGGGCAATGTAATAACAGTGGGGGAAAAAACCTGCATCTACAAATCACCAAAGGGAGAACAGTCTTCAGGAAGCATTTAAACTGAAGGACAGTTAAAATTTATGACTTAGGCACTTAGGTTCAGGCTTTTCCTATCTTATGTGTCGGAACCAAGTCAGCTGTAAGGCGATACCACAAAATCATTGGTAATGAGGAAAACGCAACTGTCAGACAATGAAGTTTCAAGTGGAGTTCAAGATAGAAAAAAAATTTTATGATCCAGGTGCTTGGAGTTTTCTGGTTTTGTTTGGTGGAGAAAAAAAGAAATGTCATCTTCAAAGATGATGTATTGAACTGGTTGCAAATGGATAGAAAAAAAGAAAAGAAAAGCTGCCAAAAAATAGTTAGTTTAAAGTTTTCCAGACACATTTTATTGTCTTTTCATCCTGAGCATGTCTTTTTCTTTTTTTTTTTTTTTTTTATTCACCTCATGGGAATCTGAAACAAGAGAGTATTGTTTATTGTGAAATATTGGGGGAAAATAGTCAAAAATTTGTGAAGACTTTATGGATGTCACATGCCAACATAACATATCTAACCTGATATTCATGTAACTGTTCTGCCATGCAGGATTCCAGAAAGTTTTTAACAAGTGAGTTGAAAAGAAATAACTTTCATATAGTTTTATCTATGTTGACAATATAGCCATGTAGCCATGTCAAATGCTCAGAAAATAGGATATAAAATGAAACTTTCATAGTGTGGGAAAGCTGAAGAAAAGGCACAATTAAAGTGATGATACACTGAAATCATTAAAGGCCAGATGAGAGCTGCTCTGATTTGTATTAGCTTGGGATTCAGCCCTCATTGGAAAAGCCTGCAAAATTTGAAGGATAAATTGTGCACTTCTAGCTCTCACCCTTGCAAATATGTACTGTTAGGTTACAAGGTAAAAGACCCATCTCCCCACACATGAACGAGCACAGAGGGACAAGGGCAGGTGGGGGAGTCCCAATACCCCTTCAGAGGCAGGGTCCTTCCAAGGGATGTCCCAGTGCAGCCTCAGACCCATGGGCCAGGAATGACATCCAGCTTGGTAGATCAGTGAAGCTGCTTATGGTGGTGAGAGACATTGGTGCTGGGAAAAGCATTTCAGGATTACGCAGTTTACTGTGAGATGTTTGGGAAAGGAACCAAAGGTGGCAAAAGGGAAGGAGCAAGGTCACCGGAGAAGGAACCAGCATGGGAAAACAGATAAGGGGATAAAAAGTGAGGGTTGTGTGTAAACAGGGTTGGTCAGTGTGTGCATCTGGCCATGCCTTGTGCCTGTGAGCATGGTCTGTCCTCTTGTCTTATTAAAATCCATTTTTAACTCTTTTTCTGGGTAAGGGATTACCTGTATAGTGCACATGTGTAGATGGAGGTCTAAGTGCCAGCTATTGGAGAGAGGACCAAAAAGAAGGCAATGTCACCTAAGAGAAATTCCTTTTATAGTCAACGGAGAAAAAATAATTATCAAGTTTAGAGTGTTAAAATGTTGATTTATTTCTGTCATATAATTCAAAGACTTGTAAGCTCAAGATGCCAGTTTCTTCTCAATGAGAAAGCAGCCTGTGATGATTATCTCACTGATAGGCTTTTACATTTTGTAAGCTGATCCTACCCTAAAGACAAACATTGCGTATCGTGGTCAGGACAGATCACAGAGAAAATCACAGATCATAAATTACCATATTTACAAGCAAGTGCTAAAACACTAGTATAAAGATTATCCCAGGTGTAAAGGTTATTCTAGAACTTGATATTTGAATATTAAAATCTTAGTATTGATGGCTAACTAAGCTTCAACATCTTGAAGGCTGTTTCTGCTAAGGACTGAAGGTCACAAGGCGAGGTAGCTCAGGATTTTATGCAGTTTGGTCTTGAAAATCAATAATGGAGATCACACAGCTTCTCTAGGCAACCTGTTCCAATACCTGACTATTGTCAGAGAGAAAAGTTGTCCTTCTATACAGCCTGAACCTCTCTTGTTTCAAATTATGCATGTTGTCTCTTATCACCCCACTATACACCATAGTGAAGAGCCTGGACCTGTTTGATAACTTATCCATAGATATTGGGGGGCTGCTGTTAGGTGCCTCCCAGCCCAATGAACCCAGTTGCCTCTCCTCACAGTTGCAAGTGCTCCAGTCCCCCACATTCTTCTTGTTTATCACCATCCTTTTTGTACTGCAGCCCTAAATCTGGATACAATATTTCACTGTGGTCTAACAAGTGCTGAATGAAGGAGGATGATGACTTTACTCAGTCTCCTGGCTCTGTTCAGGCAGCTACAGCCCAGGATGCTGTTGGCCATCACCACTGCCAGGGCGCAGAGTTGACTCATGATCAACCTTCTGTCCTGTAGGACATTCAGATCCTTTTTAGCAGAGCTGCTGTAATATATATTAATAGGCCGAGAATAATATAATATAAACTTATTTCAAAGTATACTTTACTGGACACATAACTTTGAGTTAGCTCAGTTTTTGGAACTTTTAACTTCCTCAATGTTCACTTTTCTTTCTTTGCAAATATAGGCCAGTAAGGTCTGGGGGTTAACACGACCTTTTGGTCTGAGCTTGTACTGCATACTGATCTGCTCAAGCTTAACTGAAGGCAATAATAAGGCAATAATATAAACAATCTCTACCTCCAGGCTAAGAAGTTCCATCCCTTTTTCTCCTTGGTTTCACATCAGAATTTGCTATAAGGCTTGCAGAAGACGAGCCAGCTAAAACCTTTCAATTGATGAAATTGTTTGATGGCAATATTCTAGCTGAGCAGCCAATGAAAATATTTCCACTGAGTTAATGTCATTCTCCACATTTGTACACTCTCTCTCTAATCATTATATTTTATTTTTAATCAATCATAATGATTGAACAAAATGAATTCTTTTCTCTTGGGTTTTAGCCTTTACCATGTCAAGGGTATTCTGAACAGTCTATTTTTTTTCTGGATAAGGCCTTGGATATCTTCAATATAAACCCCAGGAAGAAGCAACTGCACCTCAGAACAAAAGATGTGAAAAATAAAGTAGGCTACAGTGTCCTGCCTCTGTGTTTCATTAGGGAATGTGAAGGGGGAAATCATATTTCTAAACTCTAAAGATCACGTCTGTTCACTCCAGAAGCTCAGTTAATTTGCTTTTTCCCAGATGCTTTCAGCTTTTAATCGCTTGCAGTGCTTGTTTCCATTATCAGAGATCCTTCTTTGCAGAACTTTTGCATTTAAGATGCTTCTTTTCAATAGCCTGGCTTTTTTGTGCAATTGTTTCAAAGCCAGTTCTTGTTACCTGGTGGAAGAATAGGAAATTTTGTGCTCCAGAGAAAAGCAAAATTAAAACAAAAACTTCAGCATGCAGAAATCAAACAGTGACAATTCATTTAAAAAGTGGGGGATATTTTGGGTGAAAAGAGAAGACTGCTTAATTTAGGGGAAAAACGTCTATCTTGATGACTACCTGGTCTCTGTGAGAAAACCGAGGGCCCACCTAATACTGGCCTCCTAACTTTAGGCCGTATTGAAAAAGATTCTGTAGTTTTGGCAGGGCCAATCCATTAAGGCTTAGATCTACCCCTGCTTCCTGCATTACTTCTGTTGTGCCTACTTAATTAATATCATTATTTACATGGAAAATGACTTAAATATCCAGGTTAATTAGTTAACTACATTAAGATATGGAAGGAATTTACATTTGGCTTCCTGCTGTTCCTTTCCTCCTTCCTGTGACATTAACGGAAATTTAAAGATTGTGTTACGAGTATCTGATGTACCAATACTTTTTTTTTTTTAAATTTGAACAGGGATGTCCATCAAGTATTTGCCTGGATTTGTCTGTTGAGAATCTCCTAGCACATTTCTGCAAATTACAAGTCTGCAAGTGAGAATGTGAGATACGAATTTATGCAAATGGTATTTCAAACCTTCTCTACTACGAAACAAACACTGTGTGAGAATGATGCTCCTCCTGTAAATCCTGGGGGAAAAATGTAGGCATCTGTTATTAGATGTTTTTTCAGCTTGCAAGAACTGACATTGGTAAAACTAATTTACAGTCACTGGAGGAAAAAATGAGCACTTGCAGAATGTGTTTTCACTTACCCAAATAGAAATGTATAAAATAGTTTAAATGAATGATATTTTTAAACACTTTGATTCTCCTCCTCTCCTGGAGAAGCCCAGAGTGGCTATCTCAAATGTAGACATCTGCATTACCAGTTCCTAAAGTTACTGAGATAAATATCCTTGAAGAAATGTGATTTTGAGGGTCAGGTTCCTAGTTCAATAACACAAGTGCTTGTCTGGAGTTTACAGAGTTTAATTGCCTACTGCCTGACACAGAGCAAATTATTCTGATTAAGACATAATAAAGCTTTCTGAAATGCTGATCAAGAACTCTCCAAAATTATTATACATTTTATGTTAAGAGAACATTAGACAAACATGGAATTTATTAGGTAAAAATTCAGAGATATATTTTCTTCCAGAGTTTGAAAAAAACACTTTTGTATAAACCTTATTAGAAATTGTGGTTGTCTCTCCAGTATGAAACACTGCTGGTCAAATCTCAACTTTACTGAAATTTCATGCAAATTTCCTTAAAGGGAACATTTTGTTGACCATATCGTATACTTCTTGAGTATTTCTGTATGTTGGTTTTATGCTAACATAACTCCATTGCAACACCACCGAATCAATCCCCTAATGTTTACCTATGAACAGAATATTTCTTAGTTATAAAAAAAAGTCATGTCTTTAAACCAAGGGAAATTTTGATCATTCAACACGGTCAGATCACATGCAATTTTTATAATACAATCTGCAAGACTGCGCTTCCTCTGATAAAGGACACTCTAACCCTTTCTTAATGAAGGACATTCTTCACGTCAAAAGTTTAGAGAAGCCATTTAATAAACCTAATGATACTTCTAATAGAAGGTGGGATGCCCTCAAAAAGATAGTTAGAGAGCATTTGATTTCCCTGACTGCTAATAATTTTTTGAAAATATCATACTCTAGTTAGTGATGCCATACTGATTGATGTATCTTCTTTAGATAAGATTTATAAAAGCACTAGATCCTCAAGGATTTATATGAAATTAAATTGTGCTACGAGTAAATTAAACACTTACTCTCTGGAAAATAAAATCTCTCAGATGGCATAGCTAAAATAATCCAATTATGAAAGGCAGGCAGAATTACTTGCTTTTTCAAATTAAAAACAAGAAAAAAATAATTTCAGACTAAATTACATGAAAGATAAATATAAAAATGAGAATTGAAGAGATCTTGAAGTGCAGTTGACAATTGGCCTTCTATGATGGGGTTACAGCGTCAGTGGACAAGGGAAGAGCAAGTGATGTCATCTACCTGGACTTATACAAGGCACTTGACATTGTCCCGCATGACATCCTTGTCTCTAAATGGGAGAGACATGGATTTGATGGATGGACCACTTGCTGGATAAGGAATTGGCTGGATGGTTGCACTGAAAGAGTTGTGGTCAGCAGCTTGATGTCCAAGTGGACATCAGTGACGAGTGGCATTCTTCAGGGGTTGGTACTAGGACCGGCACTGTTTAACATCTTCGTCGGCAATACAGACAGTGGGCTCGAGTGCACCCTCAGCAAGTTTGCCAATGACACCAAGCTGTATGGCATGGTCGACATGCTGGATGGAACGGATGCCATCCAGGGGGACCTGGACAGGCTTGAGAAGTGGGACTGTCTGAACTGCATGAAATTCAACAAGGCCAAGTGCAAAGTCCTACATGTGTGTCGGTACAATCCCAAGCACAACTACAGGCTGGATGGAGAATGGATTGAAAGCAGCCCCGAGGAGAAGGACTTGGGGGTGCTGGTTGATGAAAAGCTCAACATAAGCCTGCAGTGTGCACTGGCAGCCCAGAAAGCCACCCGTGTCCTGGGCCAGCAGGTCTGTGGCTGCCAGGTTGAGGAAGGGGATTCTGTCCCTTTACTCCACTCCTGTGAGACCCTATATGGAGCACTGCTTCCAGTTCTGGAGTCCTCAGTAGAGGAAAGACTTGGAGCTGCTGGAGTAAGTCCAGAGAAGGGCCAGGAATGTGGTCATAGGGCTGGACTACCTTTCTCAACAACCTCTCCACCTCTCCACCGGGCTTGGAGAAGAGGAGGCTCCAGTGAGACCTAATTGTGGCCTTCCAATACCTAAAGGGGACCTACAGGAAAGCTGAAGAGGGGCTGTCTACAAGGGCAGGGAGTGATAGGACAGAGCAGAATGCATTTAAACTAAAAGAGGGGAGATTTAGATTGGACGTTAGGAGGAAATTCTTTACTGTGAGGGTGGTGTGGCCCTGGCACATGGTGCCCAGAGAGGTTGTGGATGCCCCATCCCTGGCAGTGTTCAAGGCCAGGTTGGATGGGACTTTGGGCAATCTGGTCTAGTGTAGGGTGTCCCTGCCCGTGGCAGGGGGTTGGAACTGCATCATCTTTGAGGTCCCTTCCAACCCAAACCATTCTATGGTTCTATGATTCTACGATTGACTGTCATATGTTTTGTGCTTTATAGTGAAAGCAAAAGTCTAAGGAAGAGGTTTTAAGCAAATTCATAAATGAGGCCCTCATGCCAGTTAGATAATTTTGTATTTATGAAACTGCTTCTAAATGCATTTTACTAATGTCTACTGACAAAATTATCTATTCCCTTATTTAAATATGGAAAATCCTTGCTTTAATGCTACTTTGGATTTCAAGTTTTGTCATAAGTCCTAAGGTGACTGAAGACTTGCCTGAATGGAGAGCAAAAAGTGCAGAGATTTGTAGCTAGCATGGTTTTCCTCTGCTCTGTTTAGATAGAGAAGAAAAAGACTGATTTTCACCTTTGGTTTTCATATTAAATTTTGACCCTGTCTGGGAGCTTCAATAAAGCAACAATTCTCTACCCGTTACTGAGGGCTCATGATGACTCCAAGAGTTTTTCATTTGGGTTGCAATAATGCCTTTGTGTGTTCTCTGAAAGACTAGATAAATAGAAGGATATTAGATAGCAAATCTTGTTGTTTCAGTCTGTCACCTTAAATCTTCTGTACAAATATTATCTAAGAGCCTTGTTTTCAGGCTAAATGGTTTCTTTCTTGTACTGTAAGCATCATTTAAATAAACGAAACCAATCCAGACAAAAAGCCACCCTGGTACCACTAGGAAAGCTCTTAATCTTCTCTGCTGTACTCAACAGTGAATGCCACAGCAGAAGTAAAAAGGGGAAGGAAGAACTTGAGTACTGTGGTAGATGTACTTAGAGCTATTGAATAACAGGGCTTGAAATATGTCCTGGGTGTCTTTCTTAGACCCACCTCTGCTATACTGAAAGAGAAGAGCAAAGTCACTGTATCTGCTGTACTCTAACACTCTTGTTAGTTTAAAATCTAAGCTCCCTGTGGCATGGTCAGTCTCTTGTTGGAATTTTGCACAATGTCCTGCAGAATGGACCTCCTCTGAGAAAGTTATCTGTGAATTTGAACCTTTCCATTTATTTANATTGAATAACAGTGCTTGAAATATGTCCTGGGTGTCTTTCTTAGACCCACCTCTGCTATACTGAAAGAGAAGAGCAAAGTCACTGTGTCTGCTGTACTCTAACTCTCTCTTGTTAGTTTAAAATCTAAGCTCCCTGTGGCATGGTCAGTCTCTTGTCGGAATTTTGCACAATATCCTGCAGAATGGGCCTCCTCTAAGAAAGTTATCTATGAATTTGAACCTTTACATTTATTTACAGAAACATATCCAAAACCAAAATATTTTAATATGCATATAATCCATGCACTATATATATATGGGTGAAGATGGTAAATGCACTTTATTAGACCTAGTAAAGTACAAAGGCTGCCACATATAGTTAACTTTTTGCTGTTTAATATGGTCTCTTAAAATTACAATTTTACCTTGACTAGACAGCCTTCCTGGTCATCCATTCTTTAGGATTAGGGGAGGCGAGTAATCTCCATCAGCCTTCATTGCATACGGATTTCTTCCCAATCACATGCTTAAGACTTGAAGCCTATTGTTGAATGCTTTCCTCCTGTTATCCCATGCTGGAAGCCTAGGTAAGGAAGTTATTTCCTTGACTTTACAGCTTAAGAGCATCTATGAATGTCTCCTAGAACTGGTTGTGAGCAAAAATGGATAACCAGTATGCTTGCTAAAAAACGACACAAAATGTCACAGCACTTTTTACTCAAAGATACTGAAAAAAGTTTGAAGTGGTGGTGGTGGGGTGGTGTAGGGAGATAAATAGATAAATAAGAAAAAGCCTATATACTGAAAAAGGACTATCTACCATATGTCTATTTGGACTCATCTTGGTGACTTGCAGCACGCGATATGCATTCTGGGCTGTGACAAGTAGATTTAGCAATCTGTGCTGCTGAATGAAAAAGCTGTAATAACTTTCCACCTTTTTCATATGAAACAATGTTTATTTCCTGATTGACCGAGTTCACTAAATCATACTCAGTCGCCTACCTGAAAGAGAGTGCAGCACGGAATTTGTAGTTGATATGGTAGCTATTGTGAAAAGATAATTGCTTCTTATAAACGAATAAAATTTGCAATTAATTTCAATTTGCTTTCATTAGAAGCGAGTGTATATAAGACATATAACAATGTCCATTCTCTAATGAGTTCTTGCCATTATTAGGCAATTCTGAAACAAATACGAAGAATCAAACACACACTGCATTTCCCAGTTTATGTATATTGGCAAAGGAATCTTTGTCCGGTTCCTTCTTTATTCAGTTCACTCTTAAAAAAGACAACTCTACCCATTTGTTCCATAATTTCTTGTAAATCAGTTATTCCTAATTTTTTTAGCTGCTTTCTTTTTCCAGTCATCCATTGCTGACACTTAAGTATTAACACTTGTTTCCCACTGTAGGTGGAAAATTATTATTACCAATTTCTGAATCTAACTTAAATCCATCCAATAGATAAAATAAGTCTGCACATTTGAATTCAGATTCTTAGAGGAATCTTAGATGATTTCAAATTATTCTCTTGGAAAGAGAGAGAAGCCACATTGGGGAAAAATGTCATTCTCTTCTGCTTACTAGGAAATGCTTATCTTCACAAGAACTCGTGAACTTCATAAAACTTGGGTATGTTCTTCTGAGAGTGTAGACTTAGCACAATTCAATTGACCAAAAGCGTCTCTAAAAATTGGTGGTTTATGTTAGTTCTTATGAATCCATCAAGAGATTTTATTGGGAATGGCTGTTGTTGTTTGGACAGAAACTCTTCAGTGTGTACTCCCATCCAGAGGAACATTTTAGCTCTCCCTCCTTTCTCAATCATTTCACATTTTCATGTAGAATAATATCCCAATGTGTTGTTGCACCAGTTCCTGAAGCTCAGTGTGGAAAGAACAAGCTCATGTAGTTGAGTTCAGCCGTCTGAGTAAGGACAAACAACATGGGAGACAGATGTGATAGCTTGGAGCAGAAGGCTCCCTGGTGTATAGTGCACTGATAAAATGTGGAACACTCATTATGATATTTGTTATAAAATATGAGCCTTTTTTTTTTTTCCCTGGGCAATGAAGAAGCTCCCTTGGCTGCCTAAGTGATAAGTTTTTTCCAACATGGTTAGACAATAAAACACTGGCAAATGCACAGCAAATATTCTTGCCAAGCATGTATTCTACTGGAATTAACACTTGCAACTTTTCAACAACCCTGTTGCTGCTGAAGAAGGGCACACAAATTGCAAACTGTGCTTAGAAAATTACTTCGTAACTAATCCAAGTAAACGAACAGCTGTCTGTTGCGAAGAGATATATGTGTATAAATGCATCTGTTTCACATTCTTGGAGAGCACCTGTCGTTGTGACTTTTTGTCAGAACTGATAGAGGGACAATTTTCAAAATGTCTATAATTTTAAATTATGTCTAAATGAGATTTTTGCTGTTTCAGTAACGTATTCTTCAAAAGTGGCATATTTTTCCTGGCTAAAATGCAGCACACACATTTCTTCTTGACCAACCCTCAGAAATGACGCAGACATTCTTGGCCAACAATGTATAAAGATTGCAGTGCTTCTTCCTTTATCCTTTCTGATATTCCACTTACAATTTTATTACAGCTGCCATATTTCTCAGTCTACTTATGATTCAGATTTTCATAGCTTGATGATGCTGGAACTTCTGAACAGGTTAAGCATTTTCCTCTAACTTCAGAGCATTGTTGAACACTCATGAACGGACTCGTAGGTTTTGCATGTCAACTCTACCCTTATCATGATCACCCCAATTCACAAATTGCAGAGGGGTGTCTAAGAGAAGCCAGGTGCACTCATGCGCACACACAGTGACAATTTATTGTGCTCTTCAAGCCATGAAACCTTCAGGCTTACCCTTGTATTCTATGCATTATCAATGAAGTATTGACAGTTGTGCTTTGTATTATACTGCCGTAGATGGCTGTCAGGGATAACCGGGTGCTGCACTGGAGACGTGACTGCAGAACTCCTTTGCAGTCCTGAGACAGATTCCTCTGCCACTTGCATACCTAGGAACAGAAAACAAAAATAATTCCTTCAGCAGCAGAAAGCCCTTTAAAATAATACTTTGAAACTGATAAAAGTAGTGTTCATAAGCATGGACCAACCATGTGCAATACATGTTAATTAAAGTGCATGTGCCTTTCACAATATATTTATCTGATATTTTCATAGATGTTTACAAATCTAATTTTAGTACTAGAGCATCCTTTTTGAGGCGTGTTTCATCAGACTGTTGGATTTCATTATTATTACTGTAAGAAAACAGCGTGTGTTGTCAGAGGGTAGGTCAGAGCTTGATTGTATCACATGCTTTAGAAACACAATAACTGAGATAATGTCTTGACAGACAGATGGTTCAGTTATTCACTGCATGAATCCACTGTTCATCCCTATCTTGTCTGTAGTTTGGTTTCCTGTCTCAAAACAGTTATGAGACAACTGGGGAAGGTTCAGAGAATAACAATGTGGATGTTGGATGGAGGTATGAAGCGGTTTCCACTAATGGAAGAGCTAAATATATCAAGCCAGGAAAAAAGATGTCTTAATGAGTCTTTGACCTCTATGACATGGAGATTTTCGTTCTTCACAAGAGAGGTGGTTCTGCACAAGAACTCTGCCCCATGTGATGTTTGGGATGCTAAAAGTTGACATGGGGTCAAGGACATACCGGACACATTCCTGGAAGAAAACCCCATGCAGGACACAAATAAAAAGACATCCTGCTCTGAGCCAGAAAGGGTTTGAAAGTGGGAGAATATTCTGGGAAACTGTTGCTACAAGTTCCCTCTATTCATACAACTCTGCTGTAAGCATTGGTGAACCTAAGATACTAAGGTAGATAGACTTTTGTTATGACCTGTTATGGGATCTCACCTGTCTACTGAGGATACAAGGATCCTTGGTGACTGGATTAAAGAGAATGCTTAACTTGTAAATAAATAAAATTAGGTGACATGATTCCTACTTTTAGCAGCCTGTTCAGCACAATGTTTGGCAAGACCTTAAACATATGGCTGGTGATCAGCCTATAGTGAGTCAGTAAAAAAGAAGAGAGATACATTCACCAAAGTGGCTTTATTGTGAAAGAAGTTGCCTTAAAAAAAATCAGCAGAAATAAATAAATAAATAAAAATAAATATGCTTACTGTTTCTAACTGGTAAACTGGCATGTAATAAAACAAACAAATTGCCATGAAGAAAACCAGGGAACTTACGTCATGATAATGATCCTAAGCAACCTCTCACTTTCTCTGAGGGACAAGTCATACTGGTTTATTGCAGGGTTAAAGCGTGCTTTCAGGAAACTGCTGCTTACAGAGCAGTTGATGTACTTATAAATCCATACCCTACTCCATCTCACGATAACTTATGTATACAATGCTAGCTGAGAGAGACCTTCCCCATTAGTAGCAAGGAAAATAATCCATTTGTGATTTTGTGTGACACTGAAAACTTCTGAGGAAACTTCATGAATTTTCTACTTGACCTGCACTCTGACATATTACTTGTTCACTTCTCTACTGGAATCTATTACCTATATTTCCCAATTTGAAATGGAGAGGAAGCAATCTGAATTTATCTCCTGATCAAATGCACAGATCGTGGGAAGAACCCTGAATGAATCATGAGACTTTTCCCGGTTATATTTTATGCTGACCCAGATGTTTGATCGCTGTAATCACCGTTCAGTCAGTATTCCTAATAATCTAGAAAAAAAAAGCTGTAAAAGTCCTCGGAACACTATAATCCTTTTCCCATTCTGAGATAAAACTGTTAGAGCAATAACTGACCCTGTTAATATACAAGCTTCTCGTAACACGACAATCAGTGAAACTAACCTACAAAGTAGAATTTCTTGTTTTCAAGTAAAACACACTACATCTACTGCATGTCCCATAAAGGATCTTAGCTGACAAATCTTAATTTGACTGTGGGCAAACTAATTGTCTATTATATTAGCTTGAGGCTGTTTTGCTTTAAAAATCAAATAATGATTTGGAAGAAATACAGCAAGTCATTTTCTCTGAGAACACAGAGTTCCCACTGACAGTGGCTATTAAAAAGATTTAATGAAATCTCTAGGACTTGTTTGAAGCTGGTCTAGGTACATTTTTATACTCAATCTGCACATCAATATTAATTTTTTAACACAGATGGAGGTTTTATTGGTACCCAAGGAAGGAAGTAGAAAAACAGATTACTGGAATTTCAAATTACAAGCAGAGCACAAAGCTGATGGAGGCAAGTGTGAAATTAGAGCTATGAAACATCAGGAAAATCAAAATGCAGTAAATAAATATTTAAATTAAAGGGGCTGCTGGAAACCAGTTGTCACCAGTTTACCTTCCACCTATGCAAAATTTCAGTGACAGTCGTCTGCTTTGCCATGTTTACAGTCTGCCAGTCAAATCATTACAGACCCTCCTTTAGAAGGTTCTATAGTGTCTTGATTAAAACTGATTTCATATCGAAATAGATATTGCATAATTTCTGATATTTGTGAATAAATAAATAAATAAAAATATTTACACATGAAACCTCAGGTCTGATCCATCTCCAGCTCTGGTCTTGTCCATTTTCTCTTCCCCCACTAGTGAGTTTTCATTGCCTACCTCTGTGTTAAGGAAATTCTCCAAAAACCTCGAGAAATCACAGAGTGAAAAAAAAGGTCCTTTGAAAATTGCTGATACTTGTTCTGTGTCCAGGCAAAGGCCTTTTGATGTGTAAAGGAAGCAGCCTGAAAAATGCAAACATTGTGTACAAATGAGGTGGTAGATGACATGCATCACTTGATTAGAAAATCTTGAATTAGTGACAGTAAACAAGTTTAGGGGTTTTGTAGGGGAACAAACTCAAAGCCCATTCATAGGAGATTGTATTGGGTCTGGCTGACATGGGGTTGTTTTTCCCCACCGCAGCCCCCGTGGTGCTGAGCTGTGTGCTGGTGGCCAGGTGTGGAGAACACACCGGTGTTTGGCTGCTGCTGAGCAGTGCCGGCACACACCACGGCTGTCTCTGCAACATCCCCCCTCAGCAGTAGGCTGGGGGTGGGCAAGATCTTGGGAGGGGACACAGCCAGGAGAGATGACCCCAACCAACCAAAGGGATATTCCATACCGTATGATGTCAGCTCAGCAATAAAAGCTGATGTAAAGTAGAGAATAAATCTTTTCTTTTTCTTTTGCTTCTGTATGTGACCTTTGCTTTTGCTTTATTAAATTCTCTTTATCTTGACCCATGAGGTTTTTTTTTCCCATCTTATTTTCTCCACTCACTGTCCAGCTGAGGAGGGGAGTGATAGAGTGGCTAGGTGGGCACCTCACATCCAGCCAAGGTCAACCCACCACAGACACAAAAGCCGTTCCCTACTAAATCCCTCCTAAAGTCAACTGAAACTTATATAAAGATTCTTAATGAGTTTCAGTACTACTTATTTGTTAAATCGCAATAAACGCTATACATGGGTACCTCATAAACTTTTTGTAACTTAGCATACTATAATTATGTAATAGTATGCCTATTTTATAGATGGTTAAGTGAGAAACAAAGTTTCAACTCCAAGTTCTCAGAAGACTTCGGTACTCGTATCCCATTTAGGCACCTCGATTCCTCTGAAAGAGGCACTGAAGGTTTTAAAAGTTGGTTAAGATAAAAATTCAAATTATCCTTAGTAGGAATAAGTGTAAATCTCTTGAAAGGTCTAGATTTAAAGATCGTATTTACATGTTTTCAGGAGGAGTAGGAGTATACAATTTTCTTCACATTAAGGTATCTTGCCTTGCTAATTCAAAAATAATTTAAATGAATGCCTTTCCAAAGATGTAAAGAGGGATCAAGAGTGATTTCATCCCAGTTAGATATATTGAATTTCTAACATGTGTTGAATGATTTATGTGAAAAAATGACCTTCTAAATCTAAATAAATAGAAGTATGCCTGGGCACCAGAAGACTTCGTGTCTGAATTGAATCTGGGTGACCTAATTTTAACCAATTTTCATTGGAGGCACTGAGTTAAAGTTGGATAGTGCTTTCCATGATGGACTAAATGTCAGTTGTAGAGGAGTTACAAAGAGTGAAAATAGATGCATCAACACAAGAACAAGAAATATATCGAGGGTGACAAGAAAGTCTCCTCTGATTGTGATCATTAAAAGTACTATAGGGCACTGTTTCCTATGTCCTGGAAAATGTAAAAAGAAAAAGGAGAAAAAATACCATATCCTCTCTTAAACCAGTTTCAACCCTGCAGTAAAAAACAAAACCAATACAAACAAACAAGCAAACCCAAACAAAAAATCCAAACCCAAACTGGCATCGTGATTAAAAAAAGGAAATGCTATGGAAGAGAACAACAGAAGTAAATAGGAACTGAGCTGTGTTTACATGGAATTTTCCGGACAAATAAGATTGTTTGATCTGAAATCAGTTTTCAAAATGTTTTGTAATAAAGGTATCCTCTCAGCAGTAAACAAACCAAAATACCCAGAAGTTTTGCAACCTGCTCATGAAGGACAGACATAGCACAAACTCTCACCTACATCACCTACCGAGCTCAAGATGTCCTATACAAAGGCCATGTGTAAATGAACACATGAAGCACACACCCGCAAAATTTTGTCTACTAATACAAGAAGCTGAAGATATCACCACTGGGAGTAAAAAATGCCCCTGTAGGAAAAATTATGAGGCAGCAGGTATCACTTTCCTTCAGTGGGAATGAGCTTATGTTTGCAACAGCTATGGGTTACACCTCCTTATACAAGGTTAGATAAAACAGGAAAAGTGAAAAAGGAAAACAGGGGAAGGAGCTATAAATATAGGTCACATAGGCAATAGCCTGCAGCAGCAGATTGCCTGCAGCAGCTGAATAATTCTGGATCTATGTCTGGAATGGAAAAGTCCTGGAAATCTGGGTTGTTGGGTGCTTTCTTTCTCCACCTTTCCCATCTTCCCACTCCTCCAATCTTGTATATGTAATTTAAGAAATCGTGTCCCTATTTTTAATAGGATCTGTGGACTAAGGCTGGTTTTGAGAATCTTTTGCCTTGGATTCATTGCGTCAGTGAGATCTGAGAATCAGCTGTAAAATGAAAACCTCTCTCATTTGAGGTACAATTCTCTGTCTTCTCTCACAAGGTTTCTTTAATTAATATTGTCTTTAAAAACAAATTACTTTTAAGGGTTTAATTAACTCAGAATACTGACATTTTTAGGTTTAAGCTGAACCTGTTTCATCAGTAAATACTTTCACCATCCTTTATTCTTTTCCTCTTTTTACACTTCCTACTTGACAGCAGAAATGGTTTGCCTTTCCAGTTTAACAAATAGAAAATGTAACAGGTGACACTTCAGATGCCCCTCTAAATATTTTTCTATGTTAAGAAAGTACATCAAATTTTGGGATTGGATGCTTTATTTACTTTTAATTCATTTTTCAGTCTTCTGTGCTAAAACAGAAGTACCTCCTCCTAGATTCTCCTACCTTTCCCAACTTACTCTTACATTTCTTTCCTAGTGTTCCAGAAAAAAAAAAAGGAAGTTTTTGGTCTAGCATTGTTAGTCCAAATTCAACAACCCTTAACTGTCATTAAGATTTCAAAATGGACCAGATCAGCTTCTTTGTGTCAAAAGAAGCTGCATAGGCATATTTCCGTTGTTACTCTGCAGACATTGTGAATCAGCTTTCATTACTCCATTACTCTTTAAAGAAAAAGGAAGGAAAATCTAGTTTTACAAGCTTTTTCTGTTTTCAAAGTTACCTGTTTTCTCAGAAAGCTTTTCAGTAAGTTGTTAACAACTAGTCAGATTTCTCCTAACAAATATTGCTGCATTTCCACCTGCGATGCTGCTTTAATTTCTAGTACCTTCTGTGAGTCAAACTCGCCATCCATCTCATCACACCATAGCAAGCACTCCATCACACACTCTTCCCCAAGAAGCTTTTCATTCTTTCTGAACTGTGACGTATTCTGCTTCCTTTGTCCAGGTTGCCATGGTCCATTCCTTCCCATGGCTGCCCTCTGTCCAGACACTTTCTTTCTGCCTTTGTATTGTTGAGACATGAGCTGGACATCCGTCCTCTCGGTCTTTCTGCTTCTGCTTATTACTTTGTCTCTGACCTTTTGTTTGACCGTATTTGTTCTGAAGCGATGATTGGCATTGTTTAGAGCTTTTCCCCAGACAGTTTTGCTGTCCTTACAACTCAGATGCATTTCTCCAGGGTGAAATCTTTCTCTCAGCAATCTCTCCAGTCATGTAGGGTCAGACATCCCACAACCCATCCTGTCAATTAATGGAAAATCTCTAACGTTTCTAAATTTACATGTAGATGCTGGAGTTTCAATTTCCTTCATTTGCTTTTAGCTCTGGAATAAAAAAAACCCCATGGCATATCTCTTTGAAATCTCATGCTGTCATCCATAAGAGCCATCGGACAACCTTCATCTATGTTCTAGGAATTTTGCCGTTTTGCTGGTAGTACCACCCCACTCACTCCTTTCGCTTCATGTCCATTATTATTGAATATCCATGTTTTTTTAAAAATAAAACCTGGTTGCAATGCCTGGATTCTGTCTATGTGAGCAGTTTATGTTTGCTCCTGCTTTTGTTTGTTCCCACTCACCTCCTGTGAGTCTCCCTAGACTGGCTGCTGCTACCGCATGAATTGTATGGCTGGGTAATAAGAAGGCACTATGTTTTTAAACACATGCTGATTCTTTATTAAAACAATTATTTAAGACATTCAGTCTCTCCATACCAGCCATGTGCACACCAGCAAACTCTCCTTTTGCAATCTCTGGTCCTGCCCCAACTTTCATTCAGGTGATTGCAATGGCTGAAAAAGCGAAGCATTTCACGCGGAGGGTTAGTCCTACATTCCAATAACCTTGCTGTTATTAGGAAATCATTCAATTCAGAATTTCATTTTGGTCAGTGTCATCTCATTACAGCTAATCGCATCCCACATTGCTACTAAATTATTCTGTCACTCTTAATTTCAACCACATCTCAGTGTTGATATTTAGGATGTGTGTGCAGCGCAGGGTCAGTGCTGCACAGTTTTCTCAAGCTAGCTCCAGTACTGGGGAGCAGCCCAAATGTCTTAATACAACACCCCCACCCAAGTATCATCCTTAATATATTCATGATGCTCCCATGCAGGCCAAGTGTTATGGAAATGGAACTGTGACATTGGGGATAATGCATAATGGGAGACTGATCCGGGCCATTTAAGACCTTGGTTTCAATCAGAGTTTGGGATAAGAGGAAGCTGGGAATCTGCTGTGGTACATTATGCTGAAGAGTCCTAAAGGCAGCAGGGAGAAGGGAGGGTTGTAGGCTCTGTCATCCTATGGCCAAGTAGGTCTGCACCTGAGTTCTATTTCTGGCTCAACCACTAACCTTATACATCACTTTGAACAACACATTTCACCTCTCTGTGATACCTGTTCTCCTACCCTTGGTCTGCCCTGTATATTTAGATTGTTAACTGTCCAGGATATTATGAATTTAGACCATAACTGTGAAATTCAGTCTTCAGCCTGACTCTCAGCTGCAGTCTTTTAACTTAAAGCTTGCAGAATTGAAGTATACTGTCCCCTTGTCAGGTATTAATGCAATAACATTAAAACAAACAAACAAACCAAAACTAAACCAACCACAGGTGCACAGAACATTAACTGTGAAAGTTGTAATTAGAAATTTTATGGTTTGTTTATACTAAAAGTCTCGAATGCTGTGATAAGTTATTTTCATGCAAATGTTTTTGAACACTGATATTTTATTTTCTAACTATTTGTCACATCTATACAGACTTTTCAAGTGAGCTTTGATAGTATTTAAACCTAGCTCACTGTGTCAGGAGACACCGTCTCATGGGGCTTCCACAAAACCATGTGCAAACAGGTAGCAATGAGTAACAAGTAGTCTAGGTGGAGCCACAGGATGTCTGTTCTGCACCAGAAAGTACAAAGCACTTTCCATCACCTTATTACAAACTTTAAACTGATAATACAGCACCAAAACTCACAACCTAGACTGTGTCACAAGATTGAGAAGAATGCCACAGTTTTGAATCCCTGCAATAGCAAACAGTGTTAAGAAGGGACGCGTGTCAACTTAGCCCCGATAAAAGTCACTTTTCTGTCTTTGCTATTAGGAAGTTTGAGTCCTGAAAAAAACAAGAAACCAGAAATGGTGTATGATTAATGTAGGAGAAGTGTGGTACCTTTCAAATTATACTTGTAACAACAACTAAGAGTACAATCCATCAGAGGGAAGATCACTACACAATGAAAAGAAGTACATGATTATTGACCGAACCATCTTCCAGACTCAGTGCTAGTGGAATAATTCCACCATATGTGCAGTGGTAAAGCTAAAAGAGGAGGTGATCTGAAGGAATCTGAGTTAACAGATGCAGCGTTCCTGCACTTGGAATTGCTGCTTTCTCTGCCATAGCCACCTTGTCCTTAGGACTCTGTCCTCTTGCTTGCCCACAGTTTCTTAAGTGATTCTGGCCACCAACCAGACACAGACTGCTAGTGGATCCTCATAATGACTTTAAGTAACTGTCCCCCTGTTGTTTACTGGTATTTGGTATCAGATTGTGGCAGTGGGCTGCACAACTAGCACTCTCAGGAGTTTGGCGCCTTGGCTGGTAAGTTGTCACCTACTTGAGCAATCCTGAGGACCTGAAATTTGGTTTTGTGTCCATGTGTGAAAAGCCTCAAATTGGCTCTGGGAAAGGAGCTGACTGGGGGAAAAGAGACCAGAAAAGTGAGAGCCCTAAAGGTGGTTGTGTCATTGTCCCACTGTTGGATGTTACGTAATTGAGTGTATTGCCCCACAGGCCTCTTCGTTCCTGTCCCTGGGAGGTGGATCTTCACAGGTAGCCTGCTGCAGTGCTTCTGCAATGGTGTAGAGGTGAAATGCCTGTGGCTGTCCTAACTACTGGATGTATGAAAAAGCAAGGATTTCTCAGGTAAGTTGTTGGCATCCATTTCATGGGTACTGATTCCCTTAAAAATTTCCATCCTAGAAAAATAACCAAGAAGATATTCCACGATCCCTCTAGAGCCGACAATGCTGTCCTCCAGAGCATGATTCAGAGCATGCAGATAAGGAATGTAACCTTCCCCGATGACTCCAGGAACATAACATTAGACAGTGAGTATACTCCCTGTTGTGTCTGCTTTCTGCTTAGCATTAAAGTTTTGAGTGAACTCTGCAGACTCAGGGGCATTTGTCTCAGCTATTATTGCATTATGGCATAAACATGGTTTTCCTCACTGTCACAGAGCTTCTTACTATGTCCCGCCCAAGGGATGCTCTGAGGTTTTGTCCTTTGAGATCAGTGACCTCTGTGGACAGAACCTATTCCAGTACTGCTCCACGAGCTGTTCTTTTGCTGGGCTGTCTGGTTTTCAGTCTTGCGGTTTTGTTTCAATCTAGCCAGAAAATTCAGGTTATTACCAACATTGCAAGTCAGTCAGAGCGTGCGGCATGAAAAATACATGTGCATGCCCCAGCATAGTACAACCGTAAATGTATGATGTGCTCAGCAGTGTTAGAGCAATATATTTGTTGCTTAAAAGCAAATAGTGCTGAGCGCTTCACTTCTCCTCCCAGATAAACCTTGCAATTTCTCTGATGCTAAATCTTTTGCTCTTACTCTATCATTGACACTGGCTGGCCTAATCAGCTCAGGGCACATTTTAACTCTCTCCCAGACAATTTAATCAGTCCAATGGCAGCTCTTTTCAAGCCCACATTTCTTGCATAACAAAGACACTAAAAAGTGCACCTCAGAGCTACCTTGTCAAGGAGGAAAAGTCTGGACTTGATTTCCATCAGAAAGACTCTACAAAAGTGAGTAAACAAACAAAGGAGACTGCAAAGTCATGAGATGTAACTGGTGAGGGAAGATTTCTTCTTGTGCTCTGTAGTTTCATTCTGATGAGGAAAACAGAAAACAGTGCAGCAGCAGTGAAGGGGAAGTGAGCTAGAAATAAAAAACCCGCTCAGCTAACAGTAATTTGCATGTTTCTGCTACTTTTTATCTAATGCTTTCTATCTGCTTTAGAAGTTTCATCATGCTCCTATGAAGAAAATGATTTAATGCTATTTTTATGGATGAAAACTGAGGTGAAATTGAGGAGAAACTGAGGGAGGTTGAAATTGCTGAAGGTCACACAAGAAACTGGAAGCACACTATGAGATGTAGCAAAGAGTCTTCTTTTTTTCTAGTTCTTCTATTACTGATTTTGTTGTTGTTGTTGTTGTTGTTTGTTGGAAGTGTGCTGGATTGTACCTGAACTCATATGTAGAAAGAAGCAGAATGATCTTCTTCTTCTCCCTTTGCACTGCTCTACCAAGAAAAGTTGAACATAATCCAGAGTTTTGTGTTCCATGGAAAGGAATCATAAAGTATCTCAAATTGGAAGGGACCCATAAGGATCATTGATTCCAACTCCTAGCTCCACACAGGACCAGTCAAATTACAGCAGATGGCTGAGAGTGTTGTCCAGACACTTCTTGAACTCAGTCAAGCTCGGTGCAGTGACCACCTCCCTGGAGTCCCTGTTCCAGGGCCCCACCACCCTCTGGGTGAAGAACCTTTTCCTGATCTTCAAACTAACCCTACTCTGTCACAGTTCCATGCCATTCCCACGGGTTCTGTTGCTGGGCACCAGAGGGAGGAGAACAGCGCCTGCCCCTTCGCTCTCCCTCATGAGGACGTAGGCCGTGATGAGGTCTGCCCTCAGCCTTCTCTTCTCTAGACTGAACAAATCAAGCGACTTCAAGCCTCTCCTCATATGTCTTGCCCTCTAGACCCTTCACCGTCTTAGCTGCCCTCCTTTGGACACTCTTCAATA
Organism: Psophia crepitans; assembly: GCA_013399095.1. NCBI lineage: Eukaryota > Metazoa > Chordata > Aves > Gruiformes > Psophiidae > Psophia > Psophia crepitans. The sequence continues at coordinate 39,482 of VWZZ01004828.1, read as the reverse complement.
GCTTTATGTCTTCCTTGTACTGTGGTGCCCAGAACTGCACACAGTACTCAAGGTGAGGCTGCACCAGTGCGGTGCAGAGTGGATAAGTGCTAAAGCTCACAGAAGTCCATGTGTGACAGTCATATAGATACATCACTAACATTATACATCTTGTACCATAACTTTTTAGTGTAAGTCTCCTGGGTTAAGTCAAATGACCTTGTATTTGCTGTGGTGAAGATGTTCATGCAGGACACATACAGCATAGTTTACCTTGCTGGGAAGGTTGGGCTAATTTCCTCAGGGCTCCACGCCTGTGCAAAGTTGGTGGAGATGGACTAGGAGTGAAGAGGTTTGTTGCTACACTATAGCTCTGGGTAGAGCTGTCCTAAAACCAGAAGTAGGAAGATAAGCTGTTTCACATTCAGCTGGGAGAGAAGAGGTGCATAGGTTAAGTGATATTAATCACTGAACAATTGATTTAGGTTTGGATCCTTCCCAGTCCTATGTCTCCACTGTATCTGGGTCACTGATTTGACACGTGGTCTAAAAATAATGTGCTCTCAGGATCTGGTTTACACTATCAAACTCACCTGTGAGCAACTGGTGCTGTAGAGTAATGCAGTCTCCTTGATGGCTCATTGGAGCTATCGTACGTTATGATGGAGACAGTTTTCATACTTGGTGGGATGACATTATTTTTTTCCACTAGACTGGCTCTTTACATTGGTGAGTTTTACATTATATGAAAACTTCATGTGTCAAATACAAGTAACAGGCACTGTAACCTAAAACTAGAAACCAGACCTGATACATCTCCTGTATCCCTGTATCTCTGGAGAGATTTTTCTTGCCACTCCACTAGGGTCTATAAATTTTTATTATTTTTTTTTACTGGATATATATCCAAGGGGAAATGGTTAGTGACCTGCTACACCACCTAGACACACACAAGTCTATGGAGCTGGATGGGATCCACCCAGGGGTACTGAGGGAGCTGACGGAAGTGCTCAGCAAGGCACTTCCCATCACGTATCAGCAGTCCTGGTTAACCAGGGAGGTCCCAGTTGACTGGAGATTAGCTAGTGTGATGCCCATCTACAAGAAGGGCAGGAAGGAGGATCTGGGGAACTACAGGCCTGTCAGCCTGGCCTTGGTGCCGGGGAAGGTTGTGGAGCAGATCGTCTTGAGTGTCAACATGCAGCATGTATAGGACAACCAGGTGATCAGGTCCAGTCAGAATGAGTTTATGAAAGGCAGGTCCTGCTTGACCAATTTGATCTCTTTCTGTGACAAGGTGACCCACTTAGTGGATGAGGGAAAGGCTGTGTCTACCTGGACTTTAGTAGAGCCTTTGACACATTTTCCGCAATATTCTCATGGAGAAGCTTGCTGCTAATAATTTGAATTTATGTATGTTTCTCTGGGCAACAAACTGGCTGGATGGCCAGGCCCAAAGAGTTGTGGTGAATGAAGACAAATCCAGCTGCTGATCGATCACAAGAGGTGTTCCACAGGACTCAGTACTGGGGCAGTTCTCTTCAATATCTTTATCAATGATCTGGACGAGGGGATCGAGGGCACCCTCAGTAAGTTTGCAGATGACACCAAGTTGCGTGGGGATGTTGATTTGCTTGAGAGTAAGAAGGTTCTGCAGAAGGATCTGGACAGGCTGGATAACTGGGATGAGGCCAACTGTATGAGGTTCAACAAGGCTCAGTGGTGGGTCCTGCACTTGGGTCACAACAAGCCCAGGCAATGCTACAGCCTCAGGAAATGGTGGCTGGAAAGCTGCTTGGCAACAGCCAGATGAGTATGAGCCAGCAGTGTGCCCACGTGGCCAAGAAGGCCAACGGCATCCTGGTGTGTATCAGAAACAGTGTGACCAGCAGGAGCAGGGCAGGAATCGTCCCCCTGTACTCAGCTCTGGCTACGCCACATCTCAAGGGCTGTGTTCAGTTTTGGGCCTCTTACTGCAAGAAAGACATTGAGGTGCTGGAGGGTGTTCAGAGAAGGGCAACAATGCTGGTGAAGTGACAAGAGCTCCTCAAGTCTGATGAGGAGTGGCTGAGGGAACTGGGGGTGTTTAGTCGGGAGAAGAGGCTGAGGGCAGGCCTTGTTGATCTCTATGATTACCTGAAGGGTGCTTGCAACCAGGTGAGTGCTTGTCTCTTCTCCCAAGTAACAAGTGACAGAACAAGAAGAAATGGCTTCAGGTCACACCAGGGGAGGTTTAGATTGGATATTAGGAAATTTTTTTTCACCAAAAGATGAAGCACTGTAACAGGCTGCCCAGGGAAGTGATTGAGTAACCATCATTGAAGGTATTTAAAAGATGTATGGGTGTGGTGTTTAGGGACATGGTTTAGTGGTGGTCTTGGCAGTACTGGGGTAATGGTTGGACTTAATGTTCTTAAAGGTCTTTTTCAATCAAAAAGATTCTATGATTCTATGATTATTATCTTGTGTTACAGAAGACTTCACTAACTAACTAACTAACTAACTAAATGGTAAGGGGTTTGGACCTAAACTGTATTATAAATGCTGTTATCAGATGACCATAAACTATCAAATCCAACCACCAAAAGTTGGATATGGTACTTAGGGACATGGTTTAGTAGGTAATATAGGTGGTAGGGGGATGGTTGGACTAGATGATCTTGGAGGTCTCTTCCAACTTTAATGATTCTATGATTTTATGACTATTTTCTTCTGAAGTTTCATCGGAGTATGAAATCTTGGTGCTTAAGAGCTTTCTTCCAACTTTAAGAAAATCTGGTTATTTTTATGATCTGCGACATTGTTAAATCTGTCAAATTTGATTACCTCTCATAAATTTGCACTAGTTAGCAGACATTTTTATTAGAATGCTTATAAGAATGTCACCATTTCAGTTCAACTGGACAAGAAAATAAGCATTAATAACATACACATATTGCATTAAAGAAAACTGGACCACAAAAAAAGTACAGCAACAACTGTGATGCTCATACTTACTTTCATTGTTTCCTTTAGCAGCGTGGATAATTTCTTATTCAGATTAACCCATCTGTCATGTCTCTCATCTCCTTCCTGGTAAGAAATCATCCTACAGCATGTCCCCGAGGAGCATTTGGCATTTCTTGTGCAGAAATTCTCAACTTCATGGAAAAAGGTTTCTCCTCTATTTTATGCCCATTGACATGTAATTATTTTTTTCCTTGCGTACAAAGCCAGTACTACTGAAGAGTTATTTCTGGCCTATGTGACTGTGTCCCTCTTTTGGAAGGAGGGGGGTTAGAATAGAGATAAATGAAATCCAACTTTAGCTGTTATTTTTTATGTTTGTGTTTTTATGGCACCTGCAAGGGCTTGCATGTGGGACCTGAATAACCTATAGAGCTAGTGATAATGTCTCACGGAGTTTCAGTTCAGCTATTAACAGATTGTTGCTCTGCTACGGTTTGCTGCGGATTGCTAACCAGACTCCATACGTTGATTAAACTTTCTTGCAGGCTCTGAGAATTCAAAATTAAGTAAGGGACTGATGCTTTTTAAATCATGCCAGCACATTCTGGCATAGGTTAACACTGAAATGATCAGCATTAATCATCCCCTTCTCCTGGAAAACATGCTAAACAATACAGAACTACTTCAGAGGACTCCTTACAGACTGAGGAGTTCAGCTGGCCCTTAAACAAAGGGGGTCAGTGGTGAATTCCCATCGACATCCTGAGATTTCTGCATTATGTTATCTGAGTTTACCTCTTTGTTTTCAGTCCTATGTCAGTTTCCACTGGTTTGGTACATACTTTGGCAGTGCAGGGTCGACAAGGCTTCATGGTTTTATTTAAAAGCTTTCCCTAGAACACAGAGATAAACTTCAATCTAGACCTTACTAGCTGACTTATGCAAAGACTATGCACAAAGATTCCCATAGTTGATAGGAGAGTGCCACTTTGAAGCTTGAGGTCCTATACACAAGATGTGTGTCTTAGCAGCTGAAGATCTCATTGAATGCCATTGAAGGATGGAGAGATTTGAATTGAAGAGAATCAGGTTTTGCAGTGGTGACAGGTATTTTTTCACTCAGGAATATAAACTTAAATAGTCTTGGTGTCTTTTCTGACTTGCTGAGTTGCAGTGTTCTTCTTATTCATTGATATTAACTGCAGCCAGAAATGGGGAACATGACAGATAATATTACCATACAAATCTTCCAAGTAAAGTGCATACAGAGGATAATATGGCCATACAAACTGTGCTCATCACAACCAATGTTATTACTCTGAATGCCAAAACAACAAAGCGTGGCTGGCATCTTCTGTAACAATGTCAATATCTTTGACACAAGCTAAATGGAAATACGTACTGGCTTTCTACTTCCTTGATGAATGACAAAGGTAAAAATGATGTCTTGCCTAGATTACTTTGCCTTGTTATTTATTATAAGTCTCTAGGGTGCAATTAAAAAAAAAATGTCCTGGAAAAGAAAGATTTCCAAACTATTCCCTTGCCAACAAATGAGAGCTTTTGCAAGGCAATGAGACTGAAAAAATGCGTATATTATGTGTGAAATATTCCCAAAGCAAGAAAAGAAACTGACTCAGATAAAGCAAACAGCTCTGTCATATGATAATCAAAGCTGAAAGTGGTGGAAGCAGAATTTAGTCCTTTGGCTTTGAAAATAAAGCACAGAACCCTAATTGCTCTGAATGTTAAGACTTGTTATTAGAATGCATTACAATTAGTATGGTAGTGTGTCAGGGTCTTAGTCATTGACCAGGACTTCATTAAATTAAGCCCAGATTCTGAAAAAAAAAAAAATTAGAAAAGGAAAAAAATCAAGTAAATCCTCTTCATCACAACTGACTCACATTTTTCGGGAGGAAACAGATCAGTGTACAGAGATGGGGCACCATATGCAAAGCGCTGCGGCTGTTCATTAAACCACATAGAGTTAAAGACTCTTATCTGAAAGAGTTTGAAGGCATCCAGATTAAGTTTTCAGGAGGATAGGGATGAACGTAAGAAGGGAGAAGGGCAAAGACATACGAAGTAAATGAAAGAGGCTGGCACCATTGGCCAGTCTGATAGGAGCTGACACTACCACACTACCTGTGAAATTTTCATTCAAGAGTGAGTGGGCTAAAAGATGAGCAACTTGGAATGGGATGAAAAGAACTTCTGTTTTCTCTGATGGAAAATAGAAATGGATAGAGTTGTGTAACGGGGATGCTGCTGGAAAGAAACAGGCTAAGGAAAAGTATCTTTTTTTCAGCTTTCTTAAAGTCTGAGGGCCTATGGGGCCAGAGAAAAGGAGGTTGCAATGATCAAAATATGAGTTGATGATAACTTACTGAATTTTTTATGTGTGTGACTAGGATGGGAAAGGTCAAGGCCTATGCAGGAGGATGCAACTGCAGCTAGACAGAGAAGTTGCAGACATCTGACTGCCACTCATCCATGTGATCTGATGTGTACGTGCTCTGCTGGATATTGCTGCCTGATGGGGTGGGAGACAGAAGATGCCGGACTATTTTCAGTGCTGCCCAGTGACAGGACAAGGGGCAATGGGCACAAACTGGAACACAGGAAGTTCCATCTCAATATGAGGAAAAATTTCTTCACTGATGGAGCACTGGGACAGATGCTGAGAGAGGTTGTGGACTTTCCTTCTCTGAACAGATTCAGAACCCACCCAGATGCAATCCCGCACAACCTGCTCTAGGTGCTCCTGCTCTTGCAGGGAGGCTGGACTAGGTGGTCTCTAGAGGTCCCTTCCAACTCCTACCAAACTGTGACTCTGTGATTCTGTGATGCTTTGTGTACTCTTTCGCACTACCAGGCCCCATGCCATACAGAAAGAATCTACAGAACTTAGATATTATGTAGATATAAGGAACAAGACATAAAAAGTAGAACAAAATATACCGATTTGTAAGCCAGAGTGACCTATAAAAGAGGAGTGAATCCATTTTAGCGTTAGTTGTTGTTCATAATTGAGGTAATACATTTTTATCTTGAATAACATTGATTTAAATCTTACTGAATGTGTTTGGAGTCTGCTGCAAATTAGTATTTTTTACTGACAATTCATTGTTATTTTCTTTAAAGCCTTTGAAACCTGACTGAAGAATAGAAACAACATGGTTTTGCTGTATGACTACACACAATATGAACATAAGTGATGAACATTTTAAGTGAAGGATTGATGAAGAAACAAAGACCATTATTTCTTGAAACTGTTTACCCATTAGTGAAGACTGGTTAACGTATCCACAGAACATAGGACTTGTTCTTGAATTTCTATCAACTTGAAAGAGGAACTAAGTCTATGATCTTGCATTTATGCATTGTCCATTATTACTCATAAGAGTAATCTCCATTTGTTCCTGTGAAAATGTTCTTTAGCATAGTAATGTGTTTAAGGTTACACCCTAAAAAATTACATTCTAGATAGGGAGGATAATTTGCCAGAATTATGATAGAAAGTTTTTTCCTCTGAAGTGGGTACATCTTTATGTCAGTGGATTTGTATACTGGAGTACTCTTCATGAAACAGCTTGGACAATTTAGTCCATGACCTATGGTGGAGCTTATCGATAGCTCTACTAAGAATTTCCTACTTGTAGGCCAAGATTTACTCTTGCTGCTATTTCTGACCTGCAGGGTTGTTGCCTTTGACTACTTGAACGTGACATTTCTGTTTGTTGAGTTTTTTAATCGACAATTAAAATGTTTTTAATTGTAACTTAGGTTTGTTCCTTGTGAAAAAATTCAAAAGGTTAAATCACATCTTTGATGTCAGGGCTAAGCCACATCTTTAATCTGTAAATAGGGGCAGTAAAACTGAAAGAACCTCACCTGTGTTTGTGAGTAATTACTGTACATTAATCTGAATTCAACTCTGAAATTTACTTTGCTGTATTAGCATATCAAAGGCTTTCAGAGCAGGATATTATTTGACTGGGAGTTAACTATTTGAGATGAACCTGCAGGATGCCGGCAAAGTCATATTGCAAACGTAAGCAAGAAGAAGTCCTAACCATCAAATCTCCTCAAAATGTACAATAAAAGAGATTGCTTTGGGTTGGAAAGACAAATGCAAGAATTGTTCTGTTTCTAGGTTTTGTGGCACTGGAATTCATAAAAGTTAATAGTTGGAATCTTGAAACACAGTTAATATAAAATCTCATTTACAGGGCATTGGATCAAATTCAGAATATATGTATTCAAACTCAAAATGTACATACACAAGATAAGAATATTAAGATTCTTATTAGGCTACACTGTTTTTTTTAGCAGCATAGGTCAAATAAGGAATGACAGAGATATCTTTCTGTATCTGATGTTTTACTGGAAATTCAGATGGTCAGTGTTTTGTTACCTATTTCTAATTTGGGTCACTCTTATCAAATTTCTTACTTGTTCCAGATGATTATTATGGCTTTAGAATGTCAATAAGGATAGAAATTTCATTATCCCAGTATGCTCTAACTAGGTGTGATTAAAAAACTTGGAGGAAGAGAGAATACATGATTCAAACCATTTCAGGCTGCAGAGGTAACTGAATCGGTGTTGCCAACTCCTGAGTTAGAATTCAGGAGTGACCAAGGAGATGATGATCATCTGAGTCAGTCATCTGTGCAAAAAGAAAAGTCCTGTGTTTTTGTGGGGTAATGGAATGATGATCCTTGCCTGAGCCACCGAGTTGGGAGTGGTGTTGACTGACAGGCACAGCTTTCCTTTCAGTGCTTACTATTGGTTGTTGTCAGTTCAAGGTGTAGGGGGTTGTGAAACTAAACACTGAACTCTACCTGACTCCTGTATACAAGGAACTGAGGTCTCCACTTGAGAACATGAATTCCATTTCCAGAGCTGAGTGTCTAAAACCTGGTGTGGCAATGCTGAGTGTCATGGTAACTGAGTGCGTCTCTTGGAAAATCTGGACCTAAGACACTGTGAGCTGTGAAAATGAATCTTATGGATTCATGACAATAAATGTTACTGGTGACTGAAAGCACAACTGTTTTCCAAATCAATGCCTTGAACACAAAAGAAGAAACCCAAAGAAATGTTGAATAAAATCAGCCTGGCATGGAAGAGACTATTCCTTTCTGCAACGTGGCTTGTCACCTTTTGAAAATAAATGACCCCCACTATTGAATGTTATGAAGAAGCAGTAAAGGACGTATATCATTCTGCTGGGGATCATGGCAACATATTAGACTAAATCACTAAATCTAAAAAATAAAAGAAAATAAGAAGAACCAATCAATTGTGCAATGTTTCAAAACTCTAAATCTACAAAATTTAAATAAAATTTAAAATAAAAAAAGAGAAAAGCCTGATTCATTACTTGAAATGTACACCATTTTCTTTGTCCTCTGTGAGTTATGACTTCTTATGCAGGTTATTTGCAGTTCTTTATAAGTCTATAGATTAGACACTTCAAGTTCTTTTTATCAGCTGTCCCGAGAGATTTTACTATGAAGACTCAGAGTAAAAAAAAAAGAAATAATAATAAAAAAAGTGAAACCTTCTTCTAGAAGAATAATCAATTTTTCACTTAGACAAACTATAACTCTTATATACATTTTCCAGATGCTTGTTGAATACAATTATGTGTCTTGGCTAGATAAAGCTTTGAGTAGTAATATATGGAAAGTGTACACGAAAATCCTATCCAAACATAATAATCAGAACCTGCTTATCTACTGTGTATAATAAAGTGTCTTCCAGGGAAATGGACTGATTTTGCATTTTTTCCTCACACAAGTTTCAGCCCAGTAAAACATGTATAATTGGTCTTCAATTGGTCTTCAGTGAGTTTTAATTCTCTACTCTGCTACCCCAGTTTTATGCTCACATTTCTTTACTAATGTCAACATATGAAGGAAGCATTACGAGGGAAGGAGGAATTAACTAGAAGAATTTAAAATTAGGGAAACTGACTTTGCAAAAGGGACACAAAAATTATGTGTGGAGCCAACAAAAGTTCAAGAATGGTTAACTGCTCATTAAAGTAAATAGTTCTGCCATTTCAGAGGTTCATTAGCTGAGATGCTAGAGGTCATTACACAAGACATCAAACTGTGATTCCTTCCCTAGAACTAGAACAACATGGATCTAGGAAGAAGGGAGTAACAGGCCTTTTGTGCTTTTATTTTTGCTTTTATTGCAGGAATGCTCATTAAATAATAGAGAAGTCTAAACTGAAACAGCTATGGTGACATGCTAGATTATCTCCCATTGGATGGAACATTGTAATTATCTTTATACTTAATGAAACTCAGTTACAAGGCAAAACATATGAGCTTAAATCTTCTTCCTTTAGCAGTGGAGTAGTCCGTAAGAGCATGTGCAGTGAATAACACAAGCTCAGATGTCAAGGGTAAACTTAATAAACCACCATTTCTCAATCATTTTCTCCATATTTTTATGTCTTCAATTTAAAATATGCAAGATATTTTTCCTTCTTCACTTAGACAACATTTCCTATCTCACACCAGAAAAATAAAGTAACCTCATTAAATACAGAGAAGCCAATGTTTCAGCATTGGTTCATGGGACTATCTCATAAAATATTTCCGAAGTCTTATAATTGAGATGATTTTCCTGTATTTTATATCTTGTAGTCACTGCCAATATTAATATTTAAAGGGGATAATGTAACTGGAACATGTATGAAAAATATGAAGGAGTACCTTGAATCTTCTAAAGCATTTCACATATATTCACTTCTATAACAGTTTACCAGAATGGATAACTGACCTGGAAATGGTTAGCAATTGCATCCTCCTTGGCTATACCAGTCTTTATGAATGTGTAATCTGGGCCAGAATTTTGACTGACTGAGCTCTGCTACTCTGTTTGTCAGTTGCTATTAGCTCACGCACATCTTCACTTTGATCATATGTAAAAGTATTCTGGTTTTAAGACTGTTCTTTCACATCATTTCAGAGCTGTGTTTCTGAAACTTTGTGTTAGCATTGTTTATAAAGTCATCAGATTTTGAAAACGAAATAAAATCTCTTTCTTTATGTCTGCTTTTCACTTTTTTTCATATAAACTTTTCTTATCTCACTACTATTGCAGAATTATCTACTTTTATACGAATGGGTTATCTCCCTTAATTTGTCCCTTCCAACATATCCTCCTTCAAGTCATCAGTACAGGGTATGTTATTGTCATTGTCACCATACTCTACTATGTCTTTTGTGTTTGCCTTTAAAGATTTTAGTCATTTACATCAGCCCCACATATTACTTTTTTATCAGACCCAAATTTTTTATCTACAGCTTTTCCTTCTTCTATAAACTAGTAGACCATATGTCCTGGTAGTACCTGTGCTTTTCTTTCTGTATAAAGGGGCATGGGGAAGACCTTTCCGTTAAAGTCAATAAAATCATCTCCTTGCCTTTCATCTAATCCTTTCTTCTATTTATTTCTCTGTAATTAAATGCTATGGTTCCAAAAGCTACAGTAAGATTTCCAAAGTTTCTTCAGCTGAACAGTATTATACAATTATTTTTCTTCTCAAATGTGAATGGAATGAGGATCTAGATTTCCAGTTTGCCATATTTGTGTGTGTGTGTATATGGTTTTGGTTCAGTTTCAGTCTGGACTGGAATATGTTTAAAATTTATTGTGAGTTAGAAACTTCCTGGATCCTGCAGGTCTTCAGGAAAATTGATTTTTTTTCATCACAAATTTCACAGCTAGAGCAATTGACAAGAATACCAATGTTAGAGAGTTTCAAGGTCTTCAAGCACTGGAACAGAGACACCAGGAAGGCAGAAAGAACTCTCTCCACACCCTCTATTGAACTCAGTGAAAGTCTGTCAAAACCTGGACATGTCAAATGAAATTAAAAGTTTCAGGTTCAGCATTTTTTTTTTTTTAAGACTGTTTAATTGAAAAATGACTGGAAAGCTTTACTCCATCTCAGTGATACTTTCTAGTATTTTTATTTCTTAGCATGTTTGATGTGTTTAGCATGTTTGACGTAAATTGACATTAATCTTGATTCCCATATTCCAGAATGGTAAGTTTTATAATGAGTATCTACTGTGAATACTGAGGAAATAAAAGATTTAAATACATGGTTAGTATTATGAGAGATCAATAAAGACATGTAACTTCCAAACTGGTTAAAATGGCAGCTCATACATAATCAGCTAAATACTTTGAAATGTTTATATACAAATTCAATGATTTTTTTAAAAAAAGCATTCTTCATGATTAAGATACTTGCAGTAAGGGAAAAAAACTGAATAGAAATGGCAAAGGATAACATATCAAACAAGAGATCTTGCTGGAGCTTGACACTAATACTTGGAAAATAAATTATCTGTAAGATGCAGTGCTAATGGAAACATCTTATTTGTCTAATTTAACTTGCAGCAAAATGCCATGTGTAGGAAAACAGCATGAGGTGGGGTTTTGGGGGGTTTGGTTTTGGGTTTCTTTGCTTGTTTTTTTAAATGCATAAAAGCAAAGATTATTGTGGTTTTTTATTTTAAAAAGCTCTGATTTGCATATGTATATATTACTTACCACATTAACTTCAAATTGGTTATGAAAAATGAGACGGTGCTGTTTAAATTTAGTGCCATGTATCATCTACCTTTTAAAATATGCACACAGCTACCAGAATGATACAAAGTCTTTGAGTTATTTTTGTCACTTGTGACCTATAGATTTTTATTTCTACCAACATAATTAATATTGACGGTCTGGTATTAGTTTTAGTGCTTGTGCAGACTTTATGCTAAAATTCTACTTAGTAACTTTTTGTTACTCTGATTTTGTACTAACCAATGGCAGAGACTTCAGTGTTTTGGGGTTATGACTTGCAATTGTGTTAAACCTGGGATGGAACTCTACTAAATTTATAAAGATGTTTGTAATCTCAATGTTTTAATCACGCCTACAAACATCAACAACTGAGCTAAATTTTGTTATAAATCCCAAGATATTATTTTTATAAAAAGGTTATTGAACATCAGTTATCTTTTACAGCTGTGTTTTTAAAGGGTAATAATTTTAAAGAGATCTTAATTTACTTAGCACACAAGCCCAACAGACTGACACATTTACTGATCCACTCAAATTCAGGTATTTCATAGAGTTATCTTTTGGACAGTATTCTGTTTGCTGTCTACACTGTTTTTCAATGTGGTCTCAATCCATGTTAAGTTACTGTTAAAAGTTGTGGAGGATCCAGAACAGACAGGATTCCAGAGAGCCTGAGAGTACATTCTGCATGCCAAGACAGAAACATTCCAGAAGGTATCCACTTTCTCCTACTTTTGAGAAGATTCAGTATCAGAGGCTAGTTATAAGATGTCCAAACCCTATAAACAAGGAAATCTGGCAATCTCCTCACAGCTGTTGTGTTCCTCACCTTTCCCTCCACCATCTTCATCGAGTCCAACTCCTGGCTTCACACAGGACCAGCCAAATCAGAGCATATGATTGAGAGTGTTGTCCAGATGCTTCTTGAACTCACACACAGCACCAAGCTTGTCTGAGTTCAAGCAGCATCTGGACAATGCCCTCAGCCATCTGCTGTGATTTGACTGGTCCTGTGTGGAGCCAGGAGTTGGAATCAGTGATCCTTATGGGTCTCTTCCAACTTGGGATATTCTATGATTCTATGATCCTGTGGTTCTATGGTCTTGATTACCATGGCAGTGGACGGGTGCTCCAAGTAAGATTTCTCTGGACTGGCTTTCCCCCTGTCTTTCTACCCCAGTTTTGCCCTCTTTTACCCACTTATGCTGACAAACACAGCTTTACCTCTCCTCATTCTTCGGACAGCAGAAGTGACTTTACTTACCTTTCTAAAAGCCGTAAGCTAATGATGGCCTTTGGAAACAGTTGTGCAACTGGCAGCTATTCACATTGAAGCAGTTGCATTCATGACAGTGGTGGAGTTTTGGCTCGTAAAAACAAGTTAACCATGAGGAATTGCCTTCAGTTTTTACAGAGTGATGAAGTAGTTGACTTGTGGTTCAGAACTCAGCATCATTTCAGCTCATTTTCTCATAATAAGAATTCTTTTATTTGTACCTCTTTTAATAAGGCTACTCTGATACTGACATAATGTTATTTCTAAACAGGAGAGGCAATATTTGAAGGAATTAACTAGAAAAGCAAGTCAGTACTATTTTGTGGCAAAGATATGCTTATCAAAGTACCTGCAGGCCCCAAACACTAGATCTTTCGGCTTATCAGGTTTTTTCACATATAAATATATCTGTAACATCTTTAATTTCAGGCTGTAATCTATTTACTTGGAAAAACTAATGCTAAAGCGTGGTCTGCTTTGAAAATGTTACTCTGTAAAAATGGCAATGAGAAAGTCTGTTGTCAATAATTTACATATCAAACACATTTGGTTTTCAAGTAAAAATGCTGTTTAGTTTTCCAAATGGCAGCTCTGCAGACACTACTAGAGATCCCAAGAATTATGTTTTTATGCCACTAATCATCCCTGGCAGCAGAGGCCTGCAAGCAGGAGTTTTAAATAGCTTTAGGTGTAGGATTGTTACACCTGACTTCAAATATAGGTTTACTACCTAGAGAGGTCCATAGGTCCTTGATAAATGAAAGTAATACCAGATCTGCATACCTATTTTAGCAAGGGATGAAGCATCCTTCAAAAGTTCCTCAGCTTTGCTACTGATTTTTGGAAGAGCTTAGCTCATTGTCTTAGACTTAGTGTTGAACTCTTAAGTACCTAAAGTTAGGTGAAATTTCGATCTTGGATCATTTATATGCTCTGAGCCCTTCATGTGAATGCGAAGAACGTCTTCCTGATGAAGCAGAAGGTACTGGTTTTGGACAGGCAGTTAGCAGAGAAGAATCTCCTAAAAGGGAAAAAGGTTGATCCATCACCCAGGTTTATTCAAATTCAGGCCTCTCTGCAGAGGGTGAGTCTTGCTGTTCTCTTATACAGTGTTTCACCCATGAGAAGGCTAGATCTAGTAATAAAAAACTACCAAGTTTTTCTTAGGTTGCCAAATGATGCTACGTAAGACATTAGCAATAATGGACAAAATACTGGTAAAAACACTTTAGATCTGTGAGTGCTAGAGAGGATGTTCTATAAGCCATGAAGCCATTGCTATGCATGGATATCTGGCTAAGTCTAACTACATCAGTTCAAGAAAAATGCATGTAATCTAAAACATCTGACAAAGTACACTAACTAATTTTGTTTCTCCAAAACCGTTATTAATACCTCACAGATTTTATAGGGCAATAGTTTTGTTACCCAAAATATTGTTTTTTTCCTCCCTTACTTATGGTTTTCAATAATCAAGACATATGGTTGTTTCAGAATGAAATCTCCATTTATGACTGATGCTACATTCCTCAGATGATACGTTCTAACTCATTAATTTAATGTTAATATTTAATTAAACATTTGTTCATATCTTTAGAGAGAAATGTTGAGTAAGGCCATCAAAATTTTGATCACTCACATTCTTTTGTCATGGGTTAGGTCAGGACAGACCAAGCACATGCATTGATTACTGTGCAATAACGGGATCCATGTGAAGGAGGTTTTTAGTATTTATTGCCTTTGTGACAGAGTGATTATTAATGTGTATAACAATGCAGAGTTGAAGAAACAGGGTTACCTCTAATTCTTCTTCTTGGTTTGCTGGTAGTGTAATGTCAGTAGCGTCATGGATGGGATATATGAATTGGGGAGCATCTTCTAAGTTGTTTGATTTTTTACTGGTTGGTTGATGGCCCCAAGGAGTCGCTCATTGATTAGTGTAATGAGTTGCTGGGCAAGTATTCTTGTATTTTATTTCTCCTGTTTCTGCCAGTTATGTTTCTGTTGTTTTTTATTTTTTTTCTTGTGCTTTTTTTAGGTTTGCTCTTTAATTAATTTATTTATTTAAAAAAAAAAAAGCAGTCTAATTGTGCTTTATCTCACAATAGTTACATTCCTAACATAACATTCTGAAAGTCAAACTGCAGGCCACTAACATCAGCCTAATTATTGCACTGGTGTGAGCTCAGTAGGCCAAGACACCTTTCAAAACTTAATTAGCTATTTTCATATAGACTAACCAGTGGTACGGAAGTTTAGCCAGACATAAGAGAAATGGAGACAGACGTTAGCATGAAAACATTTCCCAGTCTCAGAATCTAGATACAGGTCTCAGCTCTGGGATTCAGCTCCCAGCTCTACCCTAGATTTCCTGGGTAAACTTGGCCAAATCACTTACCCTCCTTTGGAGCTTTGTCTCTGACTCCTAAATACGCTGTTAAGAAATCTTTCTTTCCTTAAAGCTTTCTGTTATCTGCATATCTTCAGATGAGTCCACCATGACATTATACACTGTCTGCCACAATCACTTTCGGGGAACAGAATGCCCTCACTGTGATTCATACAGAAAAAATACTGATAACATTTTTTCTGTATAAATTCTACATGCATAGACACGCCCAGTTTGGGAAGAGAAGGATAAGCAAGATTTTACTTTTTTCATGATTTGTAGAATTCCTGTGTCTCTTAACTAGAAAGTATTAGGGGGAAAAAAAAACAGAAACAACAAAGGGCACAATATTATCTTACAGTCATACATGTAAGCAAGTGTAACTCCCTTTCTAGAAAGATTTCTCTGCTTTGCTTACGAGGACAGTGAGGCTATTTGGAATTCTCTGTGGCAATGCACCCAAGGAGGCTGAATGGCAGAATCGCTTACTGCAAATGACCCCATCTCCATGTACTGCAAAGTTCATAAAACTCACACTGCTTGAAAGGAAATACAAAACATGATTTGATTTCAGATTCTTCATTCTTTTTCTCATCACTTTTACTAATCACATACTTTTTACACTGAAATATGATTTTTTTTTTCTTTCTTTTTTCCTGAAGACAGGCAGTGGACTAGTAGAGAAAAGGAAAAGAAGGAATAGGTGTCTTAAACCTGTGTGTATCCCTGTGCTTATATCAGGACCAAGCAAAAATTATAACCTAGTTGTCTATGCCCATAAGAATTAACATATTTAGTATCTTTGTTGTAATTATTCAGAGAATTTTCTTTAGGACCGTGGTTTTTCATTGCTCTAGAGGTGAGCTATCCACATTAGGATATACCTGTAGGAAGCACTGAAAGCAAATGCATGAGTTAAGCAAGTTACGTGTAGAAGTTTGTGACTTTATTTAGTTATTTAACCTGGTAATTTGCTCATAAAGCATATTACTTCTACTAGCCAGATAACTTTGGCCAGCTCCTTGATACTCAAGGCCTCTTCAATTCACTCTTGCTCAGTTTCCAAGACTCTGAAAAAAAAATAATAAAAAAATCTTAGGTTATTAACAATCTGGTGCAGCAACAAGTCTTTAAATATCTTCAAATATTTTCACGCACAACTCAGGAGATCCTATTAGCAATCACAGACTCATAAAATAGCCTTCTGACTACTCTTTCCAACCTTTGTCAAACTTTACCTAGTTATCTTTTTTTCTTAGTGTACTCCACAGAAATTCACCTCTTCTCCAGTCCTTAAGTCTCCAGGATGTCAGCTAAGATCACAGCTATTGTATTTAATATGGGTCAAACTATGCACATTTGCTGGATTGGCAAAGCTGTGTGTCCTTATCAACTTTAAAATATCAGATTGGGCACTGACGACTCTTCACAAGTCAAATGAAATAAGATCTCACCTGCAGAGGGAGAAACAGGTTTGCTAGAGGATGCTACTCCTTCAGAATAGGGTCTTTATCCACACTAACAATAGCATTTTAGCTGTGGAGCCTTGGTTCAGGATGAGAAAAAATAACGAGCTGAGTTCGTACTCTCCTGCATGAAATTCTATAAAAAGTCATATCATAAAGCTTGCTATAAATAATCTACCGCTGTTATCAATCAGCTTTTAGCAGGACAGGTACGCTGCCAGTCTTTGCTCCACTGGCTCATTCAACGGCATGTTGAGAATACACTCCTTGTTTGTGGGATCCCAGCCTGCATTCCATCATTTCAGCACTTCTCATTGTCCTTGTTATGATGGGCTGATGATTTAATGATGTGGAGTGCTAAGGAGAAAAGATGAGTTTTACTTGATAAAAACCTACAGAGACCTACTTTCATCTGGGAAACCATGAAAACAGTTTGCAAAGTCGATTTCCTGATGAATCAAGGAAAATAAAATTTTGTAAGTAAAATCTTTATTGTTTTCCTTATTCTAAACTTCCTCTTAAAAAAGACACGGAGCTGCTGGTTGAGAATGATAATATTCATTGCTGCCAATCACAGCCAAGGCCCACACTTCTGAAACAACATTTACATGCTAGAGCTCTCTCCCTGCCTTACCTTTCAATTCCTCTCTCCCTGACATCCTGATCTTATGTTTCTTCAGATCCATATTTTTCCCATAAATTCCCACAGTATTTCCTTTGGCAAGCAAATTTTGTAACTGCAAGGGTAGATATACCTTAGATATTTTTGGAGCCTCAGTGGGGTCAATTGGAAAGGGAGTGACATGGGATGATGCTTCCTGCTTCCATTCTCACAGTGAATATTTCACACATACTGTTTGTTATTCATGGGCTATTCCTTATTTGCTTACTTCTAAGAGTGTTTCTGAATTAAAAGAAACTATAATCTGATGAAGTAAAGGTGGGAGTTGCTACAGTGTATGATATATAGGTTTATATTGTTAGAACGCAGAGTTCTTGTTTGCATGGTGTCTTGTACCACTCCTGATGGGGCTTCTATGCACCACGACTAATGAGAAATTTCGGGTCTGCAACATTGATGTGAAAAACTACCAGAAAGGGGTTCCTTATCTCTTGATGTGACTTCAGAATTTATTGCATTATTGGTGGTAATACAGTTTCTAGTGAAAAAGAGAAGGAATCAAAAGAACTTGATTGATTTAGAGGCAGATCCTGAAAGCCACTCCATGGATGTGGATTCTTGTCGTATTCCATGCCTGCTAATCATATTCCAGACGGACAACTATTCCATCAGTTACCAGAAAGGAGCTGTAGGTATATATTCTGTATGAGATCTGTCTAGCTGGGTTTTATCATGATAAAAATAGATTTTATCTGGGTTATAAACTTTTTAACAGAAGATCTAACATGATCTTGACAATAGCCCTGTGACCTCCACTGTTATGTCCATTCTCTTTTATCAGTTCCTGTAAAGAGGAGACACAGCTGCTTACCACCAACCCCTCACAAACACAGCCATATTTAAGCCAAAAGTCACTTTTTGTGACCACACACACACAAAAAGACAAACAAGCTCAAGCATGAAAGATGACTAATCCTCTTCCAGAGTGTGTTTGAGACAAAGCTTTATTAATCTTAATATAATGTCTCAAACCCAGTGTCATCCCTAATTGTGGTCTACCAGTACCTAAAGGGGCTTACAGGAAAGATGGAGAGAGATTGTTTATCAGGGAGTGATAGGACAAGGGGTAATGGGTAATGGCTTAAGGAAGGGAGATTTAGATTAGATATTAGGAAGAAATTCTTCCCTGTGAGGGTGGTGAGGCCCTGGCACAGGGTGCCCAGAGAAGCTGTGGAGGCCCCATCCCTGGCAGTGTTCAAGGCCAGGTTGGATGGTGCTTTGGGCAATCTGGTCTAGTGGAGGGTGTCCCTGCCCACGGCAAGGAGTTGGAACTAGATGATCTTTGAGGTCCCTTCCAACTCAAACCATGCTATGATTCTATATAAATAAAGAGTCTGCCTTTTCCAATTATGGAATTTTCTTTCTAAAACCAAAGCTCAAGGGGAATTTTAAATTTTTCCTTTCAGTTCAATATATCTTGAACACTTCTCTTTTAGATTTTCTGCACAGGCTGAATGAGACCTTCGAAAGCTGATAGTTGGGCTGTATTAGGTATCATACATGTCCAGCTGTCCATACTGCCACATTCAAGACAGAAAGATACCCCAGGTAAGATAACCACTGAAGTGACAGTACAAATGTCCAGTATGAGTGGGCCAGGTCTACTTGGACTGTTCCAATTGCACCCATCTGGTTATACGCTGATTTACAGCCTCGTCTGACTGTTTCTTTTCTTTGCTCTCACTTGCCACAGGTTAGTCTGCAGATGTTGTTAGGGACTACAGGTGAAATGTATTAATGAAATTAATGGAAAACAGGTAAATGAGAGGGGGAAAAACCCCTTTTTTTCTGAATGATTTTCAAAGTCATCATTCAAAACCTTAAGCTAGCTTCACATATGTTGTTTTTATCCAAGGGTTAACCTCCTATCTGGAGGTTTATGATGACGGATTTACATTTTAATATCCATGTCAATTTATTGTGAGAATGGAGACATCTTTCTTGAGTCTGTGTTTCTGTGATGAGATGACTGATTGTCTGCAAACGCGTGATCATACCTACAAAGCAGCTATTGATATGGAAACCTTTACCCCCCAGCTTCTGCCTTCGCCTATCTCTACCTTATAAATTGCTGCAGCCAACAAAACTGTGATTACATTCAATAGAAATATTAAACTTCAGTCTTGGGAGGGGTTAAAGGAGAAGAAAATGAATGGGAAAAAAATTTGTGAAAAATAGGAGGGATAGGATTTTCTGTCTCTTTCCACTCTTACAGGTTTTTTTTGTCTTTTTTTTTTTCTTTCTTTTTTTTTCTTTTTCCCTCCACCTCCCTGTCGGTGGTAGGGTACTGAGTTACCTTTGTTTAATCAACAGTCTGATGTGGTAACTCTCACCACGCTGTTTCTTCACATCTCAGACTGTCTGGAGCCTACTTCCATCAAGTGGTGTCTTTGTACTTAACACCTTAATGGTCCTGAGGCGAGAGAGAAATAGCAGTTCTTTGAAAGGAGAATAATTACACCCAGACACACAAATGCATTTGGTGCCAGATTTTGTTACCTCAAATAAGCAAAATTAAAACAAATGTCTTCTCTTCTACAGTTACAGCCCTTGCGTCTCTCTAGGAGGTTTAGGACAAATGGATTAGGAGACACTAATGACCTGATCGTGTGCCCTTTAAATCCAGGATAGTTTTCCCATTGACTTCAACAGGCAAAAAAATCAGGTGCTATGGAAAAAACCTCTTGAAAGAAGTTATTTTATTTGTTTGATGTTGCTGATTTTTTATCAGTCAGCAGTTGCAGAACACAATATTTAGAAGGTGCTGGGTCACCAAATGGTTATGTACAAATATTTAGTGTTAGCTAGCTTTACTTATTGTCTGACATTTTCCAAAGTGATCGGTGATTTCAGTGACCCAGCTCAGCCACTTCCCATGGGCGTGATTCGCTTTTCAGAAAGTGCTTAATAAGTGTCCATGTGTTTGTGGTGTGCACCCAAAAACTAACCCCAATCACTAGTCATAAAATTCTGCCATTTCATATGAGCTAAACCAGTATTTTGTAAGCGGCGACAGAGACCAGAGGTCAATCCACCACAACTGTAGTTATGCTTGTTTCCAAGCAGAAATGTATTCTCAGAGGTGCCTTTGGAGATGAAAAAAAAATAGAATGCGTGTATATTGCACTTCTCATAAAAAAAAAAAATTTGCACTAACTAAACTAACACTGTTCTGTTCAACAATATTTGTAATTATCTCCCTCTGGAGCCATGGGGTTTAAACTTCCTCAGCAGAGAACATACGCCTTCCTTCCCTTTCTCACTCCTGCAAGCAAAGAAGGATCTGCAGCTTCTGCACTGGGAACCCAACCGCATTCACATTCAGCCTTGTGCTCTTCGGAGCACGGATCGTTGTTGTTGCTACCCTAGCATGCCAGTCAGGTTCTTCCTAACCAAAAACCTTTGACTAACTTCTATGCTAGTTAATAAAACAGGAGTGGAGTGTGAGCACTGGCCTGCGATTGTCCATACCGTTTAATTATTAGCATGCTCTCTGGCATGGCTTCAGCTGATGATGGCTAATAGTCTCTCACCACCTGTTCAAGAACATACCAGGAGCAACAGCTTTTCCCATAAACAAGGAAAGAGGCCTCCCTGGTTTTAGATAAATGTACATAAGATATACCACACCAAATTGCCTCAGGTCAAAGGACTGTCTGCAGCTTGCTTTATTTACTAGTCTATATATTGCCCCTGTGCCTCAGGCATGTACCATTCCAGGAGGCGTTTTCATATCAGGAATTGTAAATGAAAAAACAGAGCCGAAAATAAAGAATTCAGCACTGTCTTCAGCCTTCATGACCTGTAAACAAACATAGTTTCATGCTTGCTGGATCTATGTCAATGATCAACAGCTACAATACAGCAAAACCTCTCCTGAGTTCCCGGGTCATTCTGTTTATGTCTGTGCTGCAGGATGCTGTTGTAGAAGAAATAAGTACAGATTTTAACAAGAGGTGGGATCTTCACTCAATTTGAATGAGAATTGCTGCAGGTTATGTTCTTTCTAAACCTCCAGCAGATTTAAGCAGCAATAAACAACTTTATATGCAATTTATCCAAACATATTTTTATTTGCAATAAAAGAGAGAATAACCAACAAAAGAAAAATGGAACCATCACACATGAAAACAAGTATATAAAAATAATCTTAAAAGGATAAAAAAACTTGATGGTGCTTATGAGGTATTTTTACATACCGGTCATTTAAAAGGAATAAATACCTGCAAATAACCCATGCATTGGTGTGAGATGAAACACATTTTTCTGAAGAAAAGTCTCATTACTTAGACTGACTAATTTGTGTCTCAGACATATCTATTAATTATTAAGCCATATAAATTATGCATAAGAATAGAGGTTATGCCTAGGCCATTTTGTTAATTTATTTCCACAAGAATAACATAGCCATGTTGAACTGAAAGAGGGTAGATTTAGATTAGGTTAGATTAGATAGTGGTATTGAGAAGGAAGATGTGCAATACTACTTAAATGTCTACTACTACTACTTAACACAAAAAAGCAGTGTATACACTGTAAGCGTTAAGATGCTGGTCAACAGAAAGTAATCCCAGCGTTACATCATGATCATTTTAATAATATAATCAAGGTAATGAATGAACACCAAGCAGTAAATGGTGTGAAGTCCTTTGGAAAACTTTTCTTTCCTTATTCTACTGTATAATGATCAAGGGATAATACAGCTGCTTTTTGCAACTGGATAATGGCGTCACCAGGCAAATGATGATGTCAGATTACTTACATTTCCTTGATTTTATACTAAAGAATACTCTTTTAACAGGTGCATTTCCTGGATTTACAGCATTAGCAAAAGGTTTCTTACTGCAACAGCTTTATAGTTTTCTCGTTAAAGGATACATGAAGGTAACAGGCAGGTTAGCAACAACTTCAGGGTTTCACTCTCCTTTTTCCTCATTTTTCTATTTAAAAATTATCTTTCGACTAAGGACTATATTAATCCAAAGTCGCTGCTCCCATCTTAGAAAGTGATACCAATAATTTTTCTCATAGTTGTCCATTTACAATTGTGCACAAAGCAGAGGTGTGCCTGAAATTGCTCCCTTTCATTAAAATGCATTTGTTTTGAAATTTATATCATTGACTTCGTAAAGAAGATTGAGGTATTCTGCAGGTGTCTATTAATTTGAATGTCGAACCTACAAACTGTTGGTAAACGCTAAAGGACCTCCAGGAAGACATCTCTGCTCCTTCTACATCTCTTAAGTAGTAACTTCTCAAAGAAAACCAAGAGACAAGGGAAGGTATGGTATTGAGATTCCAGCATTTGTTGTCAATAGTACCTGGTAAGTTCTTACAATAATACTTATACAGTATGTAGATAAGCTGTGAAATTCATGTCTGTGGGTATTAACTTTGTATGAATTCAAAAAGTCACTGGAAAAACTTATGGAAGGAAAATCCGTCACGAGGTTTTTGAGTAGAGAGATAATACCTCTGGCTTGGGATTTCCCTGAGCCAGTTTGTTGGAGCTGGAATTTGTTTTGGGGAAGCACTTTCTTACACATTTTTTATCGAACTCTCCCATAACAATAGTTGCTGGTTTTGGCCAGCAGTATTTAAATCCTTCTATGGTTTGAAATGAAATGGAATAGAATACAGTGTATAATACTCAAGCTCAATTATTTTTGCAAAAGGTAGAACTCTGCTTAATAAATGAACTGATACAATAACTCCGTGAATGAAAGCGTGACTGTTCTTTGTGATCCATGCATATTTTGCTTGCTAAAAGAACGAGGTTTGTAATAGTGGATCCAAGCTGAAAATCCTGTGTCTTTTCTATAAAACTTCCAACTATGACTTAAAATAATGTGTTGCATGTGCTATCCGATCCCTAGCTCCACACTCCGAAATGTTGGATGAAATCCTGGGTCGGTAAAACTTAGGCAGGACCAAGATTTCCCATTTAGCTCACCTACTAGTAGCATCCATTAATTACAGCTGACTCCTACACAGTCAAAAGTCAGGTCACTTAGCCTCAGTGAGGTTTGTATTCAGAAAAGCAATTAAACACATGCCTATGTTCTCTCCAGAATATCTTTAAAACTCTTCTTAATCAACATCAGAAGATTTTTAAAAATAATAGGAGCGATCAGCTTGTCACTTTCTAGAAAAGCCAGATGCTACTTTTCATAACCAGTTCTGAATAATTTTTGGTTTAAAATCACCAATAACTTTCTGTTTGGTCCAGTAGCTTGCAGTCTTTAGGAGGCAACTGATTAAAACCTAAGAAATCTGCTAACTAATTAATCATGCCATATTTATCATGTCAAAATGGCAATATGGGAGGTAGGGCAATTAATGCCAATTGAACAAGGAGCCTGTTCTTTCTTGGGACTAAAATGGGATTACTATGGAAAAGGATTGCAGATATAATTCTGCTCCTCTTCTGACCTCAGCTCTATTGAGTCCTTATTCAGACATGCAACCAATAAATGCAATGGAAGTGGGTTGAATAAATACTCAGTGACTCATGACTAAGTCCTCCGTGGATAAACAGAGATTTTGCTTGTCTTCAAAGAACCTTGAAGCAAGATTACGCTGCTTGTCATGGTGGTTGTGTTTTCATCTATATAATTATTAAAAAGATCAGTTTGGCCAGTATTTGGACAGATGGTGTTCACATACCCAATCCATGGTGTATTTGCAGGAGAGCTAAAGTTAAACTGCTTTTTTGCATTTGCAATCACATTCTGCACTTTACTGACAGCAGCTTTAATTGGAAAAGCTTCAGCTTTTATCCTAGCTGATATTACTTTCCCTGTAAGATGGATACATTTTGCAATTAATTTTTCTCTGTGGGCTATATTATAGTGTAAGTAATAATTAAACAAATCTTAACAGCTTCTGCCCAGATGCAAAGACAGAAATCACCGGTGCTAGACTCTGAACCAAGCAGTTTCATTTGTACAGTTCTGTACAGGATATTTGCAACTTTGCTTTGAATTCTTTAGCAAGGAAAATATTTGTTATTTACTTTGGCACTATAAGTGGAAAAGCTGTGAATGTGATTTTTCACAGTCGTTCTGCACAAGAAGAATTTTTCTGCGCAGATTTTAGGAAATCAGTGTCAAGAATGTGGCATACATGGAAAAATAGATTTGAATTTCTGTGTTCTAAATTAATCCTAAAATCAATTCTTTTGAAGGCAATGGATGAATATCATTCCTCCATTTTTATGGATTTCTCAATTTACACCATGTTTGAATTCTAAACTCATATGCAAAGAGACCTTCAATTTATCCAAGGGCAATAGGGAGATGGAGGAAATGGAATGAAACAATTGCCTATGGAAGTTCAATTATAACCAGCCCACATTAAGAAATGGGCCCTTGCGCAGTGAGAATATCTTTAGCTCCTATTAGTCCAAATTTAACCCACTGAAGTGATTTTTCTACAAGGCCTCACTCACGGGGTGAGATCTGTTTAAAGTTAAGTGCATGAATATACCCTGGTAAAACGGAAGGTTTGGGTCAATGCACGCCTTAGGATATTCTGTCCTCTGAATGTGTGTTAGATCCCTGGTGGAGAACTGGAGAATGTGGCACTTATTCAGCAAAATATTTGTGAGCGTATCCAAATTTGAGTCAGCAAATACTGGCATTGCTCCTGCATTAGAATTAAATTTGTGCTAAAAAGTACTGCTGGTAGGGGTCCTAACAAGCAGCATTTTCACAAGAAGCCATTACAGTAGAGGATCTGTATTTTGGCCATTTGAAGCTGAGTATGTAAAAATGGAAGCAGGGGATGTCACCTTTTGTTTCAAAAAAGTTTACATATTACATTTATTATGAATATACAGAAAATACATATTGCATATGTTAAAATTACAGACTGTCATGGGCTTGTGGGGGCTTTCTAACAGTTATTTATCAGTTGCAGAGATCCAGACTCAAAGTTCTGTAAATTTAGCTGTATGGGATTCTAAATCAGTTTTCTTAAAGACCCACAGTGTGCAAGAAATAAAGGATAATCGCAAAAGGTTTTGAATAGTTCCTCTGCATTTTTCAGTGTTAATGCCTGGTGCCATGTGTCTTGGTTTCAGCTGCGAGAGAGTTAATTTTCTTCATAAGAGCCAGTACGGGGCTGTGTTTTGGGTCTGTGCTGGAAGCAGCGCTGATAGTGCAGAGATGTTTTTGCTGTTGCTGAGCGATGCTCACACAGAGCCAAGACCTTTGCTGCTTCTCGCACCGCCTCGCCGGTGGGATGGCAAGGGGTGCACAAGGAGTTGGGAGGGGACAGACAGAACACCTGACTCCAATGACCAAAGGGGTATTCCATACCATATGACGTCATGCTCGGTTTATAAGGGGCTTGGGAGGAAAAGGAAGGTGGGGGCAGCGGCATACAGAGTGATGGCGTTTGTCTTCCCAAGTAACCATTACGCATGAGAACCCTGCTTTCCTGGAGATGGCTGGACCCCTGCCTGCAATGGGGGGCGGTGAATGAATTCCTTGTTTTGCTTTGCTTGTGCACGTGGCTTTGGCTTCACTTATTAAACTCTTGTATCTGAACCCACGAGTTTTCTCACTTTCACTCTTCCGATTCTCTCCCCATTTCCAATGAGGGGGACTGAGCGAGTGTCCACGTGGTGCCCAGCCTCTGGCGGGGGTAAAACCATGACACCATGTCAATGAACTGTGGTGCCATGGACACAACCGCTGTTGAATTAGGGAGGAAACAAAGACTTGTTTTGCCTCCACTGTTTCTGTACGCTGGTAAATGTATCATTAGAATGAGACTTTGAATTTTAAGACTGACTTGAGAGTGAAATTGGTGTAAACTGTCTCACCTTTTGTTTCTCTTTTCGATCACATAGGCCAAAAGAACGATTCCCATTTTTTTTAAAGAGCTTTCAGTCTGGGCTTTGCTGTAGGCAACTCTCCAATATCCAAGTACATCGCTTGGATGCTGCTGCTAAACCCTTAAATATCACAGCTGTCCATCTTCTGTTTTCTGGTTTATTTTCATTTTGGCATGGAGAAGCAACCATTACGAACTCCCTGCTTTTATGATGCATCCAGACAGTTGTGTGTATTTATTGATTTTGATCACTCTTAACTGTACTACAATTCCCATCTTACTGTTATTGTGTTGACACTTACAATTTCATACTCCATAAAACATTTGACAGTGTAGCACTTTTACACACTCTTATGATAAATCCTACCTGTTATACACGTTAATATATACAGAAACAACAGTATACAAGAATTCTCAGGGTGGAAATACCCTTGGCATGCCTCCTTATTCCAAAACATTGAGTTTGAAAAGATAATTTTTAGAGACTATTTTAAGTAAAATAGGGCTACCAATTGCATATGAAGAAGTACATTTATTTTTTATTTTTTTTTGGGGGGGGATGTCTTTCCCCAGTTTGTGGTGGCTTTAACACACTTTGAAACAATTCTGGGGGAAAATTTAAGTTGCCAGTGTGGTACAAATAGGGTGAGGTACTAAAGAATTACTTAAAATCATACAAGGGCTGCCTGATGACTAGGAGAGAAAGTTGTGGGCAACACCATCAAATTCAAGCATCAATCAGTTTCTCAACCCGAAGTACCACATATCTTGCTGACATTGCTCTGGCAAACTGATGAGAAAAACAGAGACCAAACACCTCATTGATAACCTTAATTTCCTCATTTTTTTCATTAACCTCACACTTAAATTGTCACACACCAGTTTGCAAAGGTACTGCTGGCTAACTCAGTTATGATCACAACATTACAGACAGCTAGAAAACACACACCATCTAGGCAGACCAGCATCTAAGATCATTAAACTACAATGCTTGATGGGGGTCTTTTTTTTCTTTTTGCTCTGCAAATTTTGAGCAAACCAAATAATACGGTTTAAGCAAATACTTCCAAAGACAACAGCTTTTTATTCTTCAGTGGAACGTTCAGAGCAATAACTGTCTGGTTTACTATCCATGAGCCTCAACAGCCAGGAGATTTATATTTTATTAACACCCCATTACCTTTAATTGTAAATTTCTGTTTTCTTTCTTTTTTTCTTCTTTTTTTTTTTTCAGGAAATGACATGCTCTGACTACTGAGTGAATTCAAATAAATACCATAGAAAGAAATATAATTATGGAGCAAGATTTTCAGTAGTCAACAAATTGCACAGTTCATTCCCACTCCTTTCCAGCTTGTCTTGCTTTCACCCTTGATTAAAGTGGAGACAAACCAATTGCATTTTCAATAACTCTGTCGGAATAGTAAAGTATAAAGGGCTGCCAGAGTCAGCACATCATGTAGTTAGGCTTACTCATATGTAGGCTGAGGATGCTGATGTCAACTCTAAAGTCAGCTGTGAGCTAAGTGAAACTTGAAGTTCAGGAAAATATTTCTGGTCTTCAGGGAATGTGTTGGGCTGAGGTGGATTTCTGAACTTAATTAAAGTGCATCCTAACATGCAAAACTGAACAAAAATAAGATTCTTAACATATATAAAGTTTATGACTGACCATTGCTTGTGAGCTTTATGATAAACTGAGCTTCTACCCACTCAGACTGATATTTGCAAAAAGAGTCAGAGATTTTTGGGTATATTCATAGTACTCTCAAAGTCCACTAAACATTTTTATTCTTGCTTATGTGGTTTCAGGCAAGGTATAAAGTGAATAAAATTAAAAAAACCCCTCATCCACTAAGTTTTTTTCTCAGGGCCAAATTGATTACCTGCCGAAGAATGTGCAAACTGAATTAAATTCATTTAGTTTATACCAGCCATTATTCAAAATTACAGATTATAAAAACCAGTACAGCACTAGGAGCTCTGTGAATCTCACCCAGCCTCCTCAGAGCACTTCTCCATGCCGAGGAGACTGCACAGAAAGCAGACACCTGGAAGTCTCCTAAGGAGTAAGAGGAGGGAAGTAAAAGGCAGCGCAAGGGAAAGGCTGAATCCCGTTTCTGGGTACCTACTATTCCATTTCCATCAAGCATCTTGCCATTCTTCAACCAAATTTTTAACAAAGTGGTTTTTTACCAATCTCCATGACACTGAGCTGAGTGGAGAGGGGGAAAAAAAAAAAGAAAAGAAAAAAGACACTTCTCCTCCACACTTTTGGGTTTCCTATTATGACATCTTCCTGTGGTGACTTTGAGCAACTCATTTGGGCACTTAGTTAAAATCCAACAAGACGTGAACACAGAAACCTGGGTTTGCACTTTGTAATATGATATTAAAGCAACTTCAAGTCATTATAGTTTGTTCCTTTTTCCAGCAGATTGCAAAGGCATAACATCACCTTGGTGCCAAATGACCTACCCATGGGTAGGTAATTAATGTAATTAATTTTTGTTTCACATTTTGAACTAGTGTTTTCCAATTTTATGTAATGTCTGCAAGTTCTCAGTGTCTGTCTTCCTCATATTCCTTTATTACAAAATAGCGGAGTGATACATGGTAGATAGGGCACATGGGTATTTGTTACACAGATTATGATGCTCTAGAAGAACTTCTAAATCTTTCAGTTAGGGAATATCCAAGTTTCCTTGGATATTAGGAAAAATTTCTTCATGGGAAGAGTAGTGAGGCATTGGAACAGACTGCCCAGAGAGGTGGTTGAATCGCCGTCCTTGGAGACATTCAAAAAAACGTGTAGACGTGGCACTCCAGGACATGATCTAGTAGGCATGGTGGTGTTAGGTTGACAGTTGGACTTGATGATCTCAGAGGTCTTTTCCAGCCTTAGTGATTCTATGATTCTATGAAGCTACTAGCAAACTACCTTTAGCAAAAAGCTGTATGAATTTGAAAATATGGATTGGCTTAATGGTAAAAAAGTAAGAGCTCCTGGAGAGTTTAGGGAGTCCTGAAAGTAAATAATTTCCATCTAACTTGCTGTCCTCTCCATAATGAGGTCCTTCACAGTCCTTTACTAAGTATGGTCTTTTGTAAAACACTCTAGCACAAGACATTTTTTTCCACTGTGGTTGTTCAGTATAGCATCCCACCCTCAGCAGGCAGCATAAATATGTTGCCAAAAGTTTTATGTTTAGGACTCAGCTCCTAAATCAGCTTTTTATTTTGATATGCACGTGTTGGCTGAAATCTCTTGAACTTAATTTTCCAAGTGTGGTACCTGGTAATCTGAATGCAGGTGTATCTAGGTCCAGCCTGGAGGTGAATGAGCTTTGTTTGCTTAGCATGGGTTTACTTATCCACCAGAGATCCACAAGAATGTTCCTGCCAGTCCATCTACTTTATTCCAAAGAAGGTTTGTTTTTTTTTTTACTCTTGACTTGGTAATATATAGGGAAGAGCATGAGTGTGCACATTTTACAAAAAGATTAAACTTTTCTTTACCAATAACTCCATATACTTTGCATGAAATATAGGTACTTTGTCTGAGAAAAGGCTGTGTTTATGTAATATTGCCATTTTCAGATATTTCACCTATTATTCCAAAGCTTCATAACACACTTAATATACCAAATAGCTCTACTGGTACACTCTCAGTATGCACTTAAGCATAATACACAATGCACACATGAGTGCTTCCATTGGATTTTTATGTATTATTTTTATATGGATTGCCAGCATAGCAAATTCAAGCCTGAAGCACATTTCTATTGTTTATTGCAAGCATATTCTGTAAGTAGAAAAAATAATTCAAAATAAAATGTAGTAGCTTGCTTATTACTGATAACTAAAACTTCCTTGGGTCAAAGACAATCTCGGACATGTTTTCACCACTAACAATTTCTCTTTAGCACCAGAAGCAGTTGAATATATTGAATTTATAGTATGACATTCACGCTGTCTTCTCAACCCAGGCTCTTGTAATTTAAAGGAAAGTCATTTATTCTCCAGCGAGTCCTCTGTCAGAGCATTGAGAAAGCTTTCAAAGGCATCATTTAAACAGGACATCCATCACACGCCATCAGACTCCTTAGCCTGGTGAGGATTTTCACACTGTTGTGCCTAGGATGTAAACAAAGATAATGCATTTGATTTTTTTCTATTGATCCTCTTTGCTGTGAGAGCATGGCTAGACAAAGAGGGCTTTCCACATCTGAACAACCTGCCAGAGCACTTACTTCTGCTTCTGTCAGGCAATGGAGCCTCTTTCCTTCCAGACTTTTCTACCTGATTGCTAATATTTTTTTCTGTTACTGGCTCTGCGATGATTAATGATAGGTCAGGATTAGGCGGTAACCTGATATTGCTCAACTAAAATACAGGAGAAATGTTCTCTGGCTGGTGTGATTGTCACGGAGTCACAAGAGTCTCCCTGAAAGGTCATTTATACCATTCATCCAAGAGCTGATGGAATGATCTGAAAATTGTTAGCTTCATGAATCCTATTCTTTGACTTTGATGTGGAATTCTAGCAACAAAGGTTGCTTATTATGGTCAGTTATAAGCTTCACAGCCACAACAGACACTTCATATAAGCACAACTTAGTAAGCAGTAAAGATATTTCTGTTTCCTTCTGAAATAAGCTCTTGATTTTTCTCTCATTCCTCTTGCGATGGCAATAGGAGTAGAAAACCTGAGCTGAATAGTCAGAAACTTGTCACTCAAACAGATTGAATATAGTTTCAAATTCATGCTAGGCATCCAATAATAAAGTCTGCTCAAATATTGTGAGCTGGTGTGACTGTTACACAATCAGATAAGAACTACATATGCATATGTTGTAGTACAAGCATGGGCGCTACATGGTAGTGTTTTGAGCACATATGTATTACATTTTTGTGATGACTGGACTGAAGTTATTGGTCCAGTCCCTTAACTGATATAAATCAGTACAGTTGCATTGATGTCACTGAAGTTAGACCGCCTTACCTTTTTTAATCACCACACCGTTGCTCAAGTTTCCTAAATGTGTAGTTTTTAATGTATTTCACGTATTTAATGTATTTTAATGTATATTCTTAGCAGCATGAGGAAGAGATATTGGTACTGACTACAAAAAAGACCCCTTAATATCTTCGGGGAAAAATAGAGCAAATATCTTAGACAAAATAATTAGGGGGTTGTTTCTTCCTTCTACTTCAAGAAGTCTCATTCTAATAATTAGATGGGGGTAAAAACAGGGAAGCTTTAGGCAAATGGGAAAACTCAGTGGGGACATTCAAAGCTCCTCAGAATACTTCAAGTGTTACCCAGGACAGGGCTACCAATCACAGGGAGAGGGTTTGTTTTCCAGCAGATTCGTGTGTCTGAGGGGGTGTATAAGTTTATTTTTTTCAGCTGTATAGAACATGGTGGCTGTAGAAACCTTTAGCAAACAGAGTATGGGATGCCATGGGAAATGGCGAGGAAAACCAATTTTGTACTTCCTCACTCCAAGTTCCTTGGTTTTATAACTCTGTACCTAGTGAGAAAATAAAATGAGATGCAGATTATTATTTCACACTAGTGAATATTTACTGATATTAATTTTGAGAGGTATTCTTGAATGTTTTACTGGTTCCAAATTGCACAGCTGAGGCGTAAATAAATAGCATACCCACATGTTCTTACCCAGATAGATTTGGTCTTGAATTTCCTACAAATAACTTACATGTAGCATAAAACATCACAAACACCAGAATTCTAGCTATGCTTAAGGAAAAGAGCTAAGAATGAGGTTCAGGAAACATACAGTTTCTCTCCCTCCACCTCCCTTGCCCTTGAATTTTCTGTCTTTCAATATATATAGTTTCAAATACATATATATGTGTATAGTTTTCCAAATATATAGTTTAGCAGCATTGCAATGGGATTTTAATGTAAAAATGGACATAGCAGAGGCCTTACATCTTCTTTGCACATCACATTATTCCACTCCCAGTGGAGATTAAAACATAATGACATCAGTGCAGAGGACAGCTTGTTGAGAATTAATGAAAAATGCTGAGGATGTATTAGGATATTGATATAAAAACAGTTTGTGGCTGTTAGCGAGCAAGAAGCACTGTACTGTACATGCATTTTTATAGGAAAAATGGCATTGCACGTACATAGGAATCCATTATCCTTCTCTTGTTAATGCTCTGAGTGGGAGTAAGGAACAACAGAAATGTTTTGCTACAGCAATCCTTTTTATGGATTCGACAGCAAGGATTCTCCCAGCATAGATGTACAGCTCATGGCAAGAATGAAAATAAAATGAAAAAGTGGCAGAATATTTCACATTTGAGAGTAATAGCAAAATATAAGACATAATAATTGGGAAAAAAAAATAAAAATCAATGTTAAATCGTCCTACCGAGCTTCCTATGAGTTGCAGCCAAAACTTCTCTGCAGGCCTTGTCTTGTGTGATGTGTATGCTATGATGCTCGACCTTCTCTTTCCACTATTGACATTTCAGGACTCTGTGTGAGTCCCTGGTTGTGGAGCTCCCTGGAAGTTTGTTTTAGGGTAGAAGATACTGAGCCTGAAACGATTTTCTAGCGTTCTGAAGGAATGTCTCAAATATTACTTGATTTTGTAGAGTTTTTTTCAGTCCAATCCTTTGTTGCTGCTCCCTCAGAACAGAAGTAGCTTGAATCCTGATTAAAGTCTGCTGACAAGTCTAAAGTTACAGCCAGGATTGTCCCACTAAAATTTGAACATCAGCTTGAAGTGCTCACATAAGAAGTGTCATCACTCTACTAACCTCATATACTTAATGCAGATAGATAGGAACCTTCCGTAGGCAATTAGTGTCTTAGCAGATCTTCATTGCCTTCTGGAGAGACTTGTCTCTATCAATTGCTTATGTGTGGAACCTATAGCAATTAGGCTCCTTAGACACATACCTGAAGTTAAATGGGTTGAATCTGAGACAGCCAAAACTTTAAGAACTTTAAAGTATTGACTATGTACAAACTAAATCAAGATATATCTGTTCCTCTTGGACCTGGGGCCAGTGTGGCAGCCCTCAAAGTCAGCTCTTACCTTTCTAGATGAAAGAGGTCAGTCAGAGTCATTTAGATGTGTTTCCAAGTAGGAACCAAATGGAGGTTGCACCGGTAGAGGTGAATCATGCTTCTGTATCTGCTTTTTCACAGAGTTAAATTCAGGATCCAAGGGAACTTGGAATAAGTAAAAGCAGTGAAATAGAGCTTTGATTAAGATGCCATCAAAGCCAAAAGAGGCTGAATTTAAACTTCAAAGAGCTTTGGATCAGGATCTTTTGGCTACACTGGTATCTTGTAATTGCCTTCAGATGGAATTTGCTTTGCTCCACCACCTGACGGCCAGGCCAGAAAATGAATTCTGGTCACACATGGCTACTCAGACAGGTGCAAACAGATAAGAGCTCCTTTGCTCACACTCTAAGCTATCTACAGTACAAGAGCTACATGTTAGTACATTTCTGTGTCTGCATTAATAAGCCCTACTTGCCCAGACAACTCCCAGCAGCTTTAAGGCCGCACACTTTTTGCAATGTAATGGTTAAGACAGGGTGGGATATTCATGCAACTGGCAGTT
This sequence comes from Psophia crepitans, assembly GCA_013399095.1. Lineage (NCBI taxonomy): Eukaryota > Metazoa > Chordata > Aves > Gruiformes > Psophiidae > Psophia > Psophia crepitans. The sequence goes on along the minus strand of VWZZ01004828.1, from coordinate 5,665 downwards.
GATCTGGGATCTTCATCCTGGAGCACTGAAAATGACCTATGGCAGGAGTATGTTCAACCAGGGTAAGAGAGAAACTTGATTTATTTTAAATTTTATAGCAAGTACTCATATAAAATATTTTGTTTACAGTTGCACCCTGTGAGGAGCAGGGTGATGAGACATATGTTATCTCCAAACATTCATAAAATTTATTACTATCCAGCAATAAAATACTCAAGCATGACTAGCATTGAAATCCACCTATTTAGCAGTCATATATTGTTCTTACTGCTTTGCTCCTCCTTTGCTATAGGTATCAGCAAATAAATCTCAGCAATTAAAGGTGGAAAAGATCTATTGCATGGTCAGGGAAGGCTTAAGTTGATGTGGTGTGAAAGAGGCTGCAGAAATAGATTCTGTTCCTATAAAATGGTTTGATAGGGAATGAAATATAAGAATAACTCCTTCCTCACCATAACAGTTAATCGCATGTACCACAGAAGCAGATGCTTGCACAGTCTACATCATTGCCATCTCTAACTTGTAGGCAGTATCACTGATTCAGTCTTAATGATCAATGAAGAAGACTTTTACTGTGAAACTTAAGGTAAAGATGAGTATGGGTAAAAAGACAGAGGGATCAGGGATTTAGCAGCTTTTCTGGAAGGAAGCTAGCAAATCTTAATGGTGCAGGGGTGTTCTATACCTTTTTATGACATAGTATGTGGTACTTAGCATGCTGCAGCCATCCAGAGCTAAGGAACAGGAATGCTTCAGGAGATGTATGCTCCCATATGTGGCTTTGTACTGTACAGCTCATCTTTAATGAGACATTCTTCATATATATTACCACTCTTGTGCTTTGGGGGGGACTGCTGCAACTACCTTGATAAAGGCTTGGGAAAGCAAAAGCAAGCGCCACTGTGCCATTCAACTTCTCAGCTACCTCTGCCTCCAAGTGAATGGCACAGTATCCTTCTACCAGCAGAAGAGCTCAGTTGATAGGAGCACTCTGGAAAGAGGAGCAAAAGGACAAATGCACTAACCATAAGAAGTTACATACTTCTCAATAGCTTGTAGATAATTTAGGGGCAGAGCTCAGCCGTACAATTCCAGGAGGGCAGCAGAGCAAAGATGGCAAACCACAGTATGGTTGAATCGTGAGGAAAAGCAGCATAATTCTCTCATCATAGTAAAGTTAGAGGAAAACCTAAACTCCAGCAGTAGCTGTATCCAAGTGACACAACTGGAACGACTGTGGAATGTCCCTTGCAGAAAGAGATAAGACACTGAATCTCTCTGCAGCCATTTCAAAGCACGGAGTATATTACTTCTGTAATGTTCGACGAGACAAAATTTCTCTTCAATTAAGTATATTCTTGTCTTGAAGAGCTGAATAAAACAACCAACCAACCAACCAAAAAAAAAAAAAAAAGGTGGAGAAGTCTGTCCTGAGTAGGGTTGTCCTGGTTTCAGGTGAGATAGAATTAATTTTCTTTCTAGTACCTGGTATAGTGCTGTGTTTTTAATTTAGCATGAGGATAGCCTTGACAATGCACTGATGTTTTTAGGTATTGATGGGTAGTTGTAGTGCCTACAGTAAGTCTTTAGCTTCTCAGGCCCTGCCAGGTGCAGAAGAACCTGGGAGAGCACAGCCAGGACAGCTGGCCCAGGCTGGCCAGAGGGATATTCCCGAACATATAATGTCATGCTCCGTATATAACTGGGGAAGGTAGCCAGGAGGCGGGATTGTTGCTCAGAAACAGACTGGGCATTAGATTTTTTATTTTCCTTTTGCATGTGGTGAGCCATTGCATCTGTGCATCACTAGTTTAAATTGTCGCTGTTATTATTATCCTTTGTTATCCTATTAAACCATCTTTATCTCAACTGATGATTTTTTTTCCATTCTCCTTCCTGTTCCCTTGGAGACAGGGAAGGCGAGGAGGTGTCTGTGTGGTACTCAGCTACCTGCTGGGGCTAAACCACAACAAGGATTTACACATGCAGATATGAATGTCTAAACCTAAGCTACTTTTCTGAAAAGCCTTTAGAGTCATCACAGAGGATTAGGCACTTTGGAGATACGACTCAGTTCTTTCTAAGGTAAGTGTAAAAAATAGCTCAAATGACCAATCTTCCACAAATTCCTCAGTCTTTCCGCTGTCTATAAAAAGAACCTAGGCAAATAGACCCATCAAGACATACACAGACATCTGTAGACGTTCAGGTATGTTACAGACTGATTCTTGCTAAATGCTTTATGATTCAAAGGCACAGACGATATCAGAGTTCAGCTTTCCATCCACTGATCCTTCCAACTGGCATCATCTTCTTTTATGCTTCTGTTAAGGACTGTTATTCTAGATTATCCCAGGTAAAGTGTAGAGAGGCAAAAAATAGTTTCTCTCATTAATTTTTGACTGATGTATATGTGAGGGAAGTTTCATTGAAAATTTTTCATTTATATTTTCACCAATCTGCGTAATTATGGAAACATTTTGCTCTTTCAAACTTGGAAAATTGATTTTCTTTCTGACAAAAATGTAATCTTTGCTAGATTTTTTTACAAAATGCACTGATCTCTGAATAATGATACTTGCTTTCATGTACTTCTGATCAATCTGGAAAGAGAAATTTAGAATAAAATTAATTTTTCTTCAAAGACCCACAGAAAGCTTGTCCACTGCTTCAATCCATTTCAGTATCAATTCTATTTATACTAAATAAGGAGCTTATTTACTGCTTACAGAAATTAGCGAAGGTTTCCTGGGTCCTTCATTGCAATTTGGATCAGCCCTGTGGGTCCAATCCATTTTCTGTTACACTAATTGGAAAGACTCCTTTTGAGTGAGAATTGGATCAGGCACAGAACAATAAGAATTACCAGCTGTGCCATTCTGTGCATTATTCTTCTGCCATATCTTCTGCTAGTTCAATTAAATTCATATTAATCTTGTGAAACATACTGAACTATGTTTCAAAGTCCAGATGTTCAGCCTCCCTGAAAGGTTCTGATACATTTAATCCTTTGAATTTGGGAGCTAGCACTACAGTCCTTCAAAATGAGAAGTTTATGAACCTGAACAGATGAAGTAACGTTTTGATGATAATGGAGAGCAGAATGAGGTGAATTCCAAAAACATTTTGTATGCTTATTTTTCCTTTATCCCAAATTTGTCACTGAATAACATATTCATTGCCAGGAATGCAGCACAAGTTCCTGGAGGAACTTCAAGTTCCTGATTAGAAGCAGTAACTCTACTCATAGCAGTAGCTATCAATTATTTGCTGCCAATTCAACCCTCAAACATCCACAAGGAACCAAGGGAGGGAGCCAAAATGTGTTCTTTAGGTTTGGTGACTTCTGTTGCCACAAGGAGGAGGTGACTAATTAAGGGTTTGGGTTTGTTGTTTTTCTTTTCGCTCTCCTTTAAGTTGATACTGGCCAAACTGAAAAAGAGAGGAAAAATTGTCTAGTAGGTCAGGCTTGAGAGGCCCTTGTGAGTAGCAAGCACTTGTTTCCACTCCAAGGTGGAGACCTAAGAGATAAGCTTTGATAATATTTAGAGAAAATAAATGAATTTTTTAACAGCACAGCTGCATTGTCTCAAAGAGGAGTACCTCAGATATCCCAATGCAGAGCCATATGGCTGTTCCTTGTGCATTTTATAAGCTTGCTGGTCTTTGTAGGGTCAGGCTTTTTGGAAACACTTTGTCTCTCTGTCTAGGAGATAGGTCTTCATTCAGTCATGCAATGAGATGTGCAAGCTCCTCTTGGTGTCTGGAGAAGCATGATTTTATGTCTGGGTCATTACCAGCTATGAAGGTCTATCAAGGTGACTCTAGCCACACTTTAAAAGCAAATGTGAGTCCTGTTTGTTTTAGGAGAAAAGTCCGTGAAGTACTTATGTCTTGGAAAACATTTCCAATATCACTTATTCTTTAATGATTATTATATTCTCTGCTTGGAATTCAGTCTCCTCAAACCAAAACAAAGTGTCATAAATTCTCTGGCCTCAAGTGCACTTAAACTTCATCTAACACACTGAAAAAGTCTTTAAAGTGTCTTGTGTTCAACCTCTGCTTATATTTTGTCAGGGAATAATAGAATTATTCAAACACCTAAAGGGCCATTGGCCCATCACACTTGGCAACACCCCTGGACATTTTGCAATGAAACACAAGGTGTAAGGCTTTCACAGCGAAGATGATTTGAATCTAGAGCTCCATATCCCAAAACAGTTTCCTAATCATGGGGTTTTATTTGAGACACCCTTTATAATCTTTCATGTTGAAACACTGCAGTTAGCAATGAGAGACCCTGGGATGCAGGGCAGGAGAGAAGGGACTCTTGTGGTCTGGATACTTCATCATAGAATCACAGAATAGTTTGGGTTGGAAGTGACCTCAAAAATCATCTAGTTGCAACCCCTCTGCCATGGGCAGGGACACCCTACACGAGGTGTGTAGGCACCAGGGTGCCCAAAGCCCCATCCAGCCTGGCCTTGAACACTGCCAGGGATCCAGGGGTAGCCACAGCTTCTCTGGGCAACCTGTGCCAGTGCCTCACCACCCTCACAGTAAAGAGTTTCTTTCTTATATCTAATTTAAATCCCTCCTCTTTTAGTATAAAACTGTAGCCCCTTGTCTTATCACTATGCTCCCTGGTAAACAGTCCCTCTCCAGCTTTCTTGCAGGCCTCTTCAGGTACTGGAAAGCTGCTATAAGGTCTCCTCAAAGCCTTCTCTTCTTCAGGCTGAACAACTCCAACTCTCTCAGCCTGTTGTCACAGGAGAGGTGCTCCAGCCCTCTGATCTTATTCATGGCCTCCTCTGGACTCGCTCCAGCAGCTCCATGTCCTTCTTATGTTGGGGACCCAGAGCTGGATGCAGTACTCCAGATAGAGTCTCATGAGTGTGAAGTATGAGATGGAGAATCCCCTCTTTTACCTGCTGGTCACACTGCTTTGGTGTAGCCCAGGTCACGGTTGGCTTTGTGGGTTGCAAGCACACACTGCCAGCTCGTGCTGAGCTTTTCATCAATCAACACCCTCAAGTGTCCTTCTCCTCAGGGCTGCTCTCAATCCATTCTCTGCCAAGACTAGAGCTGTGCTTGAGATTGCATGAACTCATGTGCAGAACTCTGCACTTAGCCTTGTTGAACTTC
>VWZZ01004827.1:10561-81570 GCA_013399095.1 Psophia crepitans | reverse complement strand
CACGGGGGGGGTTCGCCCGCGGCCGGGCCCCGGGCCGCTGAACGCGGAGGAGGCGCAGCCGGCGGGGCGGGGGTTGTGGTGGAGGCTTCGCGGCGTCCCGCCGTGGGTCTGCAGGGCGGCGTTACAGCGAACCCTGCGCACGGACCCCTGCGGGTGCGGGACTCACCCGGGTAACGCGGCCTGGGGGCTGCGGGAAGTGGTTACCCGCGGCCCCCCGCACTGTCCGTTCCGAACCGGGGGTGCTGGGCGCGCGGTGACCCGCCTGGCCCCCCGCCTGCGGCCGCTGCTGGGCCGCATGGGGCTCGGCCGTTCCCCCGTGGCAGAGCTGACCTTCGCTGGTGGGAGCGGGGGCACCAAGTGCTGACCCCCCTGAGCGGAGGTGGAATGCAACCCGCGGCCGCCTGAGCCTCTTTTCGGGCTCCCTCTTGCAGCTGAGGCCTCTTCTGAGCGGGGCCGACTCTGAACTGGGCAATATACCCGAGCGCGGCCCGTCTTCTGCGCGGGGACAGTGGTCCTTGCTGAAGGACGGCGCAACACGTGTGGGTTTTGCCCCGTTCAGCAGCCATGGGGCCGAGGCTGGGCTTTACGCGTGGCTTATGGACAGTGGAAGAGGATGCTGAGCCCAAAACCTTGTGCTCCGCTTAAGAGCGAGTTCGGCTCGCTCCGGCTGCCGCCAGGTGACCCGGGGTGATTCGGTGGCTTCAGGAGGTGGCGTGGCTCTTTCCCGGTGGGATGGTTTTAGATTTAGTGGCTGTCTCCGCTCCTAAGGCCAGCGGAGTGTGCGAGTTCCCGCGGCAGCGGGTTTGGTGCGCTCGCACGCTTGCCGCGGGCGGGAGATGCCATCCCTCCGAACCCCGAGTGCTCTTGGAGACCGGGGGAATACCTGTGCTGGAGCCAGTGCCATGGGTTCGGCTGTGCCACTGCCCGGGAGGCTGAGCTGGAGTAGCCCCGAGCTGAAACTTGACCTGGAAGCTTTCTCCGCTCCGAGGTCAGGTTTCCTTTCAAATCCCAGCCTCGCAGGAGGAGTGCCAGCAACTGGATCGCGTTCTGCCTGCGAACCCGGGGCGCTGACGTCTCCGTACCCTTCCCTCGCGGCGGGGCTCCTGCCGTCAGCACTGGCTGTGGGAGAGGAGCGGGGAGCGAGAGAGGAGCTGCGTGCTTCCAGCCCCGGCGCTCAGGAGGTTGCAGAGGAGCTGTCAACATGGAGCGCGTTGGGAAGGGCCGGTCTGCACTTGAAGGCCTTGTCAAGTGGCAGCGGTAACGCGAAATAACGCCACTGAGAGCTTGTTTTCATCACAGTAACACTTCTTTCATCGTTTGGCTTCAAGTAAAGCCTCGGCAAAACGGTCCCGTTCCGCCATCTGAAAGAATTCTTTGATCGCCAAACGCGAACGTGGCCCTGTTGCTGAGCAGCCCCCTCCCTAGGTGCTCTCCCTCTCTCTCCGCCCCCCCGCCGGTAGCTGCTGCACAGGAGAATCGGGCAGCAGCGTTCAAATATAGCCACCAAATCCCTGCACAAACTTGACCCCGTGTCACGTTCTCTTAGAGAAAAGCTGGTTCGCTCGTCACGGCCCCTCCTCGGGAACCGCGCTCCTCTGACGTCTCGAGAGGAATTCCAGCGCGCGCGCCTGTGCGAGCTTAAAAATGTATCGTACCCTGGCTTTCTAGACCCCTTTTTGAGAAGGGGAGAGTAGCAGCTCCAACGGCTCGTGCTCCTTGCAGCTCCCGAATTGAAAGGTGGCCTGCGGTGAGGCGCCGGAGCCCGTTTTCCTTCCCGGTGGACATTCACCCAGTCAAGCGGACTTTGACGTGACCTCTGGAGATAACGGCTCGAGCGCTCCTGGCTTGCGTCCCCTCTCCCCTAAAAAAGAAAAGTGGAGAGTGTTTCGGTGCCGGTGCTCCCGGTAAAGCACCGGGCTTTTGCCAGCCGTTTGCAACTTGAGGGCTGGGTTTATTTACGAGGAGGAGGAGGAGAGCGTGCGCCGTGTGCGCCTGGCTCTGGCGGCCTGCAGCACGTTGCTGACACAGAACACGGCGCTTCGCGTAGCTGAACTTCACGCGTTGAGCGTGGGTCAGCGGTGTTGGGGACACTCGCGAAAGGGCACGTGAACCATGCTGAAGGGCAGGAGGCCTGTATTCATAGCTGTCTCCGCTGGAAGCCGTGGAAGAGAAGGGAACAGTCGGCAGTTTATCCGCTAACCGAATCAGCGACCTCTGTTCAGTCCCCGGTTGGGCAGTCGGGCTCCCGCGCTCTGTACGGGCAAACTGTTCTGATGGCTGGACGGGAGCCGGGGCTGCCGCTCCGACGGGGATGCAGTGGGCGCCTGCGGGATAGCTTGCTGCGGCTCCCCTCTCCGTTGCCGGCCTTCCATCCCCCCTTCCCTTTGTCTCCTCTCATCTTTCAGGAGACACCCGTTCTGCTTTCTGTTCTAAAAATCTCCCGAGTGACCTGCTGAAGGAATTGCTTTCCACACGATTTCCACTTATAAATCATCCACGCGACTTCAGTAGGATTCCGGCTCTGCTCAGGCGCTGGAGTTGCCTTTAAGGCCGCGGCTTTCCGTAAGGGTCGATGGGTGTGCGTTAACGGCAGGGGATCGGCGAACGCACCGTGCAGCACGGGCCTCGTGTTCCCGTGCTCGCCGGATGCTGCGTTTCAGTCTTTGGGAGCCATCGGGGATGGGGGACCTCTGCGACCGCTGCGCGATGCCGAAAGCGTGCTCTCCTGCTCTTCCTCCTTCCCCTCTGCCAGCTACGGCGTGAGCGGGGACCCAGCCAGGCTGCGGAGCGTACCGGCCGTGGTGAATTCCCCCTCTGGTCTCGCTGCAAGCAGCACGTCACCGTAAGCGTTAAGCTGTCCCTTACTCTGAGAGATCAAACTGCTGTGCGTAGCGAACGTTTCGCTGGGAGACGAGTATTAATTTCCGCCAGTTTTTCTCTGGGAGATCAGAATTCAGAGTCCTGGCACAGCACGGCCACCTCCCGAGTCCAGGGGTCTGCCCACCGTGCGCTCGTCACTTCTGCTGGCCTGGTTGCCTGCTTACTGTGGAGTTCATAGCCACATAATGGCCAAGGCCAGGGGCAAGTCCGGCGTGTGCGTAGCGGCACCCTGTTTTAGGGGCTCCCCGCAGCCGTTGCGGCAGACGGTAGCCCCGGATGGCGATGCGTTAGTCCTTGGCAGGACAGCACCCTTCTACCGTCGCAAGCACAACTGGAGAAAGGCTGGAATTGTGCTGATTATTTTTTAATAGGCTTGTAAGGAGCTGAACCTTTTCTGGCAAACGGGGGGCTCTCTGTCCCTACTTGGAGGGGATGCTCCCCTCCGTGGGAGAACCCACGTAGCTTCTGTGGTTTGTGTTTGGCGGAGCTGGAGCCGGCAGCGGAACGAGCTTCGCGCTGGCATTCCTGGAGGTGGGCACTGTGGCACTTGAGACCAGGATAAACATCTGGCTGGTGCTGGGCCTTGTGGGTGACAAGGCTTTGCCGCTCTGGAAGGAACCGGGCTCCACTGGGCTCCCTTCGGTGGCTGGATGCGGGAGGCTCAAGAAACCGTGACGGCTTGTCTGGGTTTCTCGCTCCTTGGATGCCAAGTGCGCTCAGCCTGGTGGGTGGAAAGGTCTCGGCGGCCGCTCTGTCTTGCTCTTCCCTACCTGTGACATGCAGTGATGTGGCACGTGGCTACGGTATGACCACGGATGGCTTCGTCCAGTCAGCGCGCCCGGCGTGAGAACCTCCGAACGGGCTGCGTGCCGGCATGCCGTGATTCATCGGCGGCGTGTCACGTGGCAGTTGTTCAGTACCGGCGCTGCGCGCTTCGTAACGAGCCGTGCGAGGGCCTCGCACCGTCGCCTCGTCTTAATCCTTCTCCTTTTCTTTTTCAGTGTGTGTCGGTGCCTCCCCTGCCCTGCTGCTTATTTCCCTTGGCCGTAGGAAAGGCTGACGGTTGTGGATCGCTAGTTCCTCAGGCATCTGTTCCGCTCCTGCTCCCGTGGCCTCTCTCATCGTTTGCGTGCTGCGGGAGAGGTGTATTTTGGTTCTCGTTCAGCAGGGAGGTTGAGGGGAAAGCCTGAGAGCTGGAAATGGACTGTGCCTGAGCATAGCTACCCCTGTGGGGATCAGAGGGACTATTTCTTACACCTCATGGAGATGTTAACCCCATCAACTGCGGGCCGGAGTGGTGACATTATATCTCTGTTACGGCGCTGTTCTTGCTGCAGCGAATGGCGTCTGATTGCTGAGAGGTTCATGCGGGAGTGTGATTAAACTTGAGACCCGGCGGCCTCTCGATGAGTCTGGCGGTGTAGGAACGGGGCCGGGAGAGCCGGCTGCCTGGTGACGTCCCTGCGGGGGACGGGCGAGCGAACGGCCCTACGGTGCCTGCCCTGTGTTGGGCATTTTTGGACGGTGGGAGTGGTCTAAAAGAACCAAAATAATTAGTATCTATTTCTCAGCCATGTCGTTACTAGCTTAACTGGGGACGTGAGGTGGGTGCATCACTTGTACCTCTGCGACCTGGCCACCTCCCGGGTCCCTTTGTCCCAGGCGCTGGCTGCACTGGAGCTCTGGGACTGCTGCGGCAGGAGAGGAGGTGAAGCCGCGGGAGCAAAGCGTCCGCCAGCCAGCAGGGTGGTGGTGCCTCGGGGCGGGGGCAGGAAAGGCCCCTTGGGAGGAGAAGCAGTTGCCGCTGACGGGAGCGGGAAGAGGGATGGCCGCGACACATGTAGGGATCGGTGTCCCTTGCCTTGGCAGGGGTCGTGCGAGGGTTTTGTGAGGGCTGTGGAGCCCTGCTGAGGGTTTCCAGGGCCTGTATTCTCGGTCGTGCTCGAAGGAGGAATCACGTCAGAGGGAAATGAGGAAATGGCAGCGTGTTGCTGGGAGACTGGGCTCCTTGGGTATTAGATGTTTTCACAGGGAGCCAGCAGCTGAACTCCCGCTTGCACACGTGCTCTCGCTGGGTCACGTCTCGGCCTTGTGCAATCGCCGCAGGAATCTGCTAGCCCCAGCGCTCGCCCCTTCTCGCTCTTGTCGCGACGGCTGCGTAAGGGCTGGGAGTTTCTCCGCGCTAAGGCCAAGCTTTAGGAAGCGGCTCCAGCGTTGCCAGTGGAGTGCAAGAGTGGAAGCTGCGGTTTGTAGTGGAAGCTCTCCCCGACTGGAGAGACTCTCGTGCCAGTTGTGACTTCCTCTTGCCAGCGTGATGGACGCTGTTGCCCGTCCGTCCCGTCGTCGTCCGTGCGGCACGAGCGAGATGGTGCCTTCAGCTGAACGTACGCGAGCAGGGGTTAAACCGGCTCAAACATCTCCCTTTGGAGCTCGCCCAGGTTCGAGTAGGGTGATTGGGAAATTCTCTAGCAGAGCCATTGTACTCGCCGCTACAGACGGGGCCTTTCTGCCGGTCCCAGTCCAGGGGTTTTGTGTGCTGCGTTAGCGCTGGAATGAAGAAACCGCCAAAGGCTGACTCATTATTACTCAGTGTCTCTTTTTCTAGTAACTCTGACCCCCCGTTTCTCTAGCTGAGGCTGAACCTCACCCTCTCTGTGAAGTGGCTGTCAAAGGGGTTCCATAAAAAGGGAATTATGTGGCTTCAGCCGAGTTTCAAAGTAGTCGCATCACCCTAACCCACACAAACTCCCACGCCCGGTGGAACTGACACGCTGTGCTCAGAAATAGCACCGCGCTCGCCTGCCAGTGCAGGAGGGGCCTGGCCTGGCCTCGCTCCCCTCCTCGGCGTGGCCAAGCTTCCCAAAGCGAGGCCGCCGAACCCTACCTCTGCCCCCTACGCGGGGCCGCGCGCGGAAGCGGCACCGAGCTGTTGTCCCGCTTTGCAGCTGCATGAAGCGGCTGCCCTAAGTGTTGATGCCGTGCAGTGCGGAGGGTGACGGTGTTGCTGACAGTCCAGTCTGGCGTTTTCGTTGCAGTTCGCTGTCTGCTCGGTGTTTTGCTGCTTTCCTGCACGGTTTGGCGACCGGAAGCTCTGCCTTCAGCTCTTAAAGCATCTGACGCAGTTAGAGCGCATTAATTATCGAGTTTCGAAGACCGTTTAGAAGAAAAGGAGTCTCTGTAGGGTATCGGCGTGCGACTGCGGGCCCGGAGCTGGAGGCTAGAGTGGTTTGACAGAGAGCCAGGCGCAGGACGACTGTCAGAGCTCCATTAGGAGAACGCACGCCTTGGTGCTACTGGGAATAGAAGAGAATGTGGGGCTGCGGCGGCAGATTAAAGTGTGTCAATTAAAGGCTGGATTTGGAGGCTGCGTGCGTCTGCTGCCTTTCAGCAAGCAGATGGATGTTTCGCGTCTCCTACCAAGGACTCTTAAAATATGGCTAGTCCTACTGGAAGTGGCTTTGAAGGAGGCAGACCCAGTGAAGCACTTCCAAGGCCGAGAGAGCGCGCGTGGATCTGCGCAACAGAGCGCGGGACAAGCTTTCGCGAGGTTTTGTGAGCCCCTTCCTGCGCGTGGAGTGTTATGTGCGGAAACACGTATGTCACATGTAGAGGGACATACCGGTGGCGGGCACAGGGGGTTGTGTAAGGCTCAGGGATCTGCCGTCCTGCAGGCCGAAACATTCCCGAAAATTGCCCTGCGTTCAGGCTCAGCAGGTCGTTCCAGGTGTGTTTTGGGGGAGCGGGGGGACGACAGTGTTTTTGGAGCCCTACGGCTTCTTGCTGACGGGCAAAAGCAGCCCGATTGGAGCTGATGAGGCTTCGCCTAAAAACTAATTGTAGCAGTTCGTAACATCCAGGTCCTGCTGCTGGAAGGACTAAGTTGGCCAGCGGTGTGCGATTGCGCGTGAAGCCTGATCAGATGACGCGCTGCGTTGCAGCGGTGACCCTAACTCGAAGCTGGTTCCCGCCTGCGGGGTGGCAGGGTGCAGTCTGTTCGGGTACGCTGCCGCTGTGCGGGTTGCCCCTGCTAGGGCAGCGTGCCTGCGTCCGTGGGGGGGTGGGCGTTGCTGCCTGCGTCTCCGGGGATATGGACCGTGTTGTGATAAGAGCGAAGGAACGAGATGAAGAAACGTCCCTGATCATCTGTGTGTGTCCGAGCCCTGGCAGAGGCCTTGGCCCGCGCTTTCCCTGAGCTAGCAGCGCCGCCTCTCAGGGCGTGTTCGCGTGCATCCCGTGGCCCCTTCAGGAAGGGCTCTGTGCTTGCCTCTCGTGAGGCCTGCGGTTGCTGCTGCCCGCCGGGTAAGACAGTCAGGGCAGCGACCGGCAGAACTACTGGGCTACGTTAGCGGCAGCTCTGGACCTGGAAACGTCCACCCTGAGTTTGTGCCCTGCCTCGGTAGGAGGTGGCGCTGGTCTCTGACCTTGTCGGTAGCTACCGCTGCCCCGAAGTGCGAGTGCTGTCGAAGAACATTTGCCTTCCGGCCGGTTCCTGCGGCAGCGTGACCATGTATCTGCGCTTCCTAAGTTCTGGTTTAAGCTCGGTAGCACCGTCAGCCGCTGAGGATGAAAAGCGTTAGCCTTTGTACTTAGTCTTTCCTCTCTGGCCGTGCTTGTAGGAAATCCTTGGGCTGTAATCTTGCAAGTGGCTCCGTCAAGGTTATCAGCTAGACCGGAGTGCCGCTGACGGGCAGCGCTCCTGGCAGCATGCGCGGCATCTCCCGGCCGGCTCTGGCCCTGACGTCGGCCAACGCCACCGCTGGCCGTGTGGCGCCCTGTGGCGCCGGGGCTGCCGCAGGGGCTTGCCCTGCCTGGGAACACGGGAAGGATAACGTGCCCCTTGATTTATGGAGGCTTTCTCGTTACCAGGTGGCCAGAAGACAGCGGCGTTCTTTGGCGGGGAGCTGCTATTGTGTCTGCTATCTCCTGTGTACCCGAGGCTGGCAGCGGCTGTAGCTGGTTTCAGTGGCTTTGGGGGTCGTAGGGCTTCCCCCCCAGGAAGGCTGATTGTGATATAGCTTAGCTCACACTCCTGGCTTTTTTTGCACGTGTAAACACGCCGTTTAACTACTAGAATCGTTACCCGGTAGCCGTTAAGGCATGTGTTCTTAGCTGTACAAAGCCCGTCTATGTTCCCGCATCTCGAGCGTTCTGACACAGCGCGACGGTTGTCGGTTGTACAGCAGCTGTCTGTTCTCGAGCACGGTCTCATTGGAAACCAATAAAAATCATTGTGATTCACTCTGTGCGCAGGGATTTTGGTATCTGGCTTCCACGGTGCTTGTTTTTCACCTGAGCGACTTTGGGAAGTGCAAGATAAAAAAAAACCAACACAAACAAAGACTTTTCCTTTCTGCTGGTTAGTTTAGCTGCTTTGTGACACTAGAAACAAAAACCAGGGCTGGCGGCGGCGAAGGAAATCACGGCAGTTACCTCCACCGGCTTGCTGCGGCGTGGGTGCCGCGTGCCCGTGCCCTGGCAGAGCTGCAGGGGCTGCGCGCTTCCCGCAGCCGCTGAGGTTCGTGGGGGAACCTATGCTTAGTCAGAACAAAATCTTGATACTTTTTCAGCCAAGCTGAGACTCCCGTTGCACAGTAAGAAGGCAAGCGGAGACTGACTGTAGGTATTTTCCCACTTAGTAGGCGCTTCTGCAGCTTGAGTCATTTGCTAGACGGTGTGGGCTTTAGCTCGACTTTCCGTCGCTTGCGTGTGCGCCTTGGGTCCCGGTTTGGTACCGCAGACAAAACCAGATCCTGGGCTTTGCTGACCGTCGAGACAGCCACGTATGAAGCTGGCCGCTTCGCTGAGCTCCAAGGACAGTGTGGTGCTTCCGGAATGGCAGTATGGGATTCCAGACTCTACCATCTTTTTTTTTTTTAAAAGACAGGGATGAGTTGCAGCCTCTAATGATGAGGGTGGTTGAATTGCCTAGCTCCTTTTGATAGCTTTTCAGAGACCTGGAAAGCCCCTGTGCGGTCACCAGCGGGTGAGTTTCCTGCAGAAACGCACCCTGAAGGCCATCTTTTTCGGTGGTGGTGGTCACTCCTGCATGCTCTGCTCCGAATCCGATGACAGCAAGACAAGCAGCTCTGAAAAAAATGCTTTGGAAGATATGCTGCTGGAGCCCGTGGAACAACATCATGTTTGTCTTTAGGAAAACTTCAGCTGAGAATCTTAGAGCTGCCTGAGGACACGTGGAAACTCATTGTCCTCCGTGTGCAAATGCTGTGTGTTTTCTCTTGGGATGCGAGCTTGCTGGGGGACTCTTGCAAGAGGCTGGAGAAGCGTGAGGGGTGTTTCTCTCTAAGACCTGGCTTGTTTCATCCGTCAGGGCTCCCGCATCTCGCCGCGGGAGCTGATGTCAGAGCACTCATGACAGCGGGGATGCGGCGCTCTGGGTTTGGCTGGTGGGCTGTCCCAAGACTGCGAATATCAGTTGTCGCAACTTGAAATCAGGGCAGACGCACCTATTGTTCTTCTAGAGCGGCGGTTTTGGGTGGCCATCAAATTTCTTGAACTTCTGTAGGGCTTAATTTAAAGGCAGATAGATCTGGGATGCAAGATGAGCTCTGCAAAAGTATATCCAGTCTTGCACGTCCTGAGAACACGACTGGAGTACCGAAGACGTCCTGATAATAGATGAGGCAAGAGAGATTTTTTTCTTTTATTGGAGAGGTGTAGCTGAAGGTGCCTTGAAGAAGGCTGCTGGCAGAGCGACCAGGCAAGGACAGCACGTGGCCGAATTCGTTCTTCATTCGCGCGGGCAGTGCTGGGGTTCCTTGTCACCGTACTGAAACGCAGCGCGGTGCAGAGCATCAGTAGCTTGTAGTTCCGCAGGAAATTAGTGGGAAAACTAAATGTGTCAGAGCTTTCACCATGGCAACAAAGCCCAGCTCACAGCGCAGCAAGACAAAAGCGGGTCAGGTCTGCACGGAGCAGGGTGGGGCGGGGTGGGAGCCTTCTCGAGGCCGTGGGCCTGCGCCTCTCCGGAACCTGCCCCTTGGTTCCCCGCGAGCAAAGCCGCCTGCGATCCGGCCGGCCCCGCGGGTCATGACGAACTTGAGGATTTGGTGTCGGGGACTGGAAGCAGCTTCTGCCGATCTCCTCCTGGCTTCAGCCACGCATCTGGCTGGCTTTGCGAAGGCTACAGTGGATGGGAATGTTTGATGAACTCCAAACAGGCTTTCAGATTGTTTACCTTTCCTTGATACTCGTAAAGAACAGGGAGCAGTTGTAAGGCTGCTTTGTATGACAGCGCCCGATTTAGTTGCTTAATTCTTAAGCTCTTTCTCTTGGATCTGTAAACAGTCTGCGGGTTGCGCAGGCACCAAATCATGTTCTGATGGCATGCCATCAGCTTCCTCCTCTGTCTTCTCACTCCACGCATCCCAGCGTTTTGAGCTCTGGAGTGAGGTTGGCGAGAGAAGGGTCGAGCAGCGCTGCCGTTGTCATCGCCTCTGCTCCTGTGCCCCCCGACAGGGTCTCTCAACGCAACCTCTCCCTGCGTGGGTTGGCCATCCCCAGCCAGGTCCCGGGTCACGGTGGAATAAACGGCAGCGGGCACCGAGTGGTGCTACGGCTGCTCAGAAATTGTTTTCCTCATAATTGAGCGGGATATTAAAAGGTTTATGGTTTTCAGTTACAGGCGGCGCTGGCCGGAGGAGCGTCGACATCGATACGGCAATTACTGCCGGGCTCGTCACGGGTTGTGACTCCCGCATGCTTCGGGAGACAAAAGTGGAAGTCGCTGGAGGAGTGCCACCAGCGCGGCAGGCGCAGGCCCGCGCGGAGCAGGGGACGTGGTGCTGGGCAGGCAGTGGGGCGCTCGCCCGGCGCCAGCCCTGCGGAGGGCGAGCGCAGGAACGGTGGTTGGGGCGTCAGTTTTGCGGGGCGCGAATATTAAAAGGAAAAAAAAGCCACTTAAGAAGCGCTGTGTGAGCGAGACTATCCTAGAAAACTTGCTTATTCCCGCTGTCTTCTCTTTGAATTTGTCCTCGAGGCAAGAGCTGCTGCTGAGGTCAGGTTTTTCGCTTTATAGCGCTGCGTTTTACCGGTCTGCTTTACACGTTCTACTTTCCAGTCTCAGAGCGTAAGAATCGACTTAACTGCCTTTTCCCCAACACCACACGTGGTCGTGTTGAACACAAACGTCTGCACAGACGCGATGGCACGCCACTCTCTCTGCTCTGGCCGGGAGCCGCACGTGGAGCGTGGCCGCGTGCCGTGCCCGGAGCTGTCGTGGCGCGGCCTGTTGCGACGTGCGGCGGTGACCAGGTCTGGGTGCCTCGGCCCTCGGCAGGGAAGCACTGCTTCCTGGTGGATTTGCATCCCAAGCCCTAAGTCAGCAGTTTGGGGTTTGGTGTGGTGAGGGTGCCCTGGCTTGTTCCAGTGAGTCATCATTCAAATAGTCACCAGAGCAAACGTGCTTGTCCAAACACGAGGAGCTCTGCCGCGGCACCCGAGCAGGCTGTCTTAAAGCAAACTGTGTGTTTGTCTGCTTGCTTTGCCCCGTAGCGCTCTCCAAATTACGCGTTTGCCCGTGTGATGAGACGGTCTCTCTGGCCACCTGAAACAGAGCTCGCTTCCCATCCCCTGAATTCAGACCCCCTCCAGTCAGATCAGCTCTCGATCAAGATGGCTTTTTGGGTTTTGCTAGGCTTATTTTTTCCTTCTCTTAAACAAGTTTCGAGGTCTCAAATGGCAGTTCTAGTCTTCTGTTTGCCTTGATCCTTTGGTTTCTGTGGGCTTTGCACAGAAAAGGGCGCAGGTGGCTCTGCAGGAATGGCACGTGTTATCCAGGAGGCTTGTTTGTACCGAGCGTGTCTTCAGTTCGGAGTTTTCAGAGTCGCCCGTGCTACTAATTCACGGCTTGAGTAAGAGCAGTTGATGGCGTGTGACTTCAGTGAGTCACCTGAAGTCGGAGGCAGCCATCAGCCACCCCAACCTGCACGCGTCCCACCCCTGCCTTGTTCTTACCCCATCATCTTTCACAGGATTCCACCCCAAAATGCCCTCCCAGGCTGCAGAGAAACTGTCCGACTGACAGCGGCTGCTTTTTTTTTTTGGTCCTCTCGCTGTTGTTTCTGCGTTGCGTGAGTAAGCAGCAGGCTGGCCGTCCTCTGGCCACTGCCGAGTACAAAGCATTGCGGTGACGCTGGTCTGGCTTTGGAAAATGTTTGTCTTTCTCCCAGGCTCCTCTGTCCTTGGGCTCCGTGCGCTTGTGGCTCTGGCTATCGGAGCGTTCTGGCAGACGCGGCGCTCGGGCAGGTGCAGCCCCAGCATGGGGCTGCCGTCCCTCGTTGGGTCTGTCCGCAGCCGCTGCGAGGACTCAAGGTCAGGTGGGCTGCAGCTGCCTCGCCGGGCACGCACCGCTGGCATGCTGACGTGCGGCTGCCGGTGCTGCCCGGGGTTCCCCGGCCTGCGGGGGCCGGGGGTGAGGTGGCTGGCAGAAGGCAGTACGGCTGGCCAGAGGCCGGGGAGAGAATTCTGCCCTGCTCGTACACCGAGGTGCGAATAAACTCTTGCTGGTGAGGTGCTGCTGCTCCGGCCCTGGCAGTAGAGCCCGGGTGTTGGTGCCTGGGCTGTCGCACCGTCGGGTCCACGGGCGAGGACCCGTTCTGCCTTTGAGCGAGAACCGTGCTGCCTGAGAGGAGGAGCGAGAGCCTCTGGGCGCAGGCTGGGCCGCTGTGGTAAAACCTGCCCCGCTGCGATGCAGCCTCCGTTTCAGGTGACGTTCCCCTTGGAATTTGTGGTGGGACCTCTCCGGTTGTGACACCGAGCTGGTGTAATGGGAGTCCTTCCGTGGCGTTAATTTTCCTTGTTGTCGGCACATTGTGAGCCAAATGCGTGCAGAGTTTAGTGCAACAGCTTCCTGTTGCCGATACTTCCCGAGGAGCTGTTGTTTATAAAGCGAGGGATTTCCAGCTCCGTTTTTCTTCTCTCTCCAGTGCGGAGTAAACTCTTGGAACTGAACTTCTCGCTTTCCGACTGCTTGGTCATAGCTGCTGGATTCTGCTGCCACCAGTGCGAACCCCTGGGCCGAAGGGCAGCCTGAGCCCGGTGTATTTTAGACATTCCTAAAGCCATATGCGTTTAGCTCCTATCAGGCTGGTGCGTACAAAGTACCTTTTCATAACGCTGCCAAGCCAGCGCTGCCTGGGTGAGTGACGGCGAGGGCCTCTCTTCGCACGGCTGGGCCTCGTTCCAAAGTATTCCGGTCGCGGGCACACGTAGGAGAACGTTCAGAGAGAAATAAATCCCGAAGCCTCTTCTGGCGATACTACTGTCATTACTCTGCTCCTAGTTTTTAGCGGTTACAGTTTCAGCAGGTCCCTAATTCCGTCCTCTCCTGCGATGTGTCTAAAAACGCCCCTAGGATCAATGCCAGTCGCGCTGGCGGGGGGAAGTCAGGTTGACTGACGCCTTCGGCAACCAGCTCCAGATCAGCCGGAGGAGATACAAGGTACTCGGCTGCTGTTCGAGCTGATAGTGCCAGAGAAATATTTAGCACATAGGTGACACTTCTAATCTTTAAAGCACTCCATAAACATTGGCTAATCCCGCGGTGCGGCTCTTGGTTGGCAAGCTCTGTGAGGCTGCAGCACAGGGCTGCGATAGAGCGTGAATTTCAGTCTGATTTTCGGTTTTTGTGAGGTATAATTCAAGCCACCGGATCTGCCGCTGCTGTAACCTGCAGCAGGCGAACTGCGTGCGCTTCACGCGTGCCTGGGGTGGGGGATCCCTGCGCCCGTTTGCGGGACGCCGGACGGAGCTGCGCAGCCGGGCGAGGGAGGATGGGCATAGCTGCCCTTAATTCTGAGGGCACGCTTGCCCTCTGCCCTTCGGTAGCTCTTCCTCTGCCTTCCCCAGGGTCCCCGACTTGGCACCGGGGCCTTGCCAGCCGCAAGGGTGGCGTTTGTTTCCCTGCCGCTCTGGACAGCGGGCCCTTCCCTTCAGCGTGCCCCGGGGCGGGGGGGCGCCGGGCAGATGTGGGTCAGGTGGTACCTGTGTGCCAGCTCAAGAGCGTGGAAGGCCGCCCCATCCATGCGCCAGGGCCGCTCTTGCTTCCTCTTTGTGTGGAGTTTTCTCAGTGGGCCGTGGGGGGTTCGGTGGGACCGTCCCTCGTGTTCCCTGGCTGGGCTGAGCTTGCGGGAAGGGACGTGCTTCGGTCCATTCGGGGGCTGCGGGCCTGTCAGCACAGGCTTCTGATCAGCGCAGCACCAGCGAGGCAGGGGGAGAGCTCATCCACAGAGACCGTGGCAGTAAGGGCGTGGGAATGGTGGAAGTGATCTAGGACTTGTAAGATGAGCCTAACTCTTCCAGTTTTCTTTCCCGGAGCTTCTGAGGGGTGTGAAGATGCAGACAAGCAAAGTGCTGGAGACAGCTCGGCCCCAGGAAGCGTGCTCGGAAAGACAGCGGCGATACACGTGAGTCTCCGGCTGCGCGGTCGCTGCTGGCTGGCTGAGTGGAAGAACTTTGGAGCGGTGCGGAAGGTGTGCAGGCTCTCGTGATGTTAACGTGAGCACGAGCAGCCAACGAGATAACTTCAGATGTCAGCAGTTTGTTTTCTAGGAGGCGTTAGCCGCCAGCTTTTGAGTGGCTCCTTAGAAGAAGGTGCCTAATGTAAGAGTGAACTTGTTTGTTGGCATGGACACAAGTCAGCCTTTGATTCAGTGACTTTGTGACGGATGCCTTCTCGGGCCTTCGGAGTCAGACTGCCCACGTGTCCCTTCCTTCTCGGCCTTGGCAGGTTTCCGGTTGTCCGGGGCTGCGCGTGTGACCGCAGGACACATTGGGAGTCTTGGCCTGAGACTGCATTTTAGGAAGAACTGTAGCCACAGCTCCTATAGGCCCTTCCTCGCTCTGCAGCCGTGATGTATGTGCCCATACGCTGGCGGAGGTTGGAATTCCGTCTTTCGGCAAGCTGCCTCGTGCACCTGCGATGCGCTCGAGATCCACGTTTGATAAAACGCAAACTAGAAGTCAGAAGTCTAATTAGGAGTCAGTGGGGAACCCTTCTGAAACCACTACTGTAGTTTTGGCCAGGTCGGATGGGGCTTTGGGCAGCCTGGTCTCATGGAGGGTGTCCCTGCCCGTGGTGGGGGGGTTGGAATGAGATGATCCCTTCCCGGATTTCCTTCTGATCACCTTTCTTTCCTTTCCTGCCTTTAGTAGTAAGGTATGCTAGCAAAAATGCTAAAACCTGGATTACTTCCAAACCTCCAAAACTTAACGTGTTTTGGGGCTTAAAGCTTGACCTGTTGGCACTGCTTCGTTTCATCTTCCTCCGGAAGAGCCAAGGTTCCTCGTGTGGCATCAAACCTGCCGCTGTTTCAGCGGACTGGAACGACGGAGTTATGTCTTGCAGAGCCTTGGCGTCAAGAGTGTGTGGAAACAATTCTGAGGGTGCAGCCTCTAAGAACACTTGGAGTGAGATGAGTTCAGTGGAACAGCCTGACTTGTGTCTAGGGTTTATCACTTGGTGCATCGGGATGGAAGGTGTGGGTGCGGAGAGCGGCAGGGCAGCGCTGCCGAAGCTGGTTAGTGTGCAGGGCTAGCGCTGAGGTTAACCTGGTCCTGTAAATGAAAGCTCCGAAGCTCTAACCCGAAACGGATGACTGTCGGTAACTGGCAGCCTTGCTCGTACCCCTGCCGCTCTCTGCTTGCCTGCTCCACGGGGCCGGTAGTGTTTCGCTGGGCGTGACAAGTGACTTGCTGGCGGTCCCTGTAAGGTGCCGATGCCGCACCCCCGCGGGCTGTGCAGTGGCCGTGAGGGAGGTGATTCAGCGGGATGGCTGGGAAGGCGCTCGGTGCAGCGGGCAGTGGTTTACAGCGGCAGTGGCCCGTAGCGGTAGGCGTCTGACAAGCCTTGTGCTTGATTTTTCTTTTTTTCCCGGAGCACCTCAGATTAACCCAAGAAGCTACTGTTGCGTGGGCAACCATGTGCTTGTGTGGGTGCTGCGTCTGAGGAGCCCGTGTCGTGGCTGGCCAGGAAACAGGCGTCAGTCAGAGGTGGCTCTGTTCTGGCTTCACGCTCCGGGTGGCAGCGGGAGCGGGGGGACGGAAGGGACCCCGTGCGCCGGCCGGGTTTCTTCTCATCCCGCCTGAATGCGAGGGCACGTTGAGTTGCTGTTGATCTGCCGTTTCTCTTTGGGGCTAGGTAATGGCTGCTTTGGTCTCTAATGCCTTCCGTTTTCCATAGGTAGTGGAGCCGTGGGCTTGAACGCTTTGAGAGGGAAAAGGAGTCTTTTAGCAAATCCCCAAGCTTTTTGTCATATTCATCTTGCCAATTTTCCGTTATCTTCATTTCCTCCCCTTCAAACTACCTGAAGGAAACGTGCTGAAGAACTGTTTTATCCTGACAGGATGAATAAGCCTGGTGGCCCGCTCGGCAGATAATTTCATTGAAGTAGTAGCCATGGGGAAATGTGCTCAGCGGTAGCCTCGAGTGCTGGCAGCACGCCGCGCAGTTAACGCTGAGGTGGGCTTTCTCCAAAGCGGATGCAGACCTGAGTAATTCCAGATCTCGTTGGCCCCTGGGACGGCAGCCTGTAGCTTGTAAAGCTGCGTTGTCGTTACCTGTTTTTTGGGCGGTTGTTGGCGAGGTGCTCTGAAAAGGCAGGTCACTGCTGGGCCTGGGTTGGGAAAGTAACCGGCAAAACCTTCTGGCACCAGGGGAGACGGCCAAGCGGCTGCCTAGGATCCTGGAGCATGGAGCGCTGGTGACGGCAAGCGTGGAAAAAGCAGAGCGTTCTTTGACTTCTGGGCAGAGTCAGTATTTCGGGGGTCACTGACACTCTGAAGGTTGGACGTGTGCCCTCCAAATGCAGGAATAGCTGGTCCATGGCCAAGCGGTCGAGCCGCAGGAGGTGCGGAGGAAGCGGGCATTCGGCAGCAGAAACTTAGTGACGCCTGCGTGCTGGTGGGACGCGGGTCTCTGGCGCGTGTCGAGATGCTTGTGTTGGAGAGGGCCTTAACTGGTGATGCTCTAGCCCAGCCAACACCGGGACGCAGGCGGATGGATTTCCGTCTCGCTCCAAATACTTTGGCTTACACCTTAAAACTTCGTACGTAAGACAGTGCTTCTCAGTGTACCTGGTTTGGCTCGTGTTTGTTTGTTTAAAAGCTGGCTTTTAAGGGTTTCCTCTCCGTTCTCGAGACTCCTTACGCAAAATGCCATTGTATGGCTCTGGTTTGCTCTGAGGAGTAAAAAAAATGAATTACTTATGTTCTTAAGCAGCTTGGCCCTTCTCGTCAGCGTCCTGCTCTCATGGGAAGAACCGGTCTACACGCAGGACAGAAGAAAGCGCTTCTAGAGCGTCATCTAACTCGGAGCTTGCATGCGGTTTGTGAGCCGGACCTGAGGTCATCCCTCACGGCGACGCAGGCAAGCGAAAGGGAGATGGGAAGCGGCCTTTACTGCGATAGCGGAGCCGAGCCGTCTCCGTCAGCCTTGGGGCAACCCTGACTCCGGTTTCTGAGCGTGCCCTCGTTGCTGAGCTGCGGGCTGCTGAGGGAGGGGATGCTCTACCTCTCGCTGAAACTGGGGTACTGTGTAGGAAGGAACGTAAGATTTGTATCTTCAAAGACGAGGGCAAGAGGGAACACGATTTTTGTAGCCTACTGATGAGGGAACTCCCCTGGGAGGGGAGAGGCAGCAGCTTCCATCTGTGCTCCAGGGACTGTTTATGGGTTTGGCGCAGAGAACTGCGGGGTAAAGCACATCTAGAGCTGCAGCCTCGCTCAGAAGCAGCGAGTTTCGGAGGAGGGATTGGAGGGCGTGCTGGACTGGCTAACTGTACTTCGCCAACATCATGGCTGGCTGCGCTTGTCTCTTTAGGCTGTCGGTTCCTTGGTTACTTCCAGCTGCCTGCAAGCCGCTGAGTTACTACAGTACTGAATCAATGCGTGGCCACGGCAAGTATTAACCAGCCGCGGGAGTACTGCCCGTGTTCTGCGAGGAAAGTGCAACGTGCTTGTTTGACCTCCTACAGACACCTAAAGGTGTAAAGATAACATAGCGTTAGACAACTTTTACCAGAAGATGAGGCAGTTATCAGGAGCTTCGAGCTGACAAAGGACCGGATTTATTTAGATCTCGTGATTAAGAACCTTCCTTTCACTTCTACCTTACTAGTACTTGGGTATCTGAATTGTGTAACGAGAGAGAGAGAGTAATCTGAAAAAGTAGCAAGGTAGGAAGCATGGTTTCCAGTAAAGCTTAAACCACAAGGAGTTTATCAGAATCTTGAGGGGGTGGGGAGGATCCTGCTATCTGTTTAATGAAGACACTGAGAAGGGGAGGCACGGCCCAGGCGACAGAGCAGCTTTTCATGTTTTCAGGCATGGGTTTGCAACAGGTGGGAGAAGGTAAGGCAGTTGATCCCTCCTCGGTGAGGTGCACGGAACTAACTGCTTGCTGGCTATCAGGAGCAGAAGCCACTGGGGCGTTGTTGCGTGAAACAAGCCTGGTCCTGTACCGTGTTGTTCAGATAAAAGGTACAAAGAAGGTTCAGCAGTAACCCGCAGTTACTTAGAAGCGCTCCGTACCTTAACCGTCCTTTGCTGGTCGGCCAGCTCAGCGGGTGAGGTCCGCTAAGGCAGAGGGCGACGCGTTGCCGTGGTGGCAGCAGGATGTATATCACAGTGAAGGAGCGTCTGCACGGGTTTGTGAAAAATGAGCTTTGCCTCTGAAGCGTCACTTCGCTGGCCGGCGCCGGGACTGCCTCGTGCGGAATCACCGGTCGCTGGCGCTGGCTGCTCGGGCCTCGCTTTTCACAGTGAGGCCTCTTCTGGTGGAGACTCTGATCTCTGGTGGATCCTCGGTAGCTGGGCGTTAGCTGGCAGTGCTGGCTTTGGCTAGACCACCAGAAGGGCAGGGAAGCTGTTTGATGAGACGCATCGTCCTCGTCTGGGGAGGGATGCGTGGTTTGCTAGCAAACACCAGGCGCCCGTCGAGAAGACTATCAGCTCGTGCGAGGGAGAGGAAGGGTCTGAGCTTTATATAACCAGATCCGTTGGCTCAAAGTCCTTTCGGAAACAAATTTTGCGACTGAGCTAGAGGCTGATTACAGCAATATGTCTGCTGGCATTCAGTAACGAACCGGAATGTCTTCGCATCTGCCCATATGCTCTCTTCCTCGCGTTACTTTTCACCAGACCCGAATGCAATCAAGGAGAGGGCTTAGGAGGGTCTGCGGCACGGGGGGGAGATTCTGGCTCTCCTTCTGTCAGGGTGCCTCTCTGCCCGTCTGCCGGGCTTCCCGCAGAACGGCCCTGCGGAGAGCTTGGCCTGTCTAAGGGAGCGAGCTGCTCGTGCCCTGTTACCTCTTAGATCGTACAGTGTCATGGCATCGTAACATCAAGTTGGAAAGGGTAACTCGGACTCTTTATGTAACCCCCAGTAAAGAATGGGCTGGACGTAGGGTTGCTGTGGCACTTGAGCTTTGTAAATTACTCTCCTTAAACAGCCGCAGCGAAAGCTCCGCTCCATAACTGCGTACCTGCGCTTCTCGAGCGTGCCTTTAGAAGCCCAGGAAAGCCCGCGTATATGGCGGAGTCGGTGCTGTTTTCAACCAAGGCTTATGTTGCTTTCTGTTTTTCTGCTTGAGTAAATACCTACAGCACTGCAACAAACCCTCTGTGAGGCACGGAATTTCTTGTAACGCCAGCGAAAGCGTGCGAGTGCCACCGTTACGTGTGTGTCTCCGGGTGCCGTAAGAGGCGGCAGAGCGGAGAACCTGCCTCGAACGTAGCGCCTCTGGCCACGTCGGGAGCGGTGACTGGGAGGTGGCCCCGCTGCACGAAGACTCTGCACGTTCGGGTGCC
Organism: Psophia crepitans; assembly: GCA_013399095.1. NCBI lineage: Eukaryota > Metazoa > Chordata > Aves > Gruiformes > Psophiidae > Psophia > Psophia crepitans. The sequence goes on along the minus strand of VWZZ01004827.1, from coordinate 61,866 downwards.
TTAGGTCTTGCTTCGCGCTTTGTATGACTCTTCCCCCGTTGTTTTGTACCGCAGCCGGTAAGCTCTCGATGCTGTTATCCTCCTTTCTCCACACCTCTGCAGCGACGTGCAGCTGAAGTGGGGATGAGTAATGCTTTTCAAACAAGCGTTACTCTAACCTTTTCTGCTGGATGCGTAGATCGAACGCTTTAATCTCTAGATGTTCCGTTGCATTGGGATGACTGTACGTTCCTATCGAATGATTCATTCGATTAACATAACTCTTCTACGAACCAAAATACCTCCTCAGACCCCCGGAGCAAAAGGGATCTTAAGCACAAGCCCGGGTGCATTGTTGAGGGCTCTGTTTGGGCTTTCCGCAGCAGAGCGCAGCGTACAAGCAGGTTGGAGCGTAAGGCTGTCCTTTTTCTCCCCCTACCAAGTGCGCTCCGTTCCCTCACATTCCATTTCGGTGATGTTGGAAGGCTTTTTTTCTCTTTTTTTCCCCAGAGGGCCTAAGCAGAGCTGTTTGCCCTCAGCCAGCCAGCCAGCTTCCCCTCGGACCGACGAAGGCAAGAGTTCCCAAGTAGGCGAGGTGAGCGTGAGACGGGGAAGGAGAGGAGAGCGTGCCCAGAGGGACTGAGTAGAAGCTGTGGTGTTTGATCCTCGCCGTGTGAGGTGCTGCGCTGCCGTTCATTTTGCTTCGGCAGCTATTCTGTCAGACCCCGTTTGGGTCTCCCTGGGCTCCGCGAAGCACACGGGTTTAGCATCAAGCTGCAGGGCTGTGTTTGAGGCTGTGTGACTGCTTGTGTGAGTCTGTGGTGGAGTACCCCTTGCTGCAGCTTGGTTTTGTCCCTCGATAGCTGTTCTTCGGGCAGCAACGCGGCTTGCCGGATGTGCTACCCAGAAGCGAGGCGCGTGCCGTGCTGGCAGGCGCCGCTCAGGCTTGGCGCTGCCCGTGTGTCAGTGCTGCGGCTGTGACAGAGCGAAGGCTCGCAGCAAGGCGATGCTGGGCCGTTCCTCAAGTCTTGGTAACGTTGGGGTTTCTTCGTGGTGGTCGTGAAACTGCACTTAATGCACACCACGTCCTCCTGAAGAGCTGCCTGCCTGCCTCGCTGGTTAGCAGCCGCGTCCCCCTCCTCAGGATCTGCTGTGCTAGCTCACCGGCTGGCTTGCCGTCGTTTGTGCGCGCACCCGTTCTCATGCCACCGTGATCTGCGCTTGGGAAGCTCTGATCCGTGGATTAGTTGGTCCTGCGCAGTAAGCTGCAGAACGATTTCAGCTTGGCAGTGTTTCGGCATTCTGTGCCCATCGGTAGCTTTGAACTTCCCAGCCTGTAGCGGGTGTCGTGCACGCAGTGACGAGCGTAGCGCGTATTCCGCTGCTCTGATGACATTTACTAGCATTACCTGCCCTGGTGCCAGTGGCTGCCGCGGCTGCAGCAGCGCAGCGCTGCTTGCCTGTGTCGCTCCCGACAGCTGCCCCGCACGCTCCGTTTACCCGCGTTAGGGTGCGACAACAGATAATACCTGCGTATTACTTAAAGCGGAACTCCTCTTGGTCAGACTTTTGTCAGTTTTACACCTTCCCAAGTCGTTCAATCGGCCGGCATCACGGCTCTGTCTTTTGCGGCTCCGCGATACGGCGGTGCAGCTAATGACTTTATAGTCGGGCTTTATGGTCTGACCTCCGAGCCCGGCGGCCGCGCCTGGGTGCGAGCAGAGGAATGTGGCGCGTAGCGGGTGGAAGCTGTAGCTCATAAGAAACACGTCTTTGTAGAGCCTTGCTGACGGGAGCGACTTGCTCCCTGGCAGGCGTGTGGTTTCTTTAGAAGGTGCGCGCCCTGGCCCTGGCCTGTTACAGTTATCTCGGCTGTCGCTGTTATTTATTCTCCAAGACTCTACCGCATTCCATAACCAGGGAAAAGTTCTTGTTTTCCCCGAGGCAGCTGTTGCATTTAAGGAATTTTGGGTACGTGCTAGAATAGATACTCATTTCCATTTTGTACCTGAATCCCAGAAAGTCAAGCTAACGCGAGCGAAGCTTGTTTCTGGGGTGCCGAACAGAGTTCTCCTGCACCACGCCAGTCTCTGGCCGTGCCAGCTCCTCTCAGCTCTTCCCTCTGCTCTCTACCCCAGCTCCAGCAGAGCCGCGGTGTGAAGTACCCTTAAGCTCTGCGTGCTCTTCCATCCCCGAGGCCGCCGCTGGGGGAAGCTGCCCCCGTGGAAGGAGGCTTTCCAGGAAAGCCGATGGCGCGGGCAGTGGCTTGGGAGCAGCCCCCCTCATGCGCGCTTGGCCTGGGCAGAAACCAGGCTCTGCGCCTTGGATGCAAGCATGCCCCGGCCGGGCTGCTGAGGGCAGACCAGCTTCCTGGCCCTGTGCTCCTGCTGCACGCCGGGGAAAGCAGCATTTACGCACACACGAAACGCTTCAGCGGCTGGCACCCTCCTGCGTCGCGCTGCGGGGCCGCACCGTGCTGGGGTTGAACTGAAGGAGGCCCAGGGCCTATCTTGGCACTGTCCTTTGATCCTACCCGGGTAAGATTTTGATGTGCGGTTTTAAATTTACTTGGAGGCATTTAGAGGGTAAGAGATTGACTAGTCCTCACGGAAGGGAACCGGTTGGGATTTGTGGAGGTTGGGGGCAGAGGGGGAGGCTGGGGAGGAGGGAAGGGGCTGCCTCAGAGGCTGCTCCACTCACCTGGATGTTTCTCAGTGTTCTCCCTCTCCCCAAGAGGAGATACTGCAGCTGAAATGCAGGCTCCACTGGGTTACCTGTTTGTAGCACCGGGGGCAGCGATGACTGTTGGTGTTACGGGTCTTGCAGTTGGTAAACAAGCTTTTTTCATCTGCGTTTAAAGAGAGGAGAAAAAATAATCGTCGGCCTTGCCGAGGCAGTGCCTTTCTCGCCTTGCTGGTATGGTGTCAGTTAACAGATCTCATTTATCTGCTCCTGGTATAGATGTCCCTGGAGAGCAAGGTCATCACACGCGATACGAATGAATGAGTAGGGGACATGGCAAATGCGATCTGAAGTTTCTGCAGGCTCGCTCATCTCGCGCCCTCCGTGTGTCAAGGGAGGCAGCATTTACGTCACTGTGCCTTACGTAAGGGTCTGTAACGCGGTAGCTCCCGTGTGACTGGTTCAGTACGTGCTCAGCGGAGAGCCGCGCAGCGCTGTTGGACGCTCTGCAGCCGCCTGCAAGGGTTTTGCGTTGGGGGACCTTTACGCAGCTCTGCCTTGCCAGGCCTTGTCCTTTAATGTCACCCTTCTCTGGCGTCGCAGCTGTTTCGGGCGGCTGGCGCTTCTAGCGCGTGCTGGGTTAAAAATGCCGCGGGGCGGAAGGACGCGGTTAACGTGTAAATGGGCTCACTAGGGCCAAGGACCTGATATTTAGGAAAGATGTGGATGGCGAGTGGGAATAAGCAGGATACCACGTGCACGCCGTTATGCTTTCTCCGTGCCCCCTTGCACGGCTGCCGCACAGATCTTGCCCAGCGCTAGTGAATGGCCTGTTACAGCGGCTTCCCACCTGTGTCCATCAGGCCCTTGAGAAACAGCGCTGCGTTTTGGGAACGCCTGGGCCAATGTGTGTGTTCTGCCAGCTGAGCAGAGTTACAGAGCTCAGAGGCTCGGCGCAGAAGGATGTTGCGTAGCTATAGGATGGGGCTCTGTGAATAACAGCACAGGTAGCGCTGATTCTCCGAAGTCAAAAGCCACCTTAAAGTGGCGTTTGTCGTGGGGGGGGTTGTGACTGCGCTAAAGCTTTCCCAGTCGGTTAGAGTGCCAAAAAAAGAGAGTTTCCGAACTTTTCGGAAAGAGATGCCTCGCAGCGATCCCGCTGCCTGCTCAGACCAGGTAGCGCTGCCGGTCAGTGCTTAATTCCTCGGGGCCTCACGGCGTGCGCCATGCTGAGGTTACCCGGGCAGCTGAGCAGTGCCCGGTCGGACCCGAGCAGGGCGCCGTGCGTGCTGTGCTGCAAAGGCAGCTCTTTGGTGCTTGTGTCCACGCGTCAGCCAGCAAGTGAGCGAGCCTGCGGCTGTTCCGCGCGTCGCTGTGCTTGACATTTACGTAGTGGTCTTGTGATGCTCCGGGTTTAGAAGGCAAGCGGCTTGTTTTACTGGATGTGTCATTCGATATCCATACAGTATGAGCTCCTCACTAAAATCCCCTCTGACTGTACAGCGCAAAGGGGACGAGTCCTTTAATGCCTGAGAGCTCTAGGACTAGGTAGTGTGTTTAAAAAAAAAAAAAACCAACCAAAACCAAACAAACCTCAAAACCCCCTGAAAACTGGCAGTATGCTGGCCTTGTTTCTGGCAAGGGTGGAGCGGCCTTGCTCCAGAGTGGAGGTCTCGCCCTCAAGCCAGGACTCCAGTAGTCCTTTTGATAACACAGAATCGCTCCAGAGCTTGCATCAGTGCTCCTGATTCTGCTGTGTTTTACTGATGTGCGGGGGCACGAAACAACTGCTTTCAAAGTGAGGTAGTGGTGAATGCAGAGCGGGGGTCGAGCTGGGCTGTACAGGAAAAGCTGTCCTCCCCGGAAGATAGGGGGCTGAGCCGCAGCCACGGAGGCTTGCCCAAACCTCCTGGAGCTCTCCCAGCGCTGGGAGATGTTGGTCCCGCAGTTGACGCTGCTCACACCCAAGTGTCTGGGTGTGACACTGAGCACTTGGCCTTTCTAGATCCCCCGGTACCTGTGCGCGGTGGGCTAATCGCTCCTCCTCGCTGCAGTACTCTTACTCCGTCCCACCGCTGCTCCCACACCCCCGCAGCTGACCTCCCGTCTCAGTCGGTAGCGTCGTACGTGCGGAGAAGAATTCACGTGCCCCGGAGCCCCTTCGGTGCGCTCGCATCAGCCGTTGCTGCCCTTGTAAAACAGATCGATGCGAGCTAATCTCTAACTTTGCGTTGGCTCTTCCAGGCAAAGGCCAGTCCAAACCGCAGCTGAACCGCCTCAGGCCAAGGCCGCGCTTCCCTTGGCGTGCCGTGCTTGTTGCAGGTGCCTGTAAGGCTTCACCTACTAGGCTGCGCTGCCCTTCCTGGCTGCAGCTGGGGCTTCGGCGGCCCCGTTCCACCGCAGCACCAGGAATGACCTCGGAAAGGTTAGATATCTTTCTGGGAGCTGGCGCACGAGGGGTCCGGAGACTCTGTGGCCTCACGGATGACATGCGGAGCTTTTTTTCCCTCCTGCCCTCGGACTAGCGGCCGTGTGGGCATTGCGCGAGGTTTTGTTGTTCTCTCCGAGTCCAGGGTGGTGCGGGCTGTGCGAGTGCATTGAGAGGGACGGGCAGGGCGTGCTCTGCTCGCTGGGCCTCGCTCGCACAAGGCGGCGGGGCAGACGGAGCCCTCCATGTGAGCGGGGTAAGGGTGGTGGTGGTCCCTTCCGTACGGCGTACCTTTCTCTGCTGCCCTTTTCAGTCAAGAGTCCTTTAAAAAAAAAAAGTCTTGTAAGGAAAATGAAATCCTGACTTGGCAGCCCGTCTGTCTAATCTATGGTAAATGCAGATGTGCATCTTGGAACAATTTACTCCTGGTGGTGTTTAGGGCTACCAGAGTGACTGTTTATTCCCACATATGGAGCATGGCTGCAGAAGGTAATTTAAACAAATGGAGTGCCACTTCCAATTTTTCAGGTTCCTAGTTTGGGAGCCAAAACTGTTCTCCCGGCTCCGGCTTGCCCACCCTGGCTGCGTCGGTTCCCACATGGTCTGCCAAGTTTGCAGAGAGCTATCTGTGGCCTCCTCCTGAGGAGGAGGGGGAGGCAAAAATCCCTTGGCCCAGAGCGGCTCGAGCTCTGTTCGGCCACGGGGCGAGCGAAAAAAAAAGCAGGCATCGCCCCTCGGGGCAGCCCGCGGGGAAGCCCTGGCTCGGGTGCTGAAGGATCCCGCTTTGCCTGCCCCTCTGAGGCCGCAGAGATCGCGCGAGCTTCCAGCTGTGCCTGCCGCGGCTTGCGGCGCTTGTTTGGAACGGCAGTGCGGCTGTGCGAGGGTCTTACCAAAGGCCGTTACGTGCGAGGGTGCTTCTGGTTAGCTCTGGACACTGTCAAACGGCGTTGTTTCCTGGGGGTGCGCTTCGGGAAGGGCGCCCTGCTAACACAGTGGCGTACGGACCACGGGAAGCTGTAGGAAATACAGGCACCTCTGTGGTTTGCTCGCCGGAGAGTTCCCTAACGTACAGTTCTCCGGCTTTTACGTGCATCTTGCTGTACCGTGAGGGCTGGCATAAGGGAAACAACTCAGAGCTGCATCGGTTGGTTCTTGTGAAAGTAAATATTTTCAGCTGACTGAAAGAAAGATCACAATGTGCCGTGAGCCTCCTGGTGCGATTACTGCTGACCCGTTTGCTGTAAGAAACAGGAGGTACCGGGAAGCGGGGACGCGGTGCGTGCTTAGATTGTTAACCTGAACGCGCGGAAGGGAGCGACGTTTGCTGCGCAGTCACCTCCCCGAAGGTGCGCAGTAGTGTCCGAGGCGCTCGCAAGGGTCGCCGACCCGCCGCCTCTTCTGTATCGCTGTTCCGCCCGGCGGTTCCCGGAGGTGCCAGCGCCTGCTGCCTGTGCCTCGTGCTCGGTGCGGAAGGCAAAGCTGACACCTCCAGGCGCGCGGAGCTGTGCGTTGCAGGCTTGTTCTAAGACCCCCAAACCGATCCGTAGATTGGCTTTATTTGTTTGGGTTTTGTTTTTGTCCAGTTTCTGCCCGTATAAAAGAGGCTTTGTCCTCGGCCGGGTGCAGAATTTCGCGTGCACAAGGAGAGGCATTGAGCGAATTCCAGGCTGCGGCTTTGCTTCCACGTGCCCCTGCTGCATTTACCTGTATTTAGTGCGTGTCTCTGACTCAGTGTTTACTCTTCAGTATTTAAACATTCCCTCGAAATTAAATCTTTTAAGAACATTATTCCTCACACCAAGTGCTTGTAGAAGCCCAGTTGTGCAATGCCTACGCTCGTGTATTGGCTGCTGCCTCACTCCTTCAGAACAGGATTTACGGCGGCACGGCAAAGCGGCAGCCGCAATTAGGGTTTCAGTGCTGCAGCGCTGGAGTCTGCTTTCGAAATAGCAGTGTCTCGTGCTCCAGAAATGCTCCCCTGTCCCTCGCTTGGAGCTGCGGAGCTGGGGCGCAGCGACGGCTGTGTCACGCACGTGAGGAGCGCCTTGGCGCCCGGGGCGGAATCCCCCTCCAAACTCCGCGGCTGCTGCCCGCCTCCCGCTTTGCCAGCCGAAGCTGCTGGCTTGTCGGAACAGAGGACGTGCTTGGTTTGCATCGACGGAGCGGCAGCGATAAGGCCGTGACACCTACTGCTGTTGGGCTTTTTTTCTTTTGGCCCTTTGCCCCGTGCTGTCGGCAGCCCGCGGTTAGCGGCTGCGGGCGGTGCTGGGAGAGCGGTGGGCTGCTTGGGCGTTCAGCGCAGAGCTCTGCCGTTGTCCTGGCCTCGTGTGAATCAGCCTCTCCGAGGAGCTGCGTTACGCTTCAGCTTGCACGGAAAGGTGAACGGTGAACATGAGATCTGACTTGCCGGTTGCGGGGACGGTTTGCTTCTCCCTTACAGTGACAACGTCCCTGCTTTGCCAGTGAAGCTGGAAGTAAAGTCTCTGCTCTGTCCCTTAAGGGGACAGCCTTGAAGGGGGCTCATGCCTCCTTGCAGCCAAACGCTTACCTCCTTTGCTTGTTGAGCTGTTGGGAGGACTCCTCAGCTTATCCACCTTTGGAAGGCAGCAGGCGTGCATCTCGGGGGCTCTCGCTCGTCGCATCAGCGGTGCAAATAGGTTCCGTGTGTTGCAGGGCTGTGGGGCCCTCCAGGGCGGGAGATCTGCAGCAGTGCCCGGCGTCTCCCAGGCTCCTTCCTCCGTGATGTGGTAGTGGTCAGCGCCTGGCAGAGGCGGAAGCCTGCCGACCCGCGTGCGAGCCCGTGCCCCCAGCGGGCTCCGGCAGTCTGTTCGTTCTCCTGGCACAGCGGTTGTCTGTCCGGGCGCCGCTTTGCTCGGGCTGTGCTTCCCCGAGACGAGGGGCCATTGGCTGTGTCACGTTTTCAGCTTTGAAGTAGGTTTTCAGCTCCTGAGTGCATTATCTGTGGGTTTAAGCCATTTCTACTGATAAGGGAAATCAGATACTGTTGTTGGACGTGGCTTGTAGGCTTCTCTAGTGTTGTAATTCGGTTCTACGCCGCAGTGAAAGGTGATTCTGTCAAAAGCTGGTCTGTGCAATTACTGCTGTGGAAGGATCTTTGTCAAGCTTATGACAGACGCTTAAAGTTTAAGCTCATCTTGTTGTATGGGGCGGGGGAGCAAGCTTCCTAAAGCTTCCCAAAGCTGCAAGAGGCGCAGGTGCTGTGCTCTGACATCGCTGAGGGCTGTTAGGGGAAGTAACTGCAAGGGTGGTTTTGTCCTCCTAAGCAGTGAGCTGCTCGCTAAGAGCGAGGAGATGTCTGGCTTGACAAAGGTATTCCCCCTGATCCTCCACTGCAGAATACCGGTCTGTTTTCAACCGAACGTCGTGATCGAGCGTAAGCTGCCAAGCGTGTGTCGTCCCTTGTGCTTTTGGGAGCTCAGGTGAAAGCAGCCGGGCAAAGGCAGCCGGTGGTGCGCCCACCTGACGGCGGGTCTGGAGGCGTCCAAAGCTTTCCGGTTTGGGAGGATCAGTAGCTTGCGAACAGCAGGCACGTGGAGCTCCAGTCCTGCCCTTCCTGCTGTGCCCATAGAGGCTCTGGTGGTCAGCAGTGTCCCCACGGAGGTCCCCAGGGTGACGGGTGGTAGCGGAGGAGCGAGGTACCGCCGCGCTGCCCGCTCTCGGTCCGGCAGAGAGGCCGCTCTGACCGCGTTGAGCTGTTCAGGTCGCTCGTTTGACTCTCTCTCTAGTAAATACGTCTCTGAGTCAGTGCGAATAGTGAGCAATAGATGGGGCGGGGGCACGGGGGGAGGCAGCTTTCCTGAAATTTGCCACGATTTGGTTTGGTGCCTGCAGGACTGGGGCGAGGAAGGGGCTGTCCGCTGCTTGGACTTCCTACCTTGGCTGCCGAGGGTTAACGTGGGGAAGGCTGCATTCCTTAGTTTCACTTTTGGCTTCTCTTCCTAAAAATTTCCACTTCGTTTCATAACAGTTTGAGTGAGGGGTGGTGATGCTCTGGAGCCTCGGCTGCCTCTGAAAATGTTCTTTTGTGGAGTCGGGGGGATGGAGGCAGCCAGGGTTGTTGTCAGGCCCGGGGAGCGTGGAACAGATCGTCCTGACAACATGCTTAGCCCTCCCGGAGCCGGGTAGTTGCGGGATTCTTGATTAACTGAAGGAGCGCAGGTAGTGAGCGGAGGCAGTGGTTTTGCAAAGAAAATTGCTTTCTTTTTGTATTCTTGCAAGTGCCGTGAAAATCCTGAGGGTTCAGGGTTCCAAACCCGTGTTGCATGAGTCTGACGGCTTCTATTCTTTTCGGGGCCAAGCGCAGACTAAAGTTTGTAGGTTTTGCAGGCACGTAGTAAACACGTTGTTGATGGAGATGCCCCCAAGAGGTAAGCGGCAGCCTTTCAGAAACCGCTGCGAGCGGCCGAAGCGGAACTGGGCAGTAAGCGGGCTGGCAGCGGGGGAGGCTGCCCACCTTACAGCCGCTGCGAGTGGGCCGGCTGTCACGGGCAACAGGCCGACCCCGACGGCCAGCACAGGCTCGCAGGGCGACGGATGTTCTGCGCAACGGCACGCGTGTTCCAGACAGGCTCACATCGGGGGGCCCAGGCGCCCGCAGCTCTGGCCACACCCAGCGGGTGCTGCGCCTCCCGCGAAGCCTTACGAAAGCGCCGTTCACGAGGCACCCTATTTGTTCCCATAGAAACTGCCACCTAATCACGGCAAGCGTCGAAAGGCTGCTGCTGGAAGTGCAGCGTCTAACGGTTTCGGAATACATCCCCAGCTCTGGCACTGGCTGTGCCCTTTGCTTCCCTGTGGAAGCCTTGGCCCCTCCGTGCTTGGCAGGCTGCAGGTCCCGCAGCGCTGGTGCGTTTGGCACCTTACCGTAGGTGCCGTGTTGCAGATGCGGCCCCTGGGAACCGCGCGCTGATGCACACGGGGACGCTTTGCGCACCTGCGCTCTTTGCCCCCTGCGGATCATGTGCAAAGCCCTGACGTGTGGGAGGCCACGTCCTGAGGCAGCCGGGAGCCATCAGATGAGATTATCCTTCATAGCTCCGATTTTCAGCTGCGTAGCGGCCTTTATGGATGGTGACACGCAGGTGATCATCCTTGTGGAAGAAGCTGGCGAGCGCGAGGTGCCAGTTGCTCAGTGCGGAACCTTCGGGGCTCTGGCTGGCGTCGGGGGAGCGGAGCTCGCTGTGGGCCTTCTGAGAGCTGCTCCCGATTCCCCGGGGCTGCACTGGCTGCTGTAGCACGGTCACAGCGCTACTCCCATTTTGCACGTGTGGGCTGTGGCTTTTGGTTTGGAATATCTGAGTAGACTCGCTTCGGTGTAGAGGAGACGGAACGCTTACAGGCGTAGGAAAGTAGCTGTGCGGGTTCACCCGTCTGAGCCCAGCACACCGTATTCCCAAACGGACCTGGCGGCACACGGAGCGGAACGGTGGTGGTTCGTTCCGTCCCCTCCGTCGCTGTGGGTGCTCCGACGCTGTCATGACCCCAACGTGATGTTTCGTGTTCCTACAGCCGCCTTGTGTAAGCAGGAGCTATCCCGCTTCCGGCTATAACCGCGCCTAACAGAGCTCCGGGTCAAAAGCACTGCGCGCGCTGGCGTCGCTGCGGAGCCCGGCCTCCTCCCTGGAACCTGGGCATGATTCGGGGCAGCGGCTCAGCACGGAGCCAGCGCTGCTTAGGCCCTGGCGAGGCAAAGGGAGCGGGCCACTGAGGCTGAGTGAAAGGGATTGTGATAGGGGATGACAGATTCCTCTGGAGGTTGTTGCTGTTTGCAGGAGGGAAGCCAAGACATCAGCGCTTAATATTTTCCAGAAGGCCTCTGCTTTAACCCTTGAGGAGCCTCAGGAAGCACGTTGGAAGCCGGTGCAGAGGCTCCCTGTGGCCCCGCTGCACGTCCTGGTACCATGCCAGTTATTTTTCCCGGTTGCGGCTTACGGCAGCAGGATTCCTCGGGCTGCATGGAGGGCTGGTGAGCCAAACCAGAGGCGGTGCTGCTGCCTGCATGCTGCTCTTGTCGCTTAAAAAGTAGCCCCCGCTCTTTGCTTGGGGAGGGACCTGCTGCTGTGCACTGGTGTGGGCTGCTCGCTACGTGCGGCTGGCCAGAGCAGGGTTAAGGTGTTCCCGCTTCTCGTGAGACTCTGGATCCCAGTAGCGATCTTTGCATTAAGTACAGCTTTAGAAAAGTCAAAGCCAAAAGTACGGTATGTCTCTTAACTCTTCACTTCCTGCACACCCTCCGCTGACCTTCCTTACTTCTGAGCTTTTGGTTTTTAGCCCACGGATCCACTTGCACTGAGAGCTGCGGCTAGCTTGAAGCGGCGTGCCTGAAACCAACTGCTCCTCTTTGTCACTTGCACTTTTGGGTCACAACTGAATTGGAGCAAAACGACAGCCCGGGGGAACCTCAGTAACCCTCCGAACCTGCCTGCTCTCATATCCTCGCCGTTCTGTAAAGGCTTCCTGCCGGTGTCGGACGGGTCTCTCCCTGAAAGCCTGGGAGGCAGACCGTTTCCTTCCCCGGCCGCTCCCGAGCGAGGTGCCGGCGTTGCAGCACGCACGGCTCAGTTTCGCAGCCGGCAGGCCGTGGCCGCTGCCGCACAGCATTCTTGATGCGGAGCCTGCTGTGACAGATTTCTTCCTGCGTGCGACTACATTTCCAAAACTCTGCTGCTAAGCAACTCGGTCCAAGAGTCTCGCGTTGCTCTCGCGCTGCGCCAGTGAGTAACAGGCCCGTATGATTTCCTCCAGCTCTGCTGCCCGCAGGCAAGAGCATCAGCAACGTAAGAAACCGCCTCCTCGGAGTGCAGGTGACCTTGCAAGCAGGCCCGGGTTCCAGCCCCCGACACGGGCTGGATGTCGTAGCCGGCGCGCATCCTGCTTCAGCTGCCGCTCGGTTCTGGGCGAAGCAGCGGTAAAGGACTCGCAGCCTGCGAGTTTGCGCTGGGGCTCTTGCAGGAGGCTCGTCCTTCGGCATGGTGCGCGGTAATAGAGCTTCGCGGGTTGGACGCTGGCGGGCTTTTCCGCTGTAGCAGCACTGGCTCTTTGACAGCCCGTGGTGATCTCGGGGTGGTGGGATCTCTTCAGGTGCTGAAGGGCGGGGAGTTGCACAGCTAACATCTCCTGTCACGATGTTGTCAGAAGGGCGTTACAGGTGTTGGTAAGCGGAGCCTTGCTCGGACCCAGCGCTTGGGCTGCAGCGCACCTTGACGCTGGGCGGCCGGCTGTGCCTCCGCTCACGACAGGCATTTCGACTTTCTTCTCGGCAGCAGCTTTTCCTTCTCGCCTTGCCAGCTCCATCTCCGGGCAACCCGGCCTCCCGCAGGATCCTGCCCCGTGACGTCCTGGCCGCTCTCCCCCTCGGGCGCTCAGCACGCTCCATCGCTGCCGAGGTGCGGAGCTCAAACGAGCTGCTTTGTGCTTCCCCTCCTACGTGCAGCACGACATGCGCTGCTCTGCGTGCGCGGGAAATACGGCAGGTAAAGGCAAGAACATCCTGCGTTGCCATCTCGCTTCTTCCCAGACCTTTCTTCCGTTCCTCTCGATGTGAAACGAGGTCAGTGCCACGTCTGGTGGCCAGCGTTGCACAGACCTTGCTGCCCGTGTGCTTTGGGACAACAGATCAGCTCCCGAATTACCTTACAGGTGGAGGGTGGCTAGGAGAACAGTTTGAACGTGGTGCCACCAGACAGAGGGTGACCTGTGGCGAACGGGGGCCGAGGAGGGCGAGCGTCCTCCCGGGTTTTGGTTCACTTCTTGGCTTGCCTCGTGAGCAGGCTGCCGGGGGGCCAAGCTGTAGGGGAAGCGGGAGTGCGGTCAGGCCTGGCAGAAACGCAGCGTTCACGTCTGCTGGCCAGCACGACGGGGTCTTTGCCTCCTCTAGAGAGCAGGTCACGCGTACGTGACCAGGACCTGCTTTTGCACGTCGTGTTTGACTAGTTAACTGGTTTGCATCGATTTAAATGTACCTGCATACGGTTCCGCGCTACTCTAAGCTCGTTCAAAAACCGGTTTTAATTAGCAAGTGCGGTCTTTGTGTAGTAGAGCGCCAAGATTGCTTTAGATTTGCATAGCACCCACAGAGGTAGCGCCGCACTGTTGGCAGATCGTACGGCCGAGCCGCAGCGGTATTCGTGGCCGAATGCTCTTTCCTCTCACTCCAGCAAACCCCCAGAGGACTCGCATTGCCTGGGTGCGCCCCCTGTGATTAGCGCAGGGCCACTGCTAACCTGACAGGCGGGGGCCGCTTTCCCGTTAAACGTCTGCGCGACTTGTTTTACGCCTGCGGCTCGGGTTAGATTTGACCGGACAGTGGCCTCACTCGCAGCGTGGGCTTTGTGAGCTGGTTGAAGCGCGCGCTGGTTTGGAGGGCTCAGTCCCTGCCGTGGAAGGAGTCTCTCGTTAGATCAAAGATCCTCAGGCAGGAACAAGACGTGAGGAAGCCGAGGAAGAGCCAGTGGTGGGGAGGGGGGCCTTGCTTTGGCTTTTACGGAAGCTTTTTTCCTTGGGCTTAAGCTAACTTTTAATACCGGTTCTTAGGTATCCTGCGTTTGTAGTGAAGGTATGAGGGAGTTGAATTAAGTCCCCTAACCAGGCATTAGGGTTTTCGTGCCTGCTCTCTGCAGAGGGACAGACGCGGGGATGTACTTCAGTGTGGTCGTACAGGCCGTCACGGTCAGCTGGCCTTTGTGGGTGTGATTTCCTTTTTCCCTCAACTAGGAGAGAGAAATACTTTCTCCATCCCACCTCTGATTCATAGTTCTGACTCCCGTGAAGTTCAACTTGCATCTGTTAAGCATTACAGCAATTGTATAAGGCTTCTGAACTAAAAACGGATCGTCGGCACCAGTGTCGGCCGAAGCCGTGGAGCTGGAGGGTTTTCCTGCTCGTGTAACAGAGCGCTGAATAAAAAGACAAAGAGGTCGGCCGTGATGTAAGCACGGGATAAAGTAAACTGGGTGGAATTTGGAAGAGAGGAATAGCGTGAATATACCTTGCTTTTGGTTGAGCTGGTTAGGTGTGGCTAGCTAGCATCTGGTTTGCTCCAACTTGCTCTGCCTTGGGCTCAATCCTGTCTGGCCTCTTGCGGGAGCCAGGGAAGAAACGGCAGTGGCAGCTGGGACCAGGCGATCCAGCCTCTGACCAGGCTCCAGGTCGATGCGCCGTAGCTCAAGGGGCTCCCGCGCTTCAGCTGTGGATGGCTGACCTCCTTGGCCACGGGTTGGTCCTCTGACGCCCAGCCAGCCCGAAGGCCAGGTAACTTGCTGAGCAGCCGTCAGGTTTTGTGGTGCGCTGTCGTGGTACCGCACAGCCTAGAGCAGCTCTTCACGGCGAGGCAGCTGGTGCCGCAGCGGTGCGCGAGGCGCTGCAGCCCGGCCCTCTGCCCCGTCCCTTCCCGAGTCTTGTGTTCCTGGCCTGAGGTGGTGCTCCGCGGCGTGTCCCTGCCACAAGCTGAAGGCCTTGCGCTTGCAGCACCTTCGGTTTGCAGAAGGAGGTTCTTCGTGCACGGAAATGGTTTGTATCGCTGGGGTCTCCAGTCGTGTTTCCCTCGCCTCTCGGCAGCCTTACCGCTGCTCAGCAGGCTGTGATGTAGTTGGATGAGATGTTGGGCAGGCGGAGGTTCCGAGTTCCCTTCACCTTGTTGCTCCCTGCTGTTACCCCAGGTGATGAAGTAATTAGGAGAACCTCTACAGAACGGCGCCGCTGCTGGCCTGTGATGCAAGCTGCTTGCGGCAGGTGGAGGAGAAAACGCTTCCTGGAAGCCGGTTTTAGCAGCGCACTCACGCTTGCTCGTTGCTTGCAGGATGGCGTTTCTCACTCGCTGTAGCTGAATGTGCAAGAGTGCACCCGTCATCCCGTGCGTCGCAAAGAGGAGAGCCTGCATCCGGGATCCCGCCGCTGTTCAAGGCTCGTGCTGTGAGCCCTGTGTTGCGGGCAGGGGCATTCACCTCTCGTACGCCTCTGGTAGTTTCTTTTTGAAGCGAGAAGCTGCAGCTGCTAGTGCAGTGTGAATACGAGATCAGGAAAGGAGGAACGGGTAGTTCGGCCGTCAGCCCGGCTCGCGCCTGGGCCCCTCGGGTCCTGTAGGCGAGACTCCTCTGGCTGCAACGGCTCCAGCCCTGTTTGTAGGCCACTGGCCTTGTGCTGAGACTTTCTTGACCGGGTTGGGCTGGTACGCGGAGCCGTAGATGTGACTGTGGGTTTTGTGCCTCTGTCGTAGCAATCCCGGTTCTGTTCCCCCAGGGACGAGGGAAGGTCGTAGCAGAGTACAGCGTTCGCATGAGCGGAGTATTAACTCTGCAGCGGGCCGAGAGGATTCGGACACATTGGCTTTTCTCAAACACCGTCGGTGTTTTCTTCACCTTGTGCAAGTCACTGCATCGATTCTGAAGAGGGATGTGGATGAGGCGATAACTTCCTTCCTGAGCAAACGCGACCTTTCTGCACGCATCTCGGTCCACAGCTTCCTGCCTTTGGTTGCTGCCAATATTTGCGTTTGTGCCACCTCCAAAAGCCACCGGCGTTGCTGCAGAACGGCCTGCTTTCCTCTGCCACGTCGCTGCCAGTTAGGGGCACTCTGCTAGTTAGCGACCTGCGAGGAGGAGGTGCCTCCGTGCTGCCCGTGAGCTCCTCGAGAGGCATCGCACCGGTTCAGGAGCAAGTGCCGTTCTCTGAGTAGCTTAGGACATCAGCCAGAGCGCATCTCTTCTGTCGAGCATTTTCTTCTGACTAAAAACTGCAAATTGCCGATCTAAATCTGGAGCGGTCGCTGTTAGTGACCCCGAGCGCACAAGCAGACTTGTGGTGACAGCTTGCCTGAAAAACATGTGCCTCTGCCATCCGACCGTCCATACGGAAAGGCGGCGTTGCTGTGGAGTGGCATCTATTAAACCGAGCTCCCGGAGAGGGGCACGACCTCCGGTAGCCTGCAGTTCAGGTTTTGCTGTTGCCGCAGACGTCTGTCCATATGCCAGCGGAGTGCCTCCGCGTGCAGCTAGCGTGCAGATCGTCTTCTGTAGCCGCTCGCTTGCAGCTCTGCTCTGCAGAGCTCTTCTGCCTCAGCTCGAGTGGTGGGGGGAAGGCAGTGACGGAGCGGGGTCTGCGTCCTGGCTTACGTGAGGAGGCCACCGCAGCGTGGTGCAGGTCGGCTGGAGAGAGCGAAGGGTCGAGCGTCAGCCCCTTGGGAGGCGCGCTGCAGCGGCTCAGTGCTCACCGCCCCCCTTGCAGCTAAGAGACGGTCTGGAGGATGCTGTATGTAACGCCTGAATACGACCTGATTTTTTTCGTTGTGCTGCCCACGCTGGGCTGGGACCACCAGGCCTTGCAGTTGGCATCTCCTGCTGGTGTCAGGGTGTTGTTCTTTCTTGGGTTTTTGGTTTGTTTTGGTTTCTTCCTCCTCTTCCCCCTCTGTCTTAATTTCGGTCTCTGCTGCTGGAGTTCCCCTGAAGGTCCTGTGCAGCTTACAGGAGCGATTAATGCCCCTCCAGCAGCTGCCTCCTCCAAACAGGCCGTGTTCCCGAGCTTCCCGAGTGCTTTCTGGCAGGCCAGAGCAGCTGGGCAGGGAAGTTCTTCTCCGTCAGCCCCTCTGACGGCTCAGGTCGCCAGCCCGTAAGGCTCTAGCTCCAGCGGGTGGAACGGAGAGGGCTTCTCCGCTGACCTAACCTGCAAACGCCGGAGGAATCCGGGTGCCTGTCCGCGCGTTTCGACTGGCCTTCCCCAGGCCCCCTCTCCTGTTGGCCCGCAGGCCCGCGCCGGGGACAGCCGTTCATTCGGTCGCGCTGTGCCTCGTGCCCTCGGAGTGATGCGGGCACCAAGTTACGCGGCTGTGGAAGGCTGCGGCGGAGCCACCCAGGGAATGTTTGTTGAGGGCTTTCCAGGAGGAGTTTGGAGCAGGAGGACTCCTCAGAACAATTCTAGGAAATGTGTTTCTCCTAAATAAACAGGCTGATTATTATGGGTTTTTTCAGTGCAGTCAATTTGTTGGTGCCATCTGTTGGCTCTTGTTACACTGAGGAGATCAACTGCTGACTTAGGGGAGCGCTTGCTGGCGTAATTACACTGGTAACGCTACTGGTGGGGCCGCTCCCGTGGTCCCCTTCCCAGAGAAGTGGGCTCCTTCCCCACTCGTGCCTCGGGCAGCTACAGAGACGACCGGCCTGACGTGGAAAAGGTGGTTTCTTTACGGAATGCTCATCCGGGCAGGAGACTTTAATTACAGTTTCATTGTGGTTGTAATCGGGTCCGAGCGAATGTGTGGCACGAAGCAAGAGACGTTAGCCCGCGACGGGGTCTTTGGCTTTTCCCGCTGTGGCCGCACAGAGGTGAGAGGAAACGTTCGCTGTTCCGTGGCTTCTTTCTGCTGAAACCAGCCTGCCTGCCTCGCTCCCCTCTCTCATCCTCCCCGAGGAGCTGGAGCCGTTAAGGGCACGGTGGCTGTCCTTTCCCTGCCCCCGTCCTCCTCCGCCCGGGCACCCGCCAGTTCATTTCCCTTCTTGTTGGCAGGGCAGCACTGACTGGAGGAAGTCTGTGTGAATATTAGCTGATAAACAGGATGTCTGTGGAGATGTTAATTCCTGCAAGTAGGTATTCCTCTCCTGTCCCAAGCCTTGAGCCGCGTGTGGGAGAGGCTCGCCTACCTGAGTTTAAAAGCTGGTGTCTTGGTGCGAAACAGGGGTTGAGAAGGCGGGGTGCCGTGGGAGCAGCTTGCTGCTTCGGCCCGAGATGTACCGCTTTCTGTCCCGCTCGGCTTCCCGCGGGGGGACACCGTGATACCGGTGCTAACTGCTCGTGCCCGCTTGGCCTTCCAGAGTCTCAGCAGCTCTCCTGCAGCTCCTCAGCTACCCCTTTTTGCTTTCACGCGAGTCTGTGTGTGAAGCTTCCGCTGCCTCTCGAGGGCTTTTGCCTGGCGTGCGCGCGTACTCGGCGTGGCTGGAGAACCGAGAGCTCCAGAGCGGGCCATGGCTGGAGGACGGCGGGGCGCGAAGTGGACAAGCCGCCTGGCTCGGAGGAGCGAGCCCTCTGCGGCGCCTTGCGGGGCTCCATTGGAACGCCGTACCTTCGCTCTACCCACTGTTGTTTTTAGCAGCTTGACGTCTCTTCCAAAGAACAATTTCTGCCTCAAATTACCAGTGCAAGTTTTGCCTGGATCCAGGAAGGAAAAAATGAAGTGTTTAGCGACGGAGGGAACATTTTGTTAATTGGTAGCAGCATGTGTGCTCCAGACTTGGCCTGTATCCTGCTGCCTGTAAGCTTCGTTAACTTTTGATAAAAGCATAGTTAATTCTTCAGACTCCTTTTTTTATGGCGTTTCATTGTTTAAGAAATTAGATCGTGGTTTTCTTCCACTTGTAGCTGAATTTGTGCCACCTTTAATGACGTTTCGTCTCGCTCTTTCCCCTCCGCTTCATGCGGTATGTGCAAGCGTGAGGGAATGCGCTTCTCTTCAGGTTTGGGGTTCCGCTTGGTGTTTCACGAGACTACCTGAAATGGATTCTCGTGGCATAAATAACACCGCAGGGCGCCGGGAACGCTCGCGCTCCCTCTGCTCGCAGCGTGAGGCCTGTTCGCCGACCCTTCCGCCATGCTTCCTCCCAGGGCCTGATGGTCTGGGTGGCCGCAGCAGTGGGTTACTGCTCGCGAGAAGAGCTGCGCGTGTAACCTGCGGCGCCGTGCGGTTGCGGGGGCTCTTTCCCGGTCGGGAGGCTTAAGCAGGGCCGGGCAGACTTTCCTGAAGGAAGGAGAAGCGCGCACTTAGCGGAGGAGCAGGATCTGTGGTGGCTGTTTCCCCGCGACCGAGCTGCAGATGAAGTCAGCCTGGCCGATGTGACCAGAGGACTTCAGCCAGTCTTTTTTTTTCCGGTTGAAATCCTGAATCATCTTTCAAGGGAAGGGAGAATATTAGCCAGCTGGGAAACACAGGAGTGGAGAAACCAACTGGGTCTCTTCTGGAAAGCCTTTCCGGCACTCCTCCTCGCTGGAAAAAAGGCAGTGCTCTGGAACAAAGCAAAGAGTCCCTCCGCAAAGCCGCCGGTGAAACGCCAGCCCGCACCCCTGAAACTCCCTGTGCGCTCCCTCCTGCGAGCCAGCGCGGAGGGGATTTCCTACTTCCACCCTCGCGCGTTTGTGAGGAAGCTCTGAATTTCCTGAAACCGGAGCTCAAGGTGGTTTCCCCAGACTTTTTCAGGAGACTTTTGCCTTCCGCGTTACATCAGTGGCTGGAGGCGTTTGGCCGGAAAGGAAGAAACCCCTTCAGAAGTGCCAGGTCTCTCCTCGCTGCTGAGGCTGGGCTTAGGTTTGCTCACGGGCCGCCCCTTGGGCCGAACACAGAGCAAGATCCTTCACAAGGAGCCATCTTCTGGCTGGTGTTTGCGTCCCTTGGCTGCCGGTGCAGGTATTGTGTGCCTTCTGGGTGCGGGCTTTCAGGGCTCCACGTGTAAAGCACACAGCGGAGCGAGGTGACGAGCATGGGGCGGGAGAGGCGGCAGGCCGGTCCTGCCCGCCCGCGTTATCAGAGGGAAAACAGAGTAATTCCGTTCTCCTCTCGTCTGGCCCTACTGACCAAGTTCCAGGCAAGCCAGGGCTCTGCAGACCTTGGGCCTGGCCGAGAGCGTCAACTCAAGCCTTAAATTAAGCTGGGAAAGGAGATTTCCTTAGAGCAGATAGAGAGCTGGGAGACGAGTAAGGAGCTCAGGAACACTGCAGGTCTGCATGGGTTTTCGTGCTTGTGCCTGAAAATGACTCGTGCCTCTTGGCAGATATCTGGGCCTCGCTCTTGGAGGGAGCCCCTCTCAGGCTGGTGGATGTGGTACTCAAGGACATGGTTTAGTGGTTAATAGGTGGGGGGGGGATGGTTGGACTGGATGATCCTTGAGGTCTCTTCCAACCTTAATGATTCTATGATTCTATGATTCTATGATTCTTTACGTACCTTGGTTTAAGCTTTAGGAAAGTGCGTTCCTCCAGGGAAAAATTCCTTGGTGGAAAGCATGCAGCGAGAGCTCTCCGAGCCCCCTCTGGCTCTCATAACTTTCCCAGTCAGCTCCCGAGCGTTGTCCTTGAACGCAGGCGGTGCGGATGCGATCCAGCAGCACCGGAGCTAACGGAACGTGTGCTGCTTGCCTGCCTGCTGCTCGGCAGAGGAGGAGCCGCAGCCCAGAGCGCTGCCAGCCTGGAACAGGACAGCAGCGGCCCGTCACCCCGTTCATCACTGCCGGTTAGCGCTTGGCAGCGTCGCGGGCCGGGGTCCGATTCCGCTGTTTCACCTTGCGTCTCGGCTCTAGCCCCATCCCTGCCAGCAGCTTCTCATGCCGAGCGCTGGACCTGGCTGCCTTTCAGCTTCTGTCCTTGCTGTAGGAGGCATGCTCGGTGACTTACAAGTCTGGAAGCGTTCCTGTACTCTGAACTGAAGGTTTCGAATGAAAGAAACAGCTTATTGTGCTGGGGGCCTGTTCAGCTTGCTGCCGCGCGCCGCTTGCATGCGGGGCAGCGATCCCCCGCCAAGGATTTTACCGTAAAACGTGATGCTTTATTTTTCGTGTGCTCCAGGTTGTTCCCTTCAGGATCCCTTTCCGTTAGTTTCCCTCCAGCCAGCGCCGTGCCTGCTGCAGCGTGCTGTAGCGTTGCACCGGGGGTTTGGGGTGGCGTGCCACCGTGGTCTCGCCTCTGTGCGCGGAGCGCTCGGCCCCAGCAGATGCTGCAGTCTGGTACGAGTGCAGCGCTTCTGTAATTGGGCTTTGGGCTCCTGTGTCAGATCCTTCTGGTTGTGCATCATCAGCACTTTTTACCGCAGCGCTGCTTTGCATGCCCTTCCCCACGTCTTTGCATGATTCCGCAGCCTTCCTTGACAGAAGCTGTTGTAAATCATGCCCTCGCAAAGCAACCAGGAGCAGATCTGTGCGAGCGGCCCCTTTCCCAGGGAAAGTGCCGTCTCGGAGCGAGAAAACCCGCTGGTGGGCGTTAATTCAGCCCGCAAATCTTGAGCCGGGCTGGCGTACCGTAGCTGCTCGCTCGCGCTGATCTTTCTCGGAGGGGAGGAGGGTGCTTGTCGGCTCAAGGCTGGGCTCCGATCCAGACGCAGCAGCGCAAACCACTAAGAGCACCCTTTTCTCTCAGCCGGTCGCCCTGGCAAGGTGTCACGCTGGCAGCTGCCTCTTCTCCCCTGCTAAGCCTGCCCTGCTGGAAAAGGTTCCTTTCCTTGCCACCTCTGCATGGACGTCCTAGCACAGAAGCATCCGTCTCCCCGTTCGGGGCCTGATGGCTGTACTGCCCCTGCCCGAAAGAGCCGGGAGGCGCCGGGTGCTCGGGGAAGGTGGTGGGACGAGGAGCGTCTTGAGGCTGGGAGCTTCTGGAGAGCGGCTGACTGGAGGCACTTAGACTTGTTTAAACTATCTTAGTGTAGCGCTATGGAGCACTTCTGCTTTCAAACAGATAAATAAATACCTCGATTGTTGGAAGCCTGAACCCCCTGCGCTTCCATCCCCGCTGGTATTTATCAGCCCCGTTACAGCGAGCGGGTTGTGTCTGAATTGCGGTCCCTGAAAGCTGTCCCCCCTCGCCCTCCGGTCCCTGTCCCCCCTCTGCGGGGCCAGCTGGCGATTCTCCCTCTGTCTCGCGGCTGTTACGCCGAAGCAGTGCCGCGCTCAGGCTGGCGTGCGGACACGGCCTCCAGCAGGAAGTTCACACGCCGGTGGCGAGGCCGAAGAGCGAAGCTGGGTGGCGAGATCTGGGAAACCGGTTCCTTTGAGCAAACGGAACGAATGCTTGGACCCGCCTGAAACACATCTGGGCGATTCAGCCCGGTAACGGGTGCGCTGTGACCGCGTTGCGCTGCCGTAACGGTAAAGTAGCCTGCGAGGTAGGAAGCCACGCTGCTTCCTACCTGCTTCATGGCGAGCTGGCTAGATTTCGGGAGGCTGTGCAGAGATCCCAGGCCCTCCGAGCCAGCGGCGACGTGTTCCGTTTTCCTGCGGTGTTCAGCCAGGCCGGGGCTTCTGAGCAGTATCTGTTTCTAAAAAGGCTTTTCCTAACACGCGATTGCGTCAGCCTCTCCTTTGTTTCCCCTTCTCCTAGGTTGCCATAAAGATAATTGATAAGACGCAGCTGGATGAAGAGAACCTGAAGAAGATATTTAGAGAAGTCCAGATCATGAAGATGCTTTGCCACCCACACATCATCAGGTTGTACCAGGTAGGAGCGCTCCGCGGCGGCCTCTCCATCCCTCTGCGCTGCAGTAGTGCTTTCTCTAGGGCTATCCCTCCCCTTCCCCTCGGTGAAATACTGGGAAGATCCCTTCTGTTTCCAAGGTCTCGCAGTACTTTGATTAGAGGGGCGGGAGGGGAGGAGTGTGGCTAATCCTTCTCTTTTCTGGGAGATCACACTTCCGCTGTGGGCTGGCCCCTTGCCATTTGTTTATGGCTATTGTGTGCTTCTCAGTTTCCCAGCTGCAGCCGGATGCGGGCTCCCCTCTCAGTTTAAGGCAGAGAGTAAGTCTTACCCGCTGGCAGGACCGAAAGCCGGCGAGTCCCCTGCTCTCCTCCCCCTGCCCAGTTGCCCCCTGGCCCCAAGGACGTGGTGGTGGCCTCTCCGCTTTCCTGGAAGGCGATCGATAGCAGCGGCAGACCCGCTTTCGAATGCTGTTTGCAGACGGTTTCTCCAGCTTGTTTGGCGTTTCCAGTCTGCAAACAGAACCACCAGAGGCAGGCTCCGTGCGCGTGGCCTTTCACGCACGCCTTCGGTGGTGCCCCTCCGGCCACACGGGCAAAGAGGGCACCGAGGAAGGTGCACAGGGCCGGACACGAGCAGGCAGCTGGCTGTTTGCGGCGACCTTGCTGAGGGCACGACCAATCCCGCTGTCCCTGTCGCCGACAGAGACGTTCAGCTGGTCTGTTGCTGTAGCCCTCGGTCTAAGCGGCCGCTCCCCGGAACCAACCTGTGTCTCCTTCTCACCCTGCCCCGTAGGTACGGGTGGTGAATCGGACTCCAAGGGGTTAAAAGTGAGTGGGAGCGGCAGGGGTTAATGTTTAGCTGTTCTGGCCAGGCTGCCAAGCCTGAGATGCTCGCTTACAGCGGGCGCCGCAGAGTTGTGGCATTCTCAAGGGACTTAGGGAAACCCGCTTCTCGGCAAAGTGACTCCTTGAAGCTCTTTTTGGAACCCAGGCCCCACTTTTCACCCTGTTTTATTCCATCTAAAGCTTTTGGTGTGGCACTGGACAGGTGGCGCTTGCAGCTCGGCCTTGCTGAGGTGAGAAAGGAGCACCAGCTGAGGCGCAGTTCCGCCTGGCCCTTCCTTCGGGGAACTTCCAGCCGCATTTCTTTTTAGATTAAAAACTCCTGAAACCTGGCGCTGGGAATCAAGGGCCTTTCCAGCTTTTCATTGGGAATCCGAGTTTAAGAATCACGTTCCCTTGAGCTTATAAAACTTAGAAGGAGAAAGTGTCTGTGAGGATAGTAGCCTGTGCTGCGGGAGATTCTGTGTTGGAACAGAAACGCGCTTCGTGTCCACCGAAGGGTTTTCTGGACACGTCGTATCGCCGTGCCCTGGGAGCGCCGTGCCACCGGAGCAGGGCTGAGGTCCATCCCCATTACACTCCCGTTCCAACGTGCAGAGCAGTGGCAATCCAGCTGCTCGGGCCGCTGCTGCCTGGGTGCGGTGTGTGCTTTTCCAGATGTGAAGCCCTGACTCTTAGTAAGAGCGAGCCGCGCTGGGCTCCAGGTCCCTAGCTTCTCCGTTGGGATAGCAGTCCATTTCGTGTCAAGGTGACCTTTCGCTTGCCTCGGAAAGGGAGAAGAGCCACAACAAAACCCCAGCGTTCCCAGGCCTCTTCTCCCGAGCCCGCAGTGCGGAGATGGCCCTGCCGCGCTGCTGGGAGGGGAGCGCGGTGTGTTTTGCCAGTGACAAAGCTGTGAAGCCCGCTAAGCAAAGAGCACGGAGTTTGGGGAAGCCCCCCAAGGGCGCGCTTGCCCCAAGGCGGGTCGCAAAGCATAATCCGGTCGCAGCAGGGCCCTCGGAGCCGCCCGTACCAATCTGCAGGCAGGGAGGCGTTGTTTGCCGCTTTCTGCGTGCTCAGGGAGCCTGTACGCCCTCACCGTCGCGCTGCTGCGGCCCCCAAATCCTGCCTGTTTGATTTCCTCCCCAGCTCCTCTCCGTTCCTCCGCAGAGCGTGGGGCAGGAGTACCTGTGCTGTGAGGAACGCGGCTACGTGCGCTGCGGAGGGAACGGACGCTCTCTCGGGTGCTTGCGCTGCTTTTTTGCACTGGGCAGCCTCCTTATCTGTCACTTTTCTGTCCTTGCATCCAGGTTATGGAGACAGAGAGGATGATTTATCTAGTGACAGAGTACGCTAGCGGAGGGGAAATATTTGGTAAGTACGTTTACTGCATTTCTTTAATCAGTTAATGCACTCGGGCATCAAGTACAGTAAACTGGAAATAGCTGCCGCGCTCTCTTGTTTCAGCTGAGAGATGCCCTTCAGCCTGGAAAGGTTCCGTCGGCAAGAGGGGTCGAGGCAGGAATGATGCTGACTGGGTGGTGGAAAAGGCCTTCTGTAACCTCTGTTTCTCCATTGGCAGGTGGTGCTGCCCCCCTTTCATGCTGACTTTGGGATTAAGGAGGTTGGAAATAGCCATCCGGTTGTATTTTAAGGTGTCGCTGACCGCTTGGCTTCCCAGCAAGCGACGTGAGACTTGTTAGCTCTAGCGGGAACGTTGGTGTTTGTCAGTCGCTGTCAGAGAAACAGGCTGTCCTGCGGTTCTGTAGTGGTTTGTTCTCAAAACCTGCCTGGTGCTATCTTAGCACGTGTTAGTTACATCCATCGTAGACTCCGTTGTCTGGTAACAATGGTTTGGCTGAGCTTCCTTGACCGCAGAAGCTATTCGTTGTGTGTGGGGGGGGAAGTACCTGTGCAGAACTATTGACTGATTTATTAATTTCATTACCACAATCAATGAGGAACTTGCAGAAAGATGAGTTAGTTACACTGTGACAGAGTCAGAATTTTGCAAGGCGGATCTCTGCGAGCTTGGCCAACGTGAGCCTCGGTACAGGGGGAAAATGCCTCGGGCTCGAAGCAAGCTGGCTTGAACCTGCTTCCGGGCCGAGCCCTTGCCAGGATGGTCGCGTGACGACCAGTCAGCTGGAGGGAAATACTCTCCTTTTCGCCCTCTGCAGTCATGGCCCTAGCCTCACTGTTGGTGTCGGAGCCTCTCACTCTGCTGGAACCGGGGCTGAGTTTGTCATAAAAGATGAAGCTCTTAGGGAATCAAGAACGGCCCCAAAGTAAGGGCAGTAAGACCACTGGAGCTGAAAACCGCTGGCTTCCAGTGAACGCAGCCTAAGGCCAGTTCCTCGGTACCTTTGTAGGTGGCTCTCGCCTTGTGCCACCTTCTCGCCATGGCCCGGGGCCTTCGGGTCCTTCTCTGAGAAGGTGGTGGTGGAAGGAAGAAGCAAGGAGCGGCTGACGTTTGGAAAGCGTGGATGAGAAACCTTGACTTCCTCCAGGCCGGTCGTTTCCTCCAACAGGAATCACGGCGCAAGATGCGACGGTTCCCAAGGCTTGTGCCATTTGTCTTACCTTGTGCAGCAAGCCGTGGCTGCAGCAAAAGGTCACCCGAAAGCGTAGCGGAGCTCGCCTGGCGGTGGATCACCGCAGAGAAGTGCCAATCGCTCCTTCCTTTTTCTCCAAATTCTGTTGAATTTGGCAGAGACGGGCTCATCTCTCTTAACTCCAGAACTGTGTGCGGGCTCGTATACGAACTTGGAACGAATTCTCTGGGTTACAGAAATAGCCCTCCACACCAGTCAAAGTGAAAATCTAATCGCTGCCTGACATATCTGATGCTGTAGTAAACGCGGCTCGTTAGCACGGCTAGCTTCCATCGCCCGGCCCAGCGTGTTCTCCTCGCTGGCAGCAGCCCTGACGTCTTTCCAGAGCGAAGCCTGCGGGCTGTTGCCCCGGTAGCCGGTTTTCAGCGTTTTCCAGGCGCTGCTCAAGGCCCTGCGCACCCTCGGCGCTAGAGCGGAGAGGGGGAAACTAGAACCTCGGCTCCTTGTCATCGGCGTTTCCTGAGGAGCTGTGCAGACTTTGTTGCAGCAGCGGAAGCAATTTGCGGGGAGGAAGCAGCAACCCATTTGGAAGGGTTTCCTTGCCGTCGGTAGTGCTGAAGGATCTCACGTCCCCGCGCTGTCGGAGAAAGCCCCTCTCGGCGCGGGCTGGCTTGGCACCCGCTCTGCCAGCATCGCGCAGCGGGCGGAGGCTGGGCTTTACCTGTCGCTGCGGAAGGGTGAAGCGCTGCCTGCGCGCTGCTCTGACTCGGTGCCCGTCCCTCTGAGGGCAGGCCGGACGTGCCGTGGGGATGGCCGCGCCGGGTGTGCACGCACAGGGCGCTCGCTGTTCCTGGGGAGTCCTCCATTTCAGGTGTGCCCGGGCTGCATCCTTTGTCTCCTGCTCAATCGTCCCAACGTCTGCGTGTTGCAACGCGAAAGGACAGCGCCGAGCCGCGGGGGCCGGCAGCGCGGCTTTCTGGCCGCCAGAGGCTCTGGGCGGCACTCAGCCGTACCCCTACTCTGGAGTCACAGCCTCGCGCTTCTGCGGACTGCAGGGTTCTGTTAGAAGCAGATCTAAGTCGTTTCCCTCGACACTTTAAAAAGACTTTCAGAGGTTTAAACTGCACCGTGCAACTGTAAATGTCACGCAGGCAGCAGTTCAGGCTGGCATTTTCAGCTGAAGGAACGGTGGCTTCTGCCAACAGCCACGGCTTGAGCCAGCCGGCGCTGGACGCTTGTCTGCCTTGCCCCGGGTCGGTCTGGGCTCCGCGGGCTTCCTGGGTTAGCGCCTCGCAGAGCCTTCGAACCCGTTGATCTGCGTTCCCAGTCCCAGGGCTGAGGGCCCCCTCAGTGGGCGAGCTGTGCGCTGGGTGCCTTGGATTCGTCTCTTACTGGAGATGCCTGGGTAATTCCCGTCGCTCGCCTAGTGGGGATCAGGGAGAGGGCTGACTTGCCCCTGCTGTGGGCTTCAGCAGCGGGATGTAAATGGTTGGGTTTGTCCCTCCGCGTGTTTTGCGTGCGGTTGGGCTGCGGGTTTGACCTCGGGAACAAACGAACGTCTCCTTTTAAACAGAGGCTGGTCTTTGTCCCAGGTCCCTCGAGAGTCCTTTTCTTGAGGTCAGGCAGAACATGGGCTGAAAGTGTGGTTTGATTTCAGCCATTCACTGTGGAGGCTGTAAGTAGTCTGCGGTCCTCATCTGCCCGAGTACGGGTGCTTGGTCGGGTAACAAAGTCTCAGGAAACTCGCTGAGAGCGTGGTCTGTGAGTGCGGCGAGCAGGTCTGCTGCCTCTGCCCCTTCTCCCCACCTCCTCCCACTCGGCTGGCGCTTTCTGAGCCTGAACCGGACAGACGCGTGCAACGGCGTGGGACCGGTCTCCAGAAGGTCGGGCTGCTTCTGGCAGTGCAAGGTCACTGAACGCGCTGGAAATTTGTCCCGATCCACCACACGGAGGAGACATGAAGCTGGAGCGGCGTTCGCTTGCCAGGCAGAAAGCGACTTAAAAGCCTGAGGAGTCTGTCTGGGTGCGAGGAGTGGAAACCTGTGTATCTGTCCTGTCGCTGCACCAGGAGACGCTTTTTCTTCAGCGTAGGGTTGCACAGTGGTTTTCAATGTGGAGAGCAGGATCGGGCATGTCGTGTAGGTGCAGAGAACAGCGACTGGTGTTTTTAAGGGCTGTGAGAGGAGAGCACGCGCGCCTTCCTCTCTGGAAAGCCCTGGAAGGAGCCGGGCCATGCGCCCCTTCAGCTCCCGAAGAGCGTGCGTGCCGAGGTGGGCGCGACGCAGCGGTGCCTCCGTGCTGCTGGACGCCCCGCGCTGGAGATGAGCGCGCCGGCTCCCCGCTCGGGTCGTCTCTGCTGCGCGAGAGCTTTACGCAGCCCAAGCTCGCAATGGTTAATTCTGGCATGCAGTTGCCCTTGGTGGTATGTGAAGTATTCTGTAGCTTCATTGTTTCGGTCCTTCCTCTGGAGCTGGTGCAGAAATGTCAGCGGTCGCGCAGCGCTCTGCCTGCGCGCAGAGCTTGGGGACCGGCCTCCGCTCACTCTCCAGGAAAACTGAAATTTCACACCCAACCTGAAAAGGTTATTTTTTTCCCCTGCTGCCCAGGCAGGACTGACTCTTCGAAGGGGCTGCTCGAGGGAGACGGGAGCCCCGCGCTTCATGGTAAGAGCGCCTGCTGTGCCGGCAGGCTGCGCTCCCGGGTCCGAGCGGAGGAAGAGACGTGAATGACCGTGACTGGATTAGGAGCCGAGCTGCTTGCTGTCCATCGGTGGCGGCACTTAAATTGGAGCAGGCCCTTGCTCAGCCCTGCTTGTCTGCGCCCCAGCTCTGCAGAGCAAAGAACTTGTGACCGTGCGAGCGGTGCATTGCGGTGGGGCTCTCGGAGGGAGTCGGGTTTGCTTTTCCTAGTAAGTGACTCGAGTGTCCCGTGGGAGCTGGTGATGGGTTTCCTTCCCCGCGCCTGGTTCACAGTTGCCCACGGAAGCAGTTTCTCCCATGAGTAGAACTCAGTTGACAGGTTCCCTGAAAAACAGCTCCGCTCTGTTGCACAACATGAGCAGCCAACGGTAGAGGAGGAGGTTGCTGTGCAGTCGGGAGCCAGCAGAACTGCTTTGATGGATCTTGGTAATTAGTATTTACTGTGAGTCAATTATGTGGCAGGTATTTTAATTAATGGGTGACTGGGAAAAATACAACCACCTGATGAGAAACCTTCAGAAGTGAAGTATTGTTATTGTTTTGAAGAGCAGATCTCTGTCAAGCCCTGCAGTTTAACGGAGGTTACGAAGCAAATGAACCCTGTCAGCCCACTTTCGGCCAGAAGGTTTGGGGTGGATGTGCTGGCTCAGCGCAGAGGAGTAGCCTCTTGAGGTGGGCAAGGAGATAAGCCCCTGGGGTCTGGCTTGCCAGTGCCTCTGTGAACCCGCTCCACGGCCCGCGTCAGAGGGGAGAGGGCTTGCGCAGATCTCTCGGAGCCTGTCCCGCGCCTTGGGGAAACTGGGGAGTGCTCTGGGTCCCTCACGTGGTTACTGGGGACTAGCTGGGACGCTCCTCCGCTTTCTCCTGCTGTTGGGGGCGTTTTTGTAGTGCTGCCCTCAACTCCGTAATCTCGCCAACTGCTTTCCCTACCCCTGTCCCTCACCATGCTACTTCAGCTTCAGCTGGGTTCGCTCCTGGAGCAGAGAGGTGTTAGGACAGGGTGAGAACTGTCTTTCACCATCACCCTTGCACTTTTCCTGGCGGAGTTTGGTTGCCTGTTCTGCTGCTGCTTCAGGGGAGGGGGGTCCTCCTCCTCCTCCCGCGCAGTCTGTCCCTCCCCGCGTCTAGTGTGGTGTGACGAGTGGCTTCTCTGTCTGGCACTTTCAGGTGGTAAGCGGCTGGAGTTAGGCTGGGGTGCTGCCGCGTGCCCGCCCTTGGTCTCTTAGAGAACGTGTGCGACGCTGGCTTCCCGGGAAAGCCTGGCTGGCAGCAGATCCCGCCTGGGAGTGGGAGCGTGGATGTTCGGCAAAACGCTTGCGGGTCCTCCGACTTCCGCAGCAGAGGCAAGCGCCGCTTCCGTAGTGAGATGCGTCATTGAATATCGTGCGTGTGTGTGTTTGCACCGAAACGGTAGCAGGTATTCTGAGGCTTGGGGTTTGACCGAAGGAGAAGGTTGGAAAAAGGCTTTAGTTTTTATGTTGGTGGAGAAAAAGACGTTAAAACCTTTACGCTTCTCACAAACCCGCTCTGGTTTTCCAGCCAGCTGTCCTCTCGTTGGAGGCAGGTTCGTCCTTTCAGAGCCTTTCACCTGCAGACAGCTCGGGTGAGGGCTGGCGTGGCAGCGGCGTGCCGGAGCCCCTTCCCGCGTAGCTTTGGCGGCCACCCCGTCCGGCCTTGGCTCCTGAAAACATGGCGCTGCCCGCGTCAGTCCTCATCGCTCGCCGCAAGCGTGCGAGAAGCCCCTGCCCGGCTCGCGCTCGCTGCGTGAGTAACTGCTTTGTTTTGGCTTCCTCCCTTGCAGATCACTTGGTGGCCCACGGACGTATGGCCGAGAAGGAAGCCCGGAGAAAGTTCAAGCAAATAGTGGCCGCTGTCAACTTTTGTCACTGCCGTAACATAGTCCACAGAGATCTGAAGGCAGAAAACCTCCTTCTGGATGCCAACCTCAACATCAAAATAGCAGGTGAGCCGAGCGCAGCGGTGCGGGAGGAAGGCAGTTAATAAATGCAGGCATCGGCCGCTTCCAGGTATTCAGAAAGAAGGAAGCGCCGTGCAGCTAAAGGAAGCTTTGGATTTCTGTGTGGCCTGCTGCCCAGAGCTGGAGCTGCCAGGTCGCAGCCAGGACACTTACGTCTCCCTCCAGGCAGCGCAAAATAAAAGGAGGAGGCAAAAAGAAAAAAAAAAGAGGCAGGCCTGGCTTTGCAGACAGATGCGCGGCTCGAGGTGCTGGGGCGCACCAGTTCGCTGGGTACCGGGCGAGACTCGCAGTGAAAACTCGCCCTGGTTTTGAGTCCCACTGCTGGTTTAGGACTTCTCCAAAACAGCTTGGGATGGGTGGAAGAACGGAAAAGGAGGGATGGCAGGGTTCATGGTGGAGCACCGAGGGCAAGCGGCACTCCTGGAACCACCCCGCTGCGCTGCCCCACAGAGCGGGAAAGCAGCCCCGGTGCTTTGGGGATCTTACTCGCCGCAGGGAGGGGAGCTGGAGTTAGGACGCGAACAGGCTCTTCCCGCCCGTTCCCAGGGCTTTGCTGGGGTTTGCACTGACGGTGGCCCCTCCCGAGCGCTGCACCTTGGGCAGGGTCCTGGACGCAGCCTGAGCCCGGGCTGCCCTGCCTAGCCTTGGCTTGACCCGGCTTTGTGGGACTACGGAGCAACCGATGGAGACGAGCAGATTGGGGACGCCCTGGTCGTCTCGTTTCACAGGCTGTGGCGTGGGAAGAGCTCGTGCTTACCATTTCATCCTGTTAGAGCCCGGTGCGCAGCAGAGCAGTGCTGGAAAGCACTTTGCCCCCTCTCTTAAAGGCTTCCTTGGAGACCTCGTTGGCTTTTATGATGTCTAAAACCAAACGGGGGGGGCGCGCAAGGCTGCAGACCCTTTAGGCCCGGGAGCGGTGTTGATAGCGGTGAGAGCCTCTGTACGGAAGGAGCGGGCGGCAGGTAACGGGGCTCCAGCCAGAGAGGCCGCGCCGAAAGGCGCTGTGAGCCACGCTGCCCGTGTCGTGCGGACGGATGCACTAATCACTTGAGGCCATCTGGCGTTCGCGGGGCAAAAGCCGAGCTGCGTGTTGCGGGAGGCTGCCTAGCGAAGAACGAGGAAGGAAAGTTAAAAGCTAAGCCAGGTAGGAACCGGAACAGGGCCGGATTTCCTAAAGGAATGCCCACACGAGCGTGCTGACAGGCTCTGCGAGTGCCTGAAAATTGGGGAAACTTTTGTTTTATCGTCTGAGGGAGCTGGAAACTATTTTCCTTCCAGATCTCTGCTCCCGGAATGGACTCTAGAAGATAGTTCCCACCCTGGTGGTGGCAGCGTTTGCCTTGGCAGGCAGACGCAGTCGTGATTTGAAGAGTAGCCTGGAAAAGCTGATTTATGGTATAGGATTTCCAAGTATTAAGTTTTGTCCCTGTAACTCGTCAGTTACAACTCGACGCCAGTTCTTCCATTGTTTCAAGAGCAAAAAAAAAAAGCAGCGATAGCAGCTGATCTTTCACACCAGACCTCCCAGAACAAACACTCCAGGAACGCGCAAAGCCCCGTTACGCCGGGTGCAGGATCAGTGAGACCTGCCCTGCCAAACCCGCTGGCAGGGTCTGACTCAGACCTCCTCCGTAACCCAGCTAACGTCCAGCTGACGGCGGCTACCGCCGCACCTCGAGCGTCTTCCGCAGGGACCAGAGCTTTGCGGTTCCTCCGACAGCCGTCTGCGCAGCCTCTGGCGTGCGTGAGTCCGGCAGCCTTGGGAGTTTT
Source organism: Psophia crepitans (assembly GCA_013399095.1). Classification (NCBI taxonomy): domain Eukaryota; kingdom Metazoa; phylum Chordata; class Aves; order Gruiformes; family Psophiidae; genus Psophia; species Psophia crepitans. Next base: position 29,776 of record VWZZ01004827.1, on the reverse strand, counting down.
CCAGACCTTTGGGGTTCTCAGCAGCACAGGCTTTCTGGCACGGGGCTGCCGACCCCCTTCGCAGCTTTGCAGCCCTCGCTCGGTGCTGGTGAAGTGCCGGCGGCTTTGCGCGGTAGCGTGGTAGTGCCACGCCTCTTGCTCGGCGCTGGCTGCGGGTGGGCTTCTCAGCCTGGGGTTTGGGGACTGACTGCAGCCGTGCTGCTGTTCCGTGAACACCCAGAGACACACGCTGTTACCCTGGCTCTCGTTTTTCCATGGATGCCGCTTGCCCGGCGCACCTTCTGAAAGTCTGAGTCGGTAGCTTCTGGCACGACGCTCGCTGGGGCTCCCGGTTGGGGAGTTCAGCCAGGAGCTGAGATTACCGCGAAATGCCCGGGCCCTCCTGGGGTACGGTTTCAGAGAGCAATCCGATCTGTGCGTTGCTTCGCATTCGCTCGCGGGAGCCTGCTGGCCCTTGCGCCGTCGGAGGGTAGAAGTCCCTGTCGCGCGGATGCTAAAGCCAACTCGCTGAAGCTGCGCTCCGAGGAAGCGCGAGGGACAGGGCCCCTTTGCGTTTTTTGTAGCGTATCGATGCTTGGTTTAAATATTTTCCCCGTCGTCCCTTTCCCACGTCCTCAGGATTTTACCTTGCTCCTTAAAAATGCCCTTTTCCTTCCGCATCCGTTTTTTGGGCTCGGACCTGGTGGCTCCCTGGGGATTTGGATTTATATGTCTCCTTGGACTGGGGCAGCTTCTCGTCATTTTTAAGAGCATTTGTTTGAGTTGCAGCTGGGGTTTTTGGTTCTGTTTTTAGATTTTTGTTTTGTTGCTTTTGCGTTTTCAAATCCCTGCCCCGCCCTTAGCTTTTTGGGGGGCTTCAGGAAAGCCTGCTGTTCTTGCCAGGCTTCTTGCCCTCAGCTCCTGCAGCGCAGGTGGGCGCCAGAAGCCAGTGCCAGCCTTCGGGTAGCGCATCGGCTGAGACAGAGCTGTCGGGCTCAGGCTCCCCGCAGAGCTGGAGCTGGCGCCAGGCTGCACGGGGCGATCTTCGCCGCTATGGAAAGACGGCCGGCTCCTGAAGCTCACCTGCATACGCACAAGGACAGCTGAAGGTAACTACGCCGGCATAATTTGCTCCGAATCTGTGAAGTACCAAAATTCCGGCCTGTTCTTGCACACTTGGGAGTTTAGGTCTGAACTTGACTACAAACCCTTCCTTGTTAGGAGATGGAGACACACGTAGGGCTGTGGCTGGCTCTGGTAGCCGTAATTCAGGCGCTCAGTACGCGTCCTGCTTTAAACGTGAGACACCGCAGCTCCAAAGCTTGCGGAGGTGGCAAAGAATTGTGGAGCTGTGTGGGCTCCCTGAAATAGTCCTCAGAAGGCTGACGGCTCTTGTCTTGGCCGTTCAGATGGCTTTGTTTCCAACAGTAACACCTCAGAGGGTGTTTAACTGCCTTGGTCTGACACTGCGATGAACACTGACCTCCAGTTTGAGCAGCACTGTCTGTGCTCCGGGTGTTTCCGCGGGAACACGCCACGCTTGGTGTCTTCACAAGCCTGAGCCGTCCCTGCATTGAAAACTCTGCCCCTGTGAAGGGACAGGCTGTACCCTCCCGCAGCGCAGCGAGCAGGAGCTGCTGGAGGGAGGCGAGGAGGGTCACCTGAAGTCAGGCCGTGGAAAATCCGTAAGGAAGGTGGTGAGCAGGAGCGTGGACTTGCCGGTTAGCGCCTCCCCCACCGAGTTTTCTGTGCCTCCTGCACGGAGGCATCGGCTGTCGCTGGCCTCGCTGGCAGCCGCTCTTGGAAGCGGGTGTGAAACTCTGGGCGCTGGCCTAAAGGGGCTTCAGAGGCAACAGGCGTTCTCCTTTGGGCAGGGTGGTGCTGGACACGTTGGGGCAGACCTGTAGTTTTTGTGCGATTTAGGAAAACAACCCTTTCTTCATGGCTGGAGAGCACATGAGGGAGAGATCAGCAGAGGCAAACGAAGGTGGATTTTCAGGATGAATGTGTATTCACTTCAAGAAACGGGCAGAGAACTTTCATCCTTCTGTGTTTCCAATGTTCTTTCCCCTCGTATACGCGTATCAGAGCAGGCAGTTTCAGTCCAATCCTCCCGCCCGACGCTGGGCGCCAGCGTTTCGGCGCCAGGCAGGCGGCCCGCTGTGCGTAATCCGCGCCGTTCTGCCTGGCCACCGAGCCGGCATGAATCCTGAGCTCTGCGAGAGAGACTCGTCCTTTCTGCAGCCGTGCTGTATCTTGTGGCCACAATGCTTTTTGTTTTAACCGGTTAGAATTTGCAGGCTGAGCATTTCTCAGTTCTTCTAAGTATTTCTCTGTGTGGGAGCAGCTGTGTGTTTGCTTTTATTCACCCAAGGTGAGAAAGAAAGAAAAGCGGTTAGGGAAGAGCCTGTGCCTCTGTCGGGAAGGCTCCAGCACGAGTCCCAGCTGCGTGCCAGGGGTGGCAGGTTAATTAGCAGCCAGCACCGTTAGTGCCCGCGTAAGCTGATGGTTGACTGCCTGTGAGGTGAAGACCTCTGTTCCAGGATTTTGCTTTATTACGGGCTGTGGGTGGATGATCTGGCGCGGGCTGTAGAGCTGCCCACCATAACCAGCTCACGCAGTGCTTTCTGGAAAACCAAACTTCCCTGTCCTCTTCCCCTTTGCCCACATTCCGCCCTTGCTGGCGGCTGCCCTGGCCCCAATGAGATCGGGGGAGCCGACGTGGGAGAAGCTGAAGGTTGCCCGTCATCACACCGGATTTACCTGGGCGTTCTCGGGCGTACGGTGGAAGCCTCGTTCCAACCAGCCCCCCTGGCTTGCAGCAGCCCCGGTCGATCTGACTGACAGCGTAGCGACTCCAGCCTGGAAGTGGCGCGGCTGGAAAGCGAGCGGCGGGCTGTTGGGAGGATCTGCGCGTTGCGCTAAGCAGACGCGGCGCGGTTACGGGATGTGAAGCTGGACTGAGTCGTGGCATTCTGCAGCAGGTGGTTCACACAGACGTGCTTTGCACGCTACGAAGCGGTCGTGCCGCTGTTCATACCTGGTCGTCCTTCCTCTCGGTACGGAGACAAGCTGCACGCTGTACGGGTGATTTCAGCGTTGCTCTTCACAGAATCACAGAACCGTAGAGGTTGGGAGGGACCTCGAAAGATCATCTAGTCCAACCCCCCCGCCAAGGCAGGGTCACCCAGAGCACATCACTCAGGAACACGTCCAGTCGGGTTTTGAATGTCTCCAGAGAAGGAGACTCCACAACCTCTCTGGGCAGCCTGTTCCAGTGCTCTGTCACCCTCACGGTGAAAAAGTTTTTCCTCATATTAACATGGAACCTCCTGTGCTCCAGCTTGGACCCATTGCCCCTTGTTCTATCACTTAGTGAGGCCGAGAAGAGCCTGGCTCTTGCTCCTCTTGCCTCTCTTGCGCTCTCGCTTCTCCCCCCACGTCCGTGTGTTGGTTATGCGTCGTTACAAGATTGTACCGAGCTTCGCTGGACCCGGCAAATTGCCGAAACACCGTTTGTTCGGGAGGGCTGGAGGGGATCGCGGTCCTCTAATCGGTTCTCTTTGTTCCTTCAGACTTCGGGTTCAGTAACATCTTCACACCTGGCCAGCTGCTGAAAACCTGGTGCGGGAGCCCTCCCTACGCTGCTCCAGAGCTCTTTGAGGGAAAGGAGTACGACGGGCCAAAGGTTGACATTTGGGTATGCGATGAGCCTCGTTCTCTCTTACTGCCATCTAAGTTGTGCTCCGCTTGCTTGGCTTCGCTTCCCGAACACTTGGTACGCGTCTCGGAGACAAGCCCCTGACGCGGCAAAAAGCGTTTCTCGAAGAAATGCTCCTGAAATTCTATTCTGGCTCCTATCGGACGTGTTTTCTGTACTGGGAGGCACGATGCCAAAAATACTACTTGCCCAGAAATGCATTTTCATTTAGCTCCCCAAAAACGCGGTGCACTTCGGTGCTGCCGAGTGGCAGAGCCCTTGCTGCAGCAGGGCCTGGCCTGGCAGAGCCCAGAGAGGGACCTTCCCGCTTCGCTCCGCGAGCTTTTCGCAGCGAGCCGGTTAGCGCGGAGCCCTGGGCCGGTCTCCCTCGGCGCTAGCTGTGCCGCGCCGAGCAGCCTGCTGCACCCCACAGCCCTGGGATCGGCTCTTTCATCTTTGCTGTTATTTCACTCCACTTAAGCAACGCTTGCTGCAGTTAACCGCAGCCTCCCGGTATCTCCCTCTGACACCGCTCTGTTTCGGGCGCAGAGTCTCGGCGTGGTGCTGTACGTGCTGGTCTGCGGCGCCCTGCCCTTCGACGGGAGCACGCTGCAGAACCTGCGGGCGAGGGTGCTGAGCGGCAAATTCCGCATTCCGTTTTTCATGTCCACAGGTAAGGGGTGCGCACGCCCAGCGCGGCAGGCTCGCGGGTTCCCCAGGGCACTGAGAGGAGGGGGGCCTGGCTGATGTATAGACCAGCGAAGCGCGATGCCAGGCAGCTTTTCTGCTGGCTGGTGCTTTGTAACGTAAGCAGAGGGAGAGCCTCAGCAGCCTCCCGCAGCGACAGCACGCACCTAACGCCATGGGGGATCGTGCTCTGCGAGCTGCTGCCGAGCAGGGACGGCGCAGAGGCTGCTTCGCCCTTTGGCACCCAAAACCAGTCGAGTCCCCTGGGCAGTGGCAAGGCGGGGAGGGACAGGGGGACAGCGTGCCACCCAGGGGCTCCGGCACCCAGCACAGGGTGGGCCCGGGCACCTGCCTGCCTAGCACGGGGAAATCCAGTTTCTGTAGCAAAGTGGCACGTCGGGGACAGAGCGGGTGTGAAGGGCGGGAGGAGCAGTACTCTCTGCTGTCTGGGACTGCCTAGGAAGAAGCATGCTGCTTCCAAAGGAAAAAGGGCTCTGGCCCTCGCAGCGCGACTGCTGGCTGCAGGAGCAGCGTCCCTCCCTGCGGGTCATCCGGCCCCTCTCTTCCCTTGCAGAATGTGAACACCTGATCCGCCACATGCTGGTCCTGGACCCGAGCAAGCGGCTCTCCATGGAGCAGATCTGCAAGCACAAGTGGATGAAGCTTGGGGAGGCTGATGCGGAGTTCGACAGGGTGAGCACCAGAAGCGAGCCGCTGGGCAAGCGGGATCTGCTCGGCGCCCGCCGGGCTGCCAGCGGGCTCTGGGCACGGAGCGCTGTAACGCTCGTTTCGGCTGGTGGAGAGCTCTCACTGGGAGCGCTGCCTGCCTGCTCGCTGTGTCTCCCAGCCTTGCTTTGCCCGCTGCCCCTCGTCCGCGCGTGTTTCTGTATCCTCCCCCTTGGTGCTGAGAGCCGGAGGCACCGGGTGCTGGATTGCCATGCCACCGGCCTTTGAAGCCCACGCCAGCTTGCAGCGGGGAGCCTTGCCACGGGCTGTCAAGCGCTGTGACCCATCGGCAGTGCCTTCGGGACTGGCAGCGCTGAGCTGTGTCTGCTCTTACAGCTGATAGCAGAGTGTCAGCACCTGAAGACCGAGCGGCAGATGGAGCCCCTGAACGAGGACGTGTTGCTGGCGATGGCGGACATGGGGCTGGACAAGGAGCGCACGGTTCAGGTAGGAGACAGCAGCCGGCAGTCGCATCCTGCCTGTTCCCGCTGCGGATGGAACGGCCGCGGCTGGTGCTCGTCACCTCTGGCAACTGAGCAGCCTCGGCACCGCAGGGAGTGGTTCGGGGTGTCTCTTTTTTTTCTTNTTTCTTCCTTGACTGGAAGAACCAACCACGTCTGCCTCTCTCCTCTTGTAGTCGTTGCGAGCCGATGCCTATGATCACTACAGCGCAATCTACAGCCTGCTCTGCGACCGCCTCAAGAGACACAAGAATCTGCGCATCGCAGCGTCTCCGAGCGTGCCCCGGACCATGACCTTCCCCACCTCTGCTAACATCCAGGTAGATCCTGCGCATGTGGCGTTCCTCCAGCCGGTCCCTTTCCGGCTGCATCCCCGTCTGCTCCTGGCCGTCCTCACGCTGGCGGGAGTGTCGGGACATTCCTCCTCTGAGAATTCCCTGCGTACCTAGGGTGCCCAAAATCCTGAGAGCAGGAACAGTTTGTTCTTTGGCTGTGGGCACAGCGAACGCCCTTCAGAGACAGCCTGGCGTTAGCTTGGCGGCAGAGCGTGAGGGTCACTGCTTGGGAGCTAGAGTTCACGGAGCGGGGCTGCTGTGCCGTGCCGCTTCCTCCTCTGTGCTGCTCTCCGAGGAATGAGTATTGGCTTTGAGAGGGGCCGGGTCACAAGGGAGGCAGAAGAGACGCTGACCCTGCCTGCGCAGAAGGGAGGGGGGGAACGAGGTGATCCCTGGCGAATTCAGAATGGAGAGGTCTTCCCCAGCCTCAGGGGAGCCTTCCTGCTCGCAGGCGCTCGGGTCTGCGCGCTGGTGTTAATCTGGCAGCGTTCGTAGGAGACGCTACCTTCCTGTCCTCTGATTGCGATCTCTGCCCAGCAGCCGGAACAGACGGGCAATGCCATGAGCATCAACGTGCCGCAAGTCCAGCTCATCAACCCTGAAAACCAAATTGTGGAGGTGAGGTTCACCCCTCGATGACCTCGGCAAGTTCTTTCCCTGGGCTTGCATCACAGCCTTTTGCTTGATGGTCAAGTTGTATTTCAACATCCCCCCTGTTTTGCCTGCCCAGACTGACGGAACGATGAACTTGGACAGTGACGAAGGGGAAGAGCCGTCGCCCGAAGCTCTGGTCCGTTACCTCTCCATGAGAAGGCACACGGTCGGAGTAGCTGACCCACGGTTAGTACTGGACTCTAACTCCCTGGTGGAGGATTCGGGGAACCTGAAGGTTCCCCCCTAGCACGTGGCTCGCGTCCTCCTGAGGTGCGTGGGCTATGGTGGCAGATGGAGGCTAGTGTGCTGAGGGGGCTCCTGGGCTCTGCGGTGTCTGAGCGCGTATGCCCCAGAGCGTACCAGAGTGAGCCTTCTGGCCTGGCAGCGGTCTCCAGCCCCTGGGCCGGCAGACACGCTTCACAGCGTGCCCCTTGGTCCCCGGTCTCTGCTTCGCTCTAGCCAGCCCGGGTGGCGATGGGCGCGTGTATCCGTGTCGTGGCTGGCACCAAACCTCTCATTTCCCGCTCCTGCCACCAGTGGCTTGGAGTTCTTCTGCCAGCCTGGGCTTTGCTGGATGGAGAAAGAAAGAAATTCAGGGTGTCTCTTTAGCGAAAGCCTTCTTTTTAAGGTCCCAGTCCCGTTGCAGAGCTGGGTTAGTGTTGCAGCTGAGGATGAGATGCTTTCCTCCTCCTCTTCCTGCCTAGCTCTGCGCAAGGGCACAGATGAGAGCCAAAGAGTGGCTTGGCTGCTCTCTGACCATTTTCTGGAGCAAGGAGAAGCCTTGCTAGGAAGGGAAGCCCGCGGGCGCTTCTCTTCCCGCTGATGCTAATTCAGCTGTCCACACGTGTGGTTGCACAGGACCGAAGTCATGGAAGATCTGCAGAAGCTCCTGCCTGGCTTCCCCCGTGTCACCCCTCAGGCCCCGTTCCTGCAGGTGACCCCCAACGTGAACTTCATGCACAACGTGCTGCCCAGGCAGAACCTGCAGCCCACGGGTCAGCTGGAGTACAAGGTACTGCCCGATGCGCATGCTCCTCGCTGCAGCCGGCCCCTCCAGCCCGCGGGCATGTGTCGGGGCTCGCCCGTGCTCCGTTTGCCGGCTCCTTGGGCTCCCTGGGCTTCGGTGTTTGCCCTCTTGCTGTCTGTCTCCCTGGCTGGGAGTCCAGCTGGTTACTTAAGCTGAAGGAGGAGGGAACACTGCCGTAGGAAGTGAATTGTTGGGCTGGGGAGAAATAGGGCTGCCTGGCTCCGGAGCAGCAGGCTGCAGCCTGCGTGGCAGCTACAGCCGAGCGTGGGGCAGCGGAGGGTTGAACGCCGCTTTTGAGCTGACGCGGCCCCTCTCTGTCCCACGGCAGCTCCGAGATGTGCGTGACGGTCCCTCACCTCTCCCAAAGCCCAGAAGGCTGTCTCCTCTCGTGCCGCCCTCTGGGATTGTGACTTTGGGGCGGGATCTGGGACAGGGTTCTAATGGTGCTCGTGTGCTTCCCAGGAGCAGTCCCTGCTGCAGCCCCCCACCCTGCAGCTGCTGAATGGCATGGGTCCCCTGGGGCGGAGGGCGTCCGACGGCGGGGCGAACATCCAGTTACACGCACAGCAGCTGCTCAAGCGTCCCCGAGGGCCTTCTCCGCTCGTCACTATGACGCCGGTAAGTATCGGGAGGGAAGAGGAGAATCGGTGGCCTGCGTAGAACTGCCTTCTCCTCCCGCAGGCAGCCCCCAGGGTGTAGCAGGCAGGGTAGCAGGCCCAGCCTGCAGCACGCTCCCTGCCGTGCTCCCGAAGGCTCCCCTGCTCTGGAGCGGGGGGCGCTCGGTCCCCTTGCGGGAGGGCCGCTGTGCTGCCCGTAGGCAGCGGCTGGGGTGGTACTCCTCCCCGGAGGAGTCCCCAGAGACGTGCCTCTGGCAGCTGGCTGGAACGGCCGCTTTGCTTCTCCTTTGCTGATCTCACAGAGAAAGTGAACGCGTCCACCTTGGGCACTGACGCACGTTCCTTCTTCCCCGGTGCATCGGTGTCGATGACTTTTCCTGGCAGCAGCAGGCTCGCTGGGGCCGTTTTGATGGGGGAAGGAGTGCCGGAGGGGGGTCTTGGCCAGGCGTCCTCGCGGCTGATGCAAGTCCTCGTGAAAGCTTGTTTGGGAAGGTCACGTGTCTGCTGTGGGGCCAGGACCGTGCCAGCCCCTTCCGGGAACCCACAGCTTCTCCCCTCTTCTCTCTGCAGGCTGTCCCAGCTGTCACCCCCGTGGACGAGGAGAGCTCCGATGGGGAGCCAGATCAGGAAGCTGTGCAGAGGTAACTCCCGGTCCCTTCACGTTTGCCCCTCGTACCTCCAGGAGGCTCACCCTGGGGTGTTCACGGCTGACTTAAAGCGCAACGGGCTCAGCACGGGCAGCAGTGTTGATTCCAGCCGAGGCTCAGCGTTTCTGGGGTTCTTGTGGGTGTTGGTTACTGCAGGCAATTACTCCTCTGACACTACCAGGTGCTTACGAAGCCGGGTTCCCCCCAGAACAGTTAGCTAATTGGGCAGCAGGTTCTCCAGAAACTCCGAAACTGCTAAATTCCTTCGCTTAGGGGGCAGCAGCATGCAATCCACACTAACCTGCGAAATGAGTGCGAGGCGATTCGCCCCTCCCTGCCGCCCGAGGAGGCAGGAGGATCTCCTCTGGGGCCTTGGGTGTCAGTGCAGCTTTTGTATCAAGACATGCAGTAAACATCCAACTCTGATGCCTTAAAGTGAGCTTGCTGGAAGTACAGGTACCTCTAGCTTCTGATTTAGCAGTCGGCCTTAAAACAGTCTGCTCCCAAAAGGGGGGGATCCTTAGGTGTTCAGGCTGGAAACTTCTGTTCCCTTTGTCTGCCCCAAACACGTAGGAGGAAGCGGGCAGGGGAGGCTCGCAGCCTCTCAATCCCTGAGCACACTAACCGTGTCCTTGCTAACATTTCCTTAGCAGCTTTCGCATAGTCCCCTCTCTGCTAACCGGCTGGCGTGCGGCGGGCACGGAGCGCTCCCGCTCCTTACCTCCCGCCTGAGGAGGTGTCGGGCTTCCCCCCGCTGCTTCAGGCCAGTGCCTGCAGGACATGGAGCAGGGCTCGGGCTGGGGCTGGGTGCAGGCAGAGAGGCGCTGGGGCGGGTGGAGGCCGTGCTCCGTCCGGAGCCTGGCCGGCTCTTCTCCTCCCAGCGCTGCAGAGCGAAGGGGGCATTGGGGCGGTGGGGGTGTCCGCTGAGACTCCTTTTGCCTACCCGAGCCTGGAAGGCAGTCTCGGCGGGTAGGCGTGAAAGAGCTCGCTTCCAGCCCTGTCCTGGGCTCGATGCAGAGCACAGCACGTTTTCTGCGTAGCCTCATGCTCCAGTTCCTCACCACCCCCATCTTCGCCCTCACTCTCACGGTATCTGCCAGTTTCACGAGCTGCCGCTCGTCCACCGCCCCATGGTACCAGGCAGGTACGCGCTCATGAGCGGCCCCAGCGCAAAGTGGCGTGGTGAAGGAGGCAGCAGGATGCGGCAGATGAAGAGCGTGTGCCTCTGGGCACCGTAGGCTGCGTTCAGCCCCTCTGAAGCTGCTGTACCCTGACCGCGCGCTGCCCTCCCTCGCAGGGCTGGGGGGCACGGGCCCCGCACGCAGCCGTGCGGCCTAGGTTGCTACCGAGGGTTGTCGGCCTCACCGAAAGGTGAGGCCCCTCAGACCCGCAGGTCGCTTCGCTGCTCTCGCCAGCGCTGCCCTTAGTCCTTTCGTTCCACGTGGTGTTCTTCCGCCAGGTGGCCCAGGCAGAGCCCCGTCCGGGTGGTGCGTTCACTCGCTCTCCACCCCCTTCTATTGCAACATGTCAGCAGTCATCGGAGGAGAAGGGTAAACAGCCTCAACATCAGGGACAGATGCAAATATTTAGCTTCTCAGAACGCTGCTCCCAACACTCTGTGTGCGGCCACCCCTGAGCAGTCTTTGCCCTTCTTGCTCTGGCCGGGCACCCGGAGCGCAGTCTTTGCTCTGCTCCAGGGAACAGTCACGTCTCCTCTGAGCTTTGGGAAACTTTCTTCCACCCAGAACGCTGTTAGAGCTTGGGATTGGATTGTTCCCTGGAGGTCTGAGATAAAATGATCTTTGCAAACCACAACTGTAAAGCTCTTTGGGAAACTTTCCCCGTCTGCATCAAATGATTCTTAAACAGCTAATGGCACAGACTTTGGCAAGTTACCACCACGCTCAGCGCTCTTCGTCCTCTTAACTTGGTGTCTTCTGCTTAAGTGGCTTCAGTAGCAAGCAAAGAGAGCCTGGGCGTGGAGAAGGCAGCGACTGGATCGCTTGCTGCTCTTCCCTGCTTCACCGGTTGCCGGGAGCCGTAGCCAGGGACAGGAGCGAGGGTCAGCGTTCCCTGTAGTGCCCCCGCTGTCGCTGGCCAGGCCATCTTTGTCACAGTTCCCACAGCTGCCTCGGCGCTGCTGGCTCGCGAGAGTCGACACGGTTGAGTTGGAGAGCAGAGCGGGCTTTCATCCCACCCGGCCTCGAGCGGGTGAAGCGCGAGCCCCCGCGCTCGTCCCGAGCCGGGGCGCCCCGGGCGGGTGCTTCGTTTGTTCTCTCTTCTGGCCCAGTGCCCCCAGCCGCTCGGAGCATTGCCGCAGGCGCTGAGCAGCAGCTCGGGGCAGCCCAGCCCTTCGTCACGCCCTCGCTGAAGCAGAGGCTCCCTGCTGCGCCTGGCGCACTCCCCCAGTCTTTAGCGGGTTTGCGGAGGAGCCGCGGCCTCTTGTTCCGGTGCGCGGAGGGTGCTGTGGCCGAAGCTGCTGCCCCAGGCTCCGGGCTAAGGGGCGAGCCCAGCCCCGGGCCGGTGGCTCCAGGGGAAGGGACCCTCTGGCCGGCTTTGCCCCGCGAGGCTCCCCGGAGAGCGGAGCAGGGACTAGATGGCGCACTCGGGCCGGGCACCGGCCCTTCCTCCGGCAGCCGGAGGCTCTACTCACCACCCCAAACCTCCAGTGGGGTGGCCCTCGCGCCCCTTCCCCTGCTGGGACGAGCTGGCGGCTGCTCGTGGCGAGCCCCAGGGCATCCCGGGGAGCTCCCGAGCGCGGAGCCCATCCTGCAAGGGTGCGGCTGAGCGGCGGCCGCGCTCCGCGCCCATTCTCCGGTCAGCGCTCGCTGGAGTTATCCATGGCGCTTGTCTCTTGTGCACGCAGTGTACTTCTCCGGGGCTCAGTGGGGCCTTGGAAGAGGGAGGCGGATCCGCTGCAGTGGAGTGAATCCACGTGGAGGGCAGGTGGCCGCCTGGGTATTCCTGGAGGGATACACCAGCGTTCCCCTTGAGAGGAAACGTGGCTTTCCTGCTGGGAAGAGCGAAAGGCTAGCCTTCTCTTCTCGGGCTGGCAGCAGCACACGAGGGGCTGAAGCCGCGCTTGTCCCCTGAGCGCTGAAGACCTGGTGGCGGGCCGGGTGCGGGCAGCGCGTCTGCGGCGCGCTTCTCCCCGGTTGTCTCTGAGCGCTGCAGCGAGCATCCTTCCTTCCTTCCCGTTTACTCTGGATTATCTAACGCTCCCTGTTTTCGGAGTACTCCCGTCAGTCTCTTATAAAATGTGCTCCTGCTTGTTGCAGATACTTGGCAAATAGGTCAAAAAGGCACACTCTGGCAATGACCAACCCTACAGCTGAAATCCCTCCAGACTTGCAGAGGCAGCTAGGACAGCAGTCCTTCCGACCCCGGGCTTGGGCTCCACACCTGGTACCCGATCAGCACCGGTGAGTAATGGCACCGGCCGTTCGGGCAGCTTTGCGCCAGGAAACCTGCTGAGATGTCGTCTGGAAGGGAGCACTGAGGACGTCCCGCTTGGCAGGGAGGGGCGAGGAGGAGGAACAAACAGGCATGGAGAGCGGCCCCGCGGAGCAGAGGGCGTCTGCCCACGCTGGCGCGGGCTCCCTGCCTGCAGGGGCAGGAATCGGCTGGCCCTTCCCCTCCGGCCCCGGCTTTTGCGGCCGGAGGCGGTTTGCCGGGACGGCTGCCGTCACGTAGGGGTTGGGGACGAGCTGCGCGCTTCAGAGGAGAGCTTTTCTCTCTTGTAAGGGCAGGCGTCAAGCTAGCGGTAGGCAGCAGGTTCTCTCCAGAACGTTCTTGGAGGCAGATGCAGGCAGAAGGCTGCACCGAGAGTCACCTACACCAGAGCTGAAACATCTCACTGTTCTGCACCAGAGTTGTGTGTTTGGACTGCACAGTCTCTTTGCAAAGCTCCTCGAGAGCCATTTCACTCCTGATCTGAGCCCCTGATGGGAAGGGTGCAGGGAAAGGAAGCCAGGGTGGGAAAAGGAAAAAAGTCACGGTGCCTGGGGCAGAGGGCACCCCCGCAAATGGGGCGCAAACCCACGGGGAACGTGTGGGCGGGCACTCCTGGTGGGCAGGGGCGTTAACGTGACACGGAGCCTGTGGCGCAGCCGCGAGCCGGAGGTGCCGGTGCCACAGAGGGGGCTTAGGAACTGGCTCTCCGAACCCCTCGGCGCCGAGAGCCCAAGCCAGCCGCCAACTGCGGCTTGCTTCCCGCCGGCCTCGGCTGTCAGGAACGCAGCCGCCTGCCGGGCTGGATCGGCGCTGGTGTTCAGTCGTTCCGCCAGCTCACGCTGGCAAGCTTGACAAAGCGCTTTTTATTGTGGCCAGATACCTGCTGAGCTGAGCACTGATGTAATCAGCAGAGACAGGTGAACTCTGAGCAGACTGAGGCAGTGCTAGTGCCACGCTGGAACTCCGGAAAGCCGAGATAAGCACCTCCGTACCCTGAAGTTACTCCCTCGCAGAGGGGCTCGGGGGAGGGGAGAGCAGGAGGGGGAAGATTCCTAGGGTCCCAGCTTGATAGGAAGAGGAGTGCAGCTTGCAAAACCACCAGAATGTGCTGTGTCCTGCTTTCAGGATTGCCTCAAGCCGTACAGGTAAGCCGGGTCCCTCACGCACTGCAGGAATGGATGTATTCTTTTTTTTACGAGGCTGTTAAAACACACTTAACCCCGTAAACACGGCGGCGTCACCTCCGCCCGCTGGCTGCGGAGTCCCGAGGCTGCTTCGTCATCACGAACAGGGTGGTGTCTGCTCATTCCGCCCTCGGTGTCGTAACGCGCTGCGAGCCTGCCCCGTGTTTTACCTGTGAGGTCACGAAACTTCATCTGCCCGCAGCCCAGACAGATCCCCCCGTGTTCCATCCAGGGTGCGGCAAACCGCTAGCACCCCTGTGTCACCGCACGGGCAGACCTCACGTGAGATGTTTCAGCCGCCTCCTTACGTGGTACCCGGTTTTGGCCATCACTTAGCATCTGCAGGCGGGGCTGAAGCACCACGGTTGTACACGGCGGTGCGGCTGCTCCCCCTTGGCCAGACGGGTTTGGGAACCTCAGCCTGATTTTATCTGTGGCTTCTGCTTCCCATCAGTGCAGCAGGGGATCAGAACGGATCAGGGCAGCGGACGGGGTGGCAGCGGAAGGCAGGGGCGCAGCTCTGTCCTTGGAAGACAGTGGTGCGTAGCCTACAGATGCTGAGGTGCGTCCTGCTAAGGCGAGGCAAGTGCTGGGAGCTGACCCCAGCGTGCTGGCAACGCTCCAGCACCAGTCACCTTCTGATAAGGGGCAGCCTCTCCGGGAAAAACAGCTTCGCTTCTTGGAACAGCCCTCAGCGCGGAGCCGTATGCTCAGAGCGGCCGCGGTTCAGGGCCGGGCCAGCCTGCAGCCGGGTGGGCTCCGGTAGGGCGTAGTGCCAGGAGGTGGGCGCCGTGAAGGCCACGCCGCCGCGACCTCCTCGTAGGCCAGGGCTGCCGTGGGAGCCCGTACCGCTACGTCCCCTTTGCTGGGGTTTGTAGGCCGCGTTTGCTCAGAAACCACTAGGGCAGGCAGAGAAGCCTTATCTTACGTGTACGTACGTATAAAAACTGAAGCCCTGCTGCTCGTAAGGTGCCTTGCGAGGCATGTGCGGGAGGTTAGCTTTGTCACGATGACACAGGGTGCGCCTAAGGGCAGGGCGGGAGCTTAGTGCCTGGCTTTGATAGTGGGGAGCCCCAACTTTGGGAGAAAAGGCTCCTGAAAAAAATTCTGGCTCCCTCTGATGGTGAAGAGGAAACTTCGCTGTGAAGGGAGAGTGCTTGTAGTGCCTCCGGCGCGGTTGCCTCAATACTGGCCTGGCCGTGCCTGCTTTTCCAGTGTTCCCAGTCCGATTGCCCAGTGCCGAGCACCCAGGCAGCCGGGGGGGTCTCCATGTGGAGCGACAGCTCGGTTAAGGCACTAGGAAGACTTCCCCCGCTGTGCAGAGCTGCGGTCCAGCCCTCTTGATTTTATTTTTTTAACTCAGAGCATCTCTGAGCATGGGTGCCTGCCCCCGTTCCTCCTCGGAGGCTGCGGAACGCGGCGGGCTCCTTTCTCCACGTGCCCCTCCTGTTTGCCGCAGGCATCGGATGTAGTTGGGGACCCAGGGAGCTGGAAGGCCCGAGGAGGGGCTGACGGAGAGGTCAGCTTTAGATTCTTAGGATGCTCAGTGGTTTCTGTAGCCTTCCCCCCCGCCCCGAGGGATAGATCCGTCTGGATGGATGGACAGACAGATGGACAGTGAGTTGCTGCCCACCTGGAGTCTGGCCTGGGGCCGAGCAGTCTCCAGCCTTGAAACACAGTTATCTGCCCAGGCTCCGAGGCTGCTTGGTGACCCCCTCTCCCGCTCGCGGTGACGGTGGCGCTTTGTTTCGTGGTCTGCACCGTGGCTTATCCTGGGTGAGCAGGCAGGTGGCACTCGGCAGGGCTGGTGTACGGTGAACGTCTCTGTGCCGGACTTTGTTTTGTAGCTGGCCTCGCTAACCCGCTTCCCATGTGTTCAGTTCTATTTACAAGGACTCAAATACCCTGCACCTCCCCACCGAACGCTTCTCCCCGGTTCGGCGCTTCTCGGACGGTGCTGCCAGCATCCAGGCTTTCAAAGCCCACCTGGAGAAGATGGGCAATAACAGTAGCATCAAACAGCTGCAGCAGGTAAGGGAGAGGGGGGGGCCTCCAAAGGGCCCCTGCGGGGCCGGTGCGTTGCCTCGGCCTCGCCACTTCAGCGAGCGGAAGGTGCAATCTTTCATCGCTCGTGGCTGAGGACACGCAGCGGCTTTCCAGCCGAGGAGCTCTTCCCGTCCTGCCTGTGTGCAGCTCCCCTGCTGGGTGTCCTCTGAACGCACCCGCTGTTCACCTGCAGCCTGGGGGCTTCCGCGCACCCCCCCTTTTTTTCTGGGGAGCAAGCCAGGCGCTGGGCCCGCGGGCGGCACTGCCTGCTCCCGAGGTCCCCTCGGCACCGTCAGGCTGCAGCTGCCGCTCTCCTGCCGTTTCTGCGGCAGCAGAGTCCTGGGGCTGTTCCGGGGCGTCCCGGGAAAAGGGGGGGTTGCTGCCGCCAGAGCTTGGAGCGCGTTGCGTGCTGTCGCACGTCTTGGCTATGGCCAGAGCGGCATTCGGCCCCAGGACGGGGCTTTCACCTGGCCGCACGGTAGACGTACGAGCTAGCGGCGCTGTTACCCGCCTGAATCTGCCAGACCCAATGGGTTCGGCTCTACACGGGCTTCTTCAGGCTGCCGAGTGGGCCTTGTGGCACAGCAACTGTGCTGTGCACAAGGTCGCTTAGCGGCTGCGTCGGGCTCGTTGCAGGAGTGCGAGCAGCTTCAGAAGATGTACGGTGGGCACATGGACGAGAGGACGCTGGAGAAGACCCAGCAGCAGCACATGTTGTACCAGCAGGAGCAGCACCACCAGATTCTTCATCAGCAGATTCAGGTGCCGGAGCCTGAGCCTCTGATGTCTCGGCTGTGTGTTCCCGCGGGCAGAACCATGCGGGTCCTAGTGGGACTGGGGGAGGGTGGGTTGCCGGGCTTGCCGTAATGGGAAGCGAGCCTGAAGGGCTTCAGCAGTGGTATTAGCGCAGCTGCTGCGATAGCCGGAGCTGCGCTCGGGGATGGAGTGTTTGGCGAATCGGGGTACACCCCGCCTCACCAGCTCCTCTTGTTTTCTTCTGCTGCCCGGCTCAGGACTGCATCCGGCCACCCCAGCCATCTCCACCCTTGCAAGCCCCGTGTGAAAACCAGCCAGCTCTGCTCACTCACCAGCTTCAGAGGTAAAGAAATGGCTTTACTAAAGCTCTGGGGAATGGGTTTTGCTCCGGCTCCAGCCCAGGGATGCGCTGACGCTCCTGGAGCCCCAGGCCGAAAGCTGGAAGGGCACGGCCAGTTCCCAGGCGAACGCGCCTGGTCCTCTTAGCCGGATCCTCTCCGAAGGACTTCGGGAAGCAGAGAAACCCATCTCAGAGGCACGAATCTGCTTCGAACGGATGCTTGACAGTTCTGCCTTTTGACCGGCTCGCAAACGCGTCGCCTGCGGTCGCCGGTGTCTCTCGCGCTTTCTGCTCGGAGCTGCTGCCGGCCGCCATGCGCCTCTTTAGGCCCTCGGCTGGGCAGGTGCCCTCGGCTGCAGCACCCTGGCGCACGGGGGGGTCGGGCTGGTTTGCGGGGAAGGAGAGGGGAAGGGTTCTCGCTGGCCGCAGCGAGTCGGGGCGAGCCCGCGCTGGGCTTGTGGCCGGGTTTCTGGCGCAGCCGCCGGCTTATGCTCGCTACCTGCCTGCCCTGGGCGGGGCGGCTCTCGGAAGAGCTTGGGATCCCACACAAGCGCTCTCTGGGGATTTATTTAGAATGAGAAAAACACGGCTTTTGGCGTCAGCCCCCGCAGCTGACGAGGCATCTTAACGAGGAGCAGGTGTGACAAAAAGGTGTTTGCTTCCCTGCGTAGGTTACGGATCCAGCCGTCCAGCCCGCCCCCGAACCACCCCAATAACCATCTCTTCAGGCAGCCGAACAGCAGCCCACCGCCCGTGAGCAGCAGCGTGCTCCAGCCCCACGGTAAGCGCCGACAGGTCGCCGAGCTCCTCGGCAGCAATGTACGGCCCTGTCGAATGCCCGGGGCAAAGCGAGGGGGGCGCCGGGGGCTTGGGTCCCCCCCTGCGGCCAAGTCCTCGCGCGGTGTGCCGATGCTGCGAAAGATTCTCGGTCTGGCAGCAAGGGCTGGTGTTACTGAGCGCTTGCGAGGCGCTGCCAGCTGGAACGTGCTGCCGGGCTCCGTGTCATGAGATCCTTACTTAGCTCCCGGGGGTGGGAGGAAGGGCTGATGTTCCCGGGGTTATGCAAATCGCTGTCAGCTCGGCTTTTGTTTCTCTTTCCCTGCAAGGGGCTGCAGCCATGACCTTTGCACACTGGCGTGGCGTGGCGGAGCGCGGCACTCCTCGCCACCCACGATGGCCCGCGCATCCCGCGGCAGCCAGTCTCGCCCCCCAAGCCTTGCTGCAGGCTGGCGCAGGTGGTGAGGGTCTCTGTTCCTCGTAGGTGCCGCCTCCCAGTCCCAGTTCCAAGGGATGCCGTCCCACTCCCCGATCTTCCCGCAGTCTGGTAACTGTTCCCCACCCCCAGCCATGGGGCTGACGTGCCTGGGCCTGCAGCAGCAGTCGCAGCCCCAGCAGGTCACTATCCAAGTGCAGGAGCCCGGCGACATGGTCAGCAGCAACCTCCTGCAAGGGGCCTCCGTGGCCGGGCAGGGCATGCCCTCCCACGCACGGGGCGTGCCCATCAGCCCCGGCGCCGGCCAGCTCCAGCTGCAGCACCGCGCCAGCCTGATGGCCTCCCTCTCCTACGGCCACAGGCAGCTCTCCAAGCAGCTCAGCGCCGACAGCGCCGAGTCGCACAGGTAAGGCTGCCGGCTGCCTCCGCGCCGCTTGCCCGAGCCGGCGGGCGGACGTCTCTCGTTTCCTCACCGGCCCAGGGCTGCCCTGCGCTGGTCTGGGGGCATGGGCGGCTCCCCACACTCGGGCAGCGGGGCTCGGGGCGGCCGTTTGGCGCGGCGTCGGGAGCAGCTCGCGCTGCCTCCTGACCTGACCGGGAAGGCGGGAGCTGCAGCAGCGCGGTCAGTCGTTCTCCTCTGTTCGTTGCAGCCTGACCGTGAGCAGGTATCCCCCCGCCAACTACGACCAGGTGCACTTACACCCCCACCTGTTCCCGGAGCAGCCTCGCGTTTCCCCCAGCAGCTACAGCCCGTCGGGAGGAGTCGGGTTCCCCCCAGCTCAGCAAGCTCTCAAAGTCCCACAGCTCGACCAGTACCCCGGTTTCCCTCAAACTGCACATCAGCAGCAGCAGCACTACACCGCGTCGGCGCTACAGCAAGCGCTGCTGTCCCCGACGCCCCCCGACTACAGCCGACACCAGCAGGTACCGCACATCCTCCAGGGACTGCTTTCCCCCCGGCACTCGCTCACGGGGCACACGGACATGCGGCTGCCCCAGGCAGAATTTGCACAGCTCATCAAACGGCGGCAGCAGCAGCAGCAGCAGCAGCAAGAATTTCAAGAGTTCTTCAGGCATATGAGTCAAGGGGATGCTGGCAACATGGGCACCAGCGTGGGACAGAACCTCTCGGAGCGCCAGTCGCTGTCTTTGCCTTACCAGAGCGCTGACACGTACCACCCGCAGAGCAGCTCCCAGCATCTCTTGAAAATCAGGGCGCAAGAATGTATCCAGCAGGTACCCGCCGCGGTGCCGCCGCACGGGTACGTACACCAGCCGGCCCTGTTCCACTCGGAGAGCATGGAGGAGGACTGCGCCTGCGAGGGGGCCAGGGACAGCTTTCCGGACAGTAAGAGTTCGAACACGTTGACCAAAGGTTGCCACGAGAGCC
>VWZZ01004826.1:315930-337652 GCA_013399095.1 Psophia crepitans | reverse complement strand
ACACCTATTACCCACTAAATCATGTCCTTCAGTACCACGTCTAACCTTTCCTTAAACACCCCCAGGGACGGGGACTCCACCACTTCCCTGGGCAGCCTGTTCCAATGCTCCCGACGCAGCAGAGGCAGAGCTCGTAGAGGTTTGGGGAGCTGCGATCACACCTCTAAGACAAGCGTGTGAGCAGATATTTTCAGCATTATTGGTGCTGCTTGGCCAAATATAGGTGAGTTTTTTCCTTTCAACAGGACAGCAAAAACTGCATCCCTCACGTGAACCCGCGCGCTGCCAAATTTGAATCCTCTGGTTCAGGGCATGAAAGCATGAGGGATTCTTAAAGAAGGGGTTTGCCAGAATATTTTTTAGACATCGTAAAATTTTTTTACGTCTCATTTTCAGACGTAACTGAACCATTTCAGGTGAAACTTTCCAGAAAACAAAACAAAATGCAACGAAATCAAACGTATCCTGAGGAAGGCACGCAGCCGAGAAAATGCCAGCCCAGTGGACTTGTGTTTTGCAGATTTAACAGCAACTGCACGTCGGTGCTGGTAGCGCCAGGCGCCTGGCAGCCTTAGCAGTGGCTACCTGCAGCAGGCTTTCTGTTACACGGGTGGGGAGGGATTCTGAATTTTCTGGTTGTAGAAATAGCATTTAAAAAAAAAAAAAAAGAGAAAAAGAATGCAGAATAGAAGAAAAATGAAAAAGAAATAAATTTAGTTTTCAGTCAGCACCGCAACGGCCTCTGCATTGTCACTGCCCCGTCCCCAGCGCCTCCTGGCGCAGGAGAAGGTGCCAGTTCGCATCAGCTGGAGGGGAGGGACGTGCGGCTCGGTACACGGAAACCGCCAGACGCGGCAGCTGGGGCCTGGCAGGGCATCAGCAGCGCTGCGGCTGGGGGGGCTCCGTGGGCGCCTGGGGACCGAGCCCCCCCGGCAAAGTGTCGCTCAGCACAAAGGGGCTGCAGAGCTGAGCCCAGGGTGTGAGGACAAGACAGCATCTGCCCCGGGGCCAGCCCCCCACGTGGGGGGTTCCGGAGGCTCAGGGGGCTCCAAGGGGTGCGTGGGACCCCCTGAGCTGCGCGTCCCTTCTCCCGAGGTCCCAGCGATTTGTTCAGAAAGTGCTGCCGGGACGTGGCGGCTCGGCGCAGAGGGGTGTGGGGAGCGACGCCGGGGGCAGCACCGCAATGCCCTGGTGCACGCGCAGGAGCCGCGTCCCCATCCACCGGCCGGGACGGGCTCTCCAGCCCACACCGCCAGCAAAAGCTGCTCCGCTAACAGGGGTGCGGAGTAGCAAACAGGCCCAGGGAAGTTTTAGCCAGGTAAGTTGGACTCATGCTTCCTTTTCAGAAGGGGCACCATCCCTTTACGGCGTGGAAGCGATGTGCGAGCATGAGTATCCCATTACAGACATCTGTGCGATAGCCCGAGCGCTCCCCAGCCCTCACCACGCCGGCCGGCTCGTGGGGCGTTTGAGAATGGAGACATCAAAGGTGTCTGCTTTATTTATGAGTCATGTTCTAGTGACTCATTCTGGTCCGAGCATGTGTTGGGGGATGTTTTAGCCGTTCTGGTAATGTATTTGTATAAAACCAGTACCCAGCTGTTATATACCACCGCACGGGCCCCGATCTCACGGGACAGGGACGGTGTCGCCGTGAGGATGTCACAGCCTGCCACGCTCTCTGGGGCAAGAGTGTCCCTGGCAAGGTGTTGGCAGGAGCCCGGGGTGTCCCAGCACTAGCACGTGTCCTAGTATCGGGTTCCCAAGTGTAAATGACGCTACCTGCCAGCGCAGGAGCTTCTTATGGGTGTACTCACGCTTGAAAATTTGACCCTCAAATCCTGTGCAGCGCACATGAATTTTGAAGGAAGAAATATTGGGTTTTATTTCTTAAAGGAAAATAAATGTGAATTCAGAATAAATCAATAGAACATGACTTTGCTCAGTGGAACAAGCCAAGTGGAGACATGGAAAAATAAACTCTTTCTGACAACTCCTGCTGAAAGATTCTCATCTCTCCAGGTCATGGGATCAACAGCAAGAATGGCAGCCACTTGAACTCTGGCAGGCAGCCCTCCGTGGCTTTGACAGATGTTCCTGGCACTAAAGCACGAGGATGCTTTGCTGATTGCTTCTGGTCCAGACAAGGCTGGCTGCTGGGCGGCCGCAGAGCCCCCGTGTGCCACGCTGGGAAGCCGCAGCCCTGGAGCGCTCCTGGCCTTGGCAGGCAATGCCCTCACGAGGAGCCTGGTGCGGGGTGTCACCTGCGGGAAAACGCCCAAGGACCCCCCCCAGCTACATCCCAACCTGGCGTGGGCTGGCAGCTCGGGGTCTGAGGCGGGCATTAGGGCAGCGGGCGAAGAGCTGAGGCTTCACCAGCAGCCTCTGGAGATGCTGAAGCATTGCGAAGGGCTCTGGAGGCACCGGGGCATGGTACATCCGCCTCCCTGTGCACTGCCCGTGGATGCGGATCCCCACGTCCAGGAGATGAGAGCTGCCCGGCTCCTGCCCCCGCAGCCAGGGCAGACCCTGGGGGCACCTCGGGGCTCTGCGCTCCCGGGGGAGGACCAGCTTCCCCGTCCTCCCTTTGCCTGCGGGAGAGGGTGATATTAAGCCAAGGAAGAGCGTCCTGGGAAGGCTGGCAGGACAAACTCCCACTGCGAGCTCAAGAGGTGGCACCTGGAGTCCCAGCAAAGTCACTAAAATGGGGAGAAATTCTCATTTAATTTGGTTCATTTGTTATAATGATTCTTCACCGTGGGCCATATTAAACACTTCAGTGATTTTTGCCTCTAAAACCCTCTTGCAGGGATCGTGATGAAAGGTATATTTATTGTACTTCAGCTTGGAAAGTTGTTTCAGATGTTTCCAATTCATCAACCAGTTCAGACATCTGTTCCTGGTTGGGGCAGAGAAGCTTAACTTGCACACTCACACAAAAAGCGCTCATTTTGGAGATTTTTATGATGACTTTTCTAATCCTAACAAGTTGTCAAATAGCGCTAATAGCCAGGTCATCCACAGCCCCTGGCAGCCCCTGGCTGCCAGGTAGGACCTGTGGTGGCCTCTTGGCTCTGGGGGTTCGGTGATGGCCCCCCTGGACAGGGCTGCACCCCGGGGCTGCGCACCCACCGGGGACAGAGGGGAGAGACCCCCAGTGCCGCCGCACAAGGGGCTGGTCCATCGGGCTTGTCTTGGGATTGCAAAATCTGGCTTTAAGTCGGAACAAAACTAGAATATTCAGAAATTCTCCACTACAGAAAACAAAAACTCAAAGCAAATTTTGAGGGAGGGGGGCTGAAATGTGCCACTGAGGCAAAAATCAATCGCTTCGTTTTGGTTATAGCTTTTCCTTTCCCTCTAGCAGAAAAGGCAGTGAGGTCATTCCAGAGAAAAAAATCAAAATGATTCATTCACAAAACGTCAAAACAGGATGTTTTGGTCGTGTCAGCAGTCTATTTCCAGATTTCTTTCGTAAAAATATTGTGGTTAAGTTGACCAGGTTGCAGGAGGTGCTGTGATTTTGGAAGAAGAACCCCGTGCTCTGGCAGACGTGCCTCCCTCCTATCGCTGCTCCAAAGTTTTCTCCAAGCGCTCGGTAGTACCTGGCTGCTGGAGGACTGGGACCGCACCGAAGCCCAGCAGCTCCCATCCCAAAAGCTGAGTCATGAGGCCAAGCCGAACGCAGACACTCTTTGTGCTTCGCAAAAACAAGCCCCCAAATCCAAACGAGACACACCAACCCCTTCCCCCCCACCGCAGCGCCTGGGCAGCGAAGGCTCCTGCTCCACCCCTGCTATCCCCCAGCCCCCGGCTCCACCAAGCACAGCAGCGCCCGACCCGCTGTGCCGGGGGGCAAGGAGAGCCCCCAGCCCCACACGGGGGCTGTGTTAGGGTTAGGACCCCCTCGCAGCGCCGATGCAGGGCAGCGCCGGGCGGCGCAGGGGCTCGGTCCTTGCTGCAGATGCCTTTTGCCCGCAGAGGCTCGTGGAGCACACCTGCCCGGGAGGTGTGATGGAGGAGCTGAAGGCCTGTTTCCAACACACAGTAAAAGCTGTGTCCTCTTGGTACAAGGCCAATTAGCGCATGAACAACTGGAAATGATGAACTGCAGGAATTTTGCCCTGATGGTGCAGGGAAAGCTTCTCATGCTCCAGCCAAGAAGAAGGCGAGATGCTCTGAAAGTGCCCAAGGATGGATCCATCACTCTCAACCCTGCAGCCAATTGCAACCAGACGCTGCTCGCACGGGAAGGCTGGGCCAGAGTGAGCAGGCTGGATTAGACCCTGGACCCAGGCTCTCCCTGGGCTTCACTCCTTCCCATCAGCATGTAGTGAGGTCCTGGCATGCCTTGGCATTTAATGAGGTCCTGGTGGTCCAGGACTGCCGGCTCTGGGCAGGAAGGACAGAGCCCTGGCAGGACAGGACCTCAGCTGCAAGCAGGCAACAGCTTTGGACGCTAACGGATAAGCTGTGGGTTTGGGGGACCCGGGGGATCCCTACCCAGATGCCCTGTGCCCAGGGTCCAGGCGGGCAGTTGCACCCATCTGGTGACGGAAGCCTGGGGTGAGCAGCCTCTGTCTGACCTGCAGCGTGTCCAGTATCTCCAGCCACGCCAACGCGTTTGGTGATGGATGTGACTTTCCAGTACAGCCACGCAGAGTGAGGTGCTGCCTGCCCAAGGTGGGCAGGGGACTGGGGACCCTCTGGGCAGCACTGGGAACCACCAGCTCCCAGCACCAGGCTGCTTCCTGAGAGAGTGGGGCTCTGGGAATGTCAGCTCCTTAATTAATCCTGAGCCTTGTCACCTGCCTGGGGTGTGAACCCCCAGACACACTCTGTGTCTGGCCCAAAGGGAGAGTGAGAAAAGTTAATTGAACTACGTTCTTCAAAGTCACACAGAAGCTCTCCTGTTTTCCAACGCCAAGCAGGCTGAGAGCTTCCCGGAGCCTAATCCCCAGCGAGAGACAGACTGTCTAGCGACTCGGTGAATGCAGCAAATCCCGGCCGGGTGAATCTGCCCTCTGGTGCCGCACGGAGATTCTTTAATTAAAGCAAATGTTGCCATGGTGGGGCATAGAAAGCTCTTGACAGATGCAAGCTGGGGAACAAGAGACAACGCACAATCTCATTAGCACCTGCAGCTCCATCTGGTTATTGGATTGGGATGCTTTGAATTTTTATTGTACGGTCTCCTTAGGTTCTCACCCCTCTCGCAGTGCGAGGCACAGGTTTGTGGCAGGTCGCAAGCATCCCCACTCTGCTCGGCACCGGCACGTCTCCCAGCGTGATGGGACCCTTTCTGTGGGTATTAGAGAAACAGCAGCTTCTGCTCTGATCTTTGGAAAGGAGGGAGGTTCTAGCGAGCGTGTGCCTGGCATGGGTGAGTTACGTCTGCTAACACAGCACCCCTCTGCGGAGCGCAGGGAGGTGCGGATCCTGCCCTCAGCCCAGGGAACAGCTGAGCATCTCACGGCGGCCTCTGGAAGGGACGGGAGAGGCCAGGGCGTCTAGCGGCTCCCGGCGCTGCTGCCCGCAGTCCTGGTGAAAGGCAGATGGGCTGCCCGGCCAGTTGAATGTGAACACTGGACCAGTTATACCCTGGGGAGCTGGTGTGGGACGCACTGGTGAAATGACACGCAATGGCACAAAGAGGCTGCAGACCAAGCAGCCGCACAGAGAGCAGGGTTACGGGATGGAGAGGTGCTGCGCTTGCTGCAGATGCCGGCTTTGCAGGAGTGGGGGAAAAGAGGGGCTGTGCCTATCCCCGATTCTTTCTGCAAAATCCTTTTGTGGCCTCCTGTGTTCGAAGCAATGACTTACGCTGAAGGCAGGCTCCCAGCTGGGCATGCCTGCTGTCCCATCCATCCCATCCCATCCCGTCCCGTCCCACCCCATCCCGTGCCATCCCGGGCAGCCGTGCTGGGGCTGTCCCCATCCAGCAGCACGCAGCCCATCCACCGAAGCGCTGGTGAGGAGGCCTCTGGCCCCATCTCTTAGCCACATCCCAGGCAGCCACCGCAATCAGAACAGTCTGCTTTTTGCAGTAATTATCATATTTGCCTTTGCTCAGCCAGCTTTATTTGTAAACCAAATGGAAATCAGAACGGTCCCACTTCAAAGCTGAGCCAAGGCGCTGGGAGCTGGGCACCACCTGGTGCTCCCACCCCGGCCGAGGTGGCCCGGGATGAGCAGAGCTTCAGCACCCCTTGAAGCGCAGAGCCTCGCTGTTGAGCATCCTCATCCCACCCCGGCATGCCCTCCTGTTCCCAGTCTCTCCCCACGGCCAGTGCGATTCTCAAACAGGCTGTGACGAAGCCTCTGTGGTGGCGCTCGGCCCCCGAAGAGCCGTGCAGCACTTGCTGTTGCTGCCGCTGTGCTTCCAATTAGCTCACATCTGTTACAGCTATCCTTCCCTCCAGCCCCCACCTCGAGCGCCTGCAAGTGATTTTGTGCAGTAATAACAGAAATCACGAAACCTGAAATGAATCTAAACAAAAGGAATCATTCGAATTACCCTTAACCCTTGGAAGACCAGGCCCTGCCCATAGCGAAGAGGCTCAGGTTGGATGTACTCTGTGACATAGATCCAGCGTCTTGGCCAAACGAGCCGTGACCTGCAGGAGAACCCAGCTGCGTGCCTGACTCGGGCTCCCCAGCACAATGGATTGTTTATGCTGGAGTATCTGACACAGATGTGTGGTGCAGCACCCCGTGGCTCACGTGGCATCCAACCTCTCCGCTCTGTGTGCAGCAAACCCGGCCTTGGCTTTGCTGTACAAGCTGGGGGTCCCACGGTGACACCTGACTTCAGTTTCTAGAGTTTTCCTGCCTGAGGGAGCAGATACATTTGCATTGGGAAAGCTGCTGGATCCTCCCGTTTTCCCCTTCCATCGTGCGATGCAACATGATGTGATGTAAGATTTAACTTCTCCTTGGCTTAGGCAAGCTGCTCGTGCTATATTGCTCCAGTTCATCACTGGGGGGGAGCGCTCTCCTGTGCATTTCTCCTGGCACAGCTCCCACGGACCGCAGGGGTCCTGCTGGACAGGCAGGCGGAGCACTGCTAATGTTCTCAAGAACAGCGTGCAAACCCACGGTCCAGGAGGTGGTGAGCCACCAGTGGACTTAGCAGGGAGCTGGCAGTGTCCCGAGCACTGGTGACACACTGCCCCGAGCGCAGTGGCTCCCTGCACTGTGGCACGCAGCTGTCCCACGGGGCTGCTGCCCCGAAGAATCGCTGCAGACTCACAGGTCCGGCTCCGAGGTGAGGTCTGCACTGCGGTTTCCCACAGATGCAGCACTGTCCAAGGAGCAGTTGTCTCCTTCTTCTGGAGTTCTGCTTTAGCAGCCCGAAGCTCTACAGACCCACCAAGCGCTGTCACCTGGCCCCTCCACTGTCCCTCTCTGGTCTGTGCAGTTCTGGGTGCATCATGGCTTGTGGCCAGGCTCATCCCGGGATGGCTGGATGGTTTTGACACCAGATCGCGTGGTCATCAGAGGGTAGGCAAGGATCCACGTACGTCTGCGACGGGCAGAGCCCAATGACTGTGATCTCAGGCCATGAATGGAGCTGTCCTGCACTCTGGCCACCCTGGGATTCCTGGCCTGGAAGTGTCCAGATGTCCACAGCACTTTTATTACTGTCCTCCAGAATTCTCAAAGGTCCAAATAAATAAATAATAAAGGTTTTTTTTGGTTTTTTTTTTTCAGGAACCCACCAGCTTCATTCAACACGGCCCAATTCTGAAGCATTTCTGTGGGTTGTTGCAAATGACCCCCAAGCAGGAGGTTAATGCTGGTGGTTGTGGTTAGCAGTCACCCACAAGCTGGAGGCTTCTGACACTGCTAATAAGGCACATGTGTGTGAACGGAGAGTACAGCATGTGGCAGCACCAGGATTTCCTGTGTTCGGCGTTGTCTGAAGCTCTCCAGCATGGCACGCTGTCAGGACTCAGGTTTCCTCAACCTGCCGGGGCAGGGTCCCGGCACACGGCCTCAGCCGGCAGCAGGATGGCACTGCCATCCCCACCGAGTGCCGTGCTTCTCCTCTGCCACCTGCAAGGAGCTGGGCGATGAACACCCGTTCTGGTGTGCAGGAGGCTTGTACAGCTGTGAGCATCCAAAGGGGAATCAGGTGGGTGGGCAACACCTCCCTCCCTCTGCCCCGCCAGTGGGTGGGCAAATGTCCTCCCTTTTCCTGCTGATCTCCAGCAACCAAGGTCACAGAGCTCAGATTTTGACTAAAGTCCCATCTACATCTAAGGCTGGTCATAATTTAATACTTGTTATTCACATTGCAGAGTCTTGTGTCCAGGAACCTGTTTTGCATGGCAACGAGCGTCTCTTGAGCCTGCCGACATCTCCGCATGCTTCCTGTTCCAGCCGCAGAGAGCTGCCCTGCACACAGCAACCCAGCCTCTCCTGTTTTCCCAGTCCCCTCATTTCCAGGCTCCAAAATGCCCAAATAAACTCAACTCCAACTTGAGCAACTGCCTGGGGATGCAACCGTGGAGCAGAGAATAAAGTACCAATTCGTGGGCATTGGCATGGTCACCCCAACTGATTTATCCTTCTGTATTCCCCGTACAAAGATGGATCCCATGTGAGCACCTGGCCGGTTTAAGGGGGAAAAAAGGGAGCATTAAAGATAGGTATAAATTAATGTCCACGTCTCCAGAGAGGGGGAAGAGAAGGTGAAGAAGTTTCCCGAGCAGGATGAAGGGCAGGAAGGTGGCGAGTTTCCCGTGGCACATGAGAAGGTGGTGGCTTGCTGGCCACGGATCTACGTATTTGCAAAGCCCACTCTGTGAATCAGATAAGTTACTCCAAAAGCAGAATTCTTAGGAATTTGTCTCACAAGCAGTGCAGTATTTTGACAAGTTGCAATTGTAAAGAAATGCCATTTTCACAGCAGCAGTGTCACGTCCTGCTATAACGCTGTAATAGCTATTTTTGTAGGGAGGGATCTACACTGCTCTTACTCTGCAGTCACAGTAAATGTGTTTTTCACTTTCTTACCATGCTTAAAAATAGCATTAAGTTTTTGCTGATCACATGATCAAAAAAAAAAAAAAAGCTAATTGAATGATGCAGGGAGTAAAAACATGTGGCGCAGTAAAAACAAATTAGGTTCGCATATGTTTTGTGTAACTCTCAAGACTTGTCTGTATTAGATATCAGTAATGAAAAGAATATTAAACTCTAACAGCGCAAAATACCATATGCTCAGGAATTCACAGAGGAACAATGTATTTGCGCTGGATGCTCCTGAATGGAAAATGCCCGCAAATAAGTGGTTTTTTCCTTAGCTGTGGAAAAAACCCCTATCGTTCCTCTACTTTTCAGTAACTTTTTAGTAAGTTTTAGGCGCTGCTGCGGAGTCGCTGGAAGCTGCCTGTGTATTCACCCCACGCAGCGGCTGGTGGCCCGGGGACGTGGAAGCGGGGGACACGTGTCCGGAGTGGCCGCACACCCGGCGGCAGGAGCGACACGGACGGGGGCTGCTGGTCCCTGCACGCACGGTGCCTGCTGGAGGGGCACAGGCAGGGGTGGGGGCAGGAAGGGCCCCCAGCGCCTCACCCTCACTCTCCTCCGCCCGTGATGGCCACGAGGATACAGGCTTTGCCTTGGTTTTGCCCCGCGTGCTGGGGAGAGAGGGATGGGCGGTGGTGGGGAGGCATGCCCCATCCCTGTCTCCATCTTTATCCCTGTCCCCATCCCCGTCCCCATCCCATTGCGAGGCCCCCGGGTGCAGCCCTGGGCTCCGGGGAGAAGCGTGTGTTTATCCCTCCTGTTTACGAGCTGTGAGTGGGGATCCTCGGCGTGACTCACCGCCTGCAGCCACGAGTCAACCACAACTGTAACTTTCCAGTTTGCATCGGAAAAAGGGGGGAGGGCGGCGTGATGAGGGAGGAAAAGCTGGAAAACGTTCGGAAAAGGCAGCAAAGGCTCTAAAGAGACCAGAGGCAGCCGAGAAAAACAACAAACAGTCTTAGAAGGATATTAACATTTTAATGAGAATTCCTTTAATTTAATCACAATAAGATTCACCGAGAGGAGGAAGAAACAGAAAGCTTCATCTGAGCGCTTAACAAAAAAATCTTCATGCTACGGGCCAGTGCTCCTGCAATTAATTCCCCTCGGTGGAGCGTTTCCATGTGCACCTCCGGAGTCAGAGCTTTCACGCCTTGGCACTCGCAGAGCAACCGAAGGGATGGCAGAGATTTATTCGCTTTAATCTCCTGCGTCTTCTTCTGATGTTTGTGGCATCGCAGACATTGCCACGGCCGCTCGCTGGGATGTCCCAAGTGGAAACGTGAGGTGGCGGGAGGCTCTGCCCCACGGCCCTCTGCAAAACCACCCTGCGAGTGGCTGGGCACAGGGCTGCGCGTGGCGGGGACACCTCAGGGGGCTCGGGCCCCCCAAAGTGGGGTGCTGACAAGATTCCAGCTGGAGGTGTCCAGGAAAACCTGCTGTGGGCAGAAGTGAGCAGGAGCGTGGCGAGATCAGCCCCGTGGCTGAGCGCCCGCGTCGGTGGGAGCAGCATCAGCCCTGCGCCCCCCTGCCCCTGAGACCCCCGGTGCGCTCAGAGGGGCACTTGGGGTGAGACGTCCCCAGCGGGCAGGGTGACCCTGCCCAGGGCAGCAGGGTGTCACGTCTGAGCCAAGGGAGCTGCTTGGTAAGTGCTTCCCTCGCCCTGCCCCAGCAAATAAAATAAACTCATTTGGGTTTTACGTGGAAGCAGTGTTTTACTGCCTCTGAGATCAGCCGTGGTGCAAGGAAGCTGAAGTCAGACAATACAAATGACACGTCCTAAACGGCATTTTTAAAAGCTCAAGGCAAGCTTGTAAAGATTTTATTTGTATACGAGGCTGTAATGAATAAAGGAATTGGCATTGCCGCCTCCGCCACCCTCCAAGAGCCCTGTCTGCTTTCCCAAAGTAAACGCACCAGGGAGCAGCGGCCGTGACGCCAGGCCCTCGGCGCCCAGGCGGTCGCAGCGTGGGGTTCAGTGCGCGGCCGTGCTTGGGGCATGGGCAGAGGTGGCTCCGAGATGATGGCAACCCCCCAGGCTCGGGCAGTGGGGTTGGGGACACCTCTGCCCATCGCCCCAGCGCAGCCTGGCTCTGCTCGCAGCCGAAGGGCAAAGCCGCTGCCGGCACTGCTGGGGACCGGGTGCCCCACTTTCAGGTTTACTGCTTTGGGAAGTCTTTTAACAAAAACGTAATTTGCATTTAACTATTTTTCTTGGGAAAAAAGCAGGGTGCAGAGATGCTGAGCGCCTGGGGAGGGCTGTCCTGGACCCCTCAGCTGGGACCCTGCCGACCGGGGTGCCTGCACGGTGCCTGCTCCGAGCCAGGCTGCCACCGCCGTGTCCGCGCCCCGGATCCCCAGGCGGCTCCTGCCCTCCCCAGCCTCCCCCCGCACAAAATCCACTGCTGCCCTTTCCCAGACGCCCTTCTCAGGCTGCACAGGGTGATTTCACCACGCTAATCCCGGGCAACTGCTGAACCATTGTCTGCCCAGCGCTGAGCTAGGATATTATGGCTGGGAAAACTTCCTTCCGAACTGCAAGCTGTGTGAACAGAACTTGTTTAAAATAGCTGCTTTAACAAACAAACAGGGCCGGCTCCATTTCCATCAGCATCTCCCCTCCTCAAACATCAACATTTACGTTTCGGTAACAGGAGACTGCCTTTAGAGCAGCCACAGCCGTGGCCACGCTGATCGTCAGGGCTCTTGCCTGCGTTACTGGCAAAGAGCAGGAGAGAGGAAGCCACTGAACGGCCAGTTTGTGCAGCGACAGAATCTCAGGCATCCCAGCATAGGTGCCACCAGCCCCACCAGCACCCGCTTCTGGGACCTCAGCTCCGTGGGGTGGCCAAGTGGTGAGGGGCACCACGGGAAGGGGCTGGGGTTTCTGGGTGCATTTCCTGGGATGGAAAGGCGTGCTGCTGTCAGAAAGCCCATGAACCACAAAGCATCCCGAGGACGGGCTTTGAAGCCCACATTGTTTTCATTTGGATGTTGTTATTTAAAAAGTCACTCGCATGTTTTCTGGTAAAACGGTTTGCTGAAATGTTTCCTCTTCTCCTCCAGCTCAGACCAGAAACCGACAGGAGCACACATGGGACCTGTCCGCGCAGCACGTGGAGGTGCAGTCGGCCCAGCAAAGACCCCTGCAAAGACCCCCTCAGATGCCAGCCAGCCCGCACGAGGAACATCGGGTTTGTAACACACGCTGAAGCGGCCGTAGTGCTGCAGAGAACTCATGTCATATCTAGAGGTATCTGAAAAAGCCAAACAGTTGACCTTGTCCAAAAAAGAAGCGCGGTGTTGTGATGGGCAGGAACCTGGGGTGCTGCTGCTGCCTCTCCAAGCCCCTTCTTGAGAAGAAATGGTGGCCTGTGCTTTGGAAACCACTTTCACCGACTGGTAAACCCAGAGGATCCCTTCTTCTCCACTGGAAACTACCCCTCCAACAGAGCAAATTAATTATGTCCCAAAGACAGTGTGAGAAGCAGCGAGGAGGCCAGCTGGAAGCAGCGCTGAGTCCTCTCGCACCGAGGGCCAAGTTACACTTCACATGACACCAGTGGGCGCTTTGACTGCGATGCCAATGTAATCAGGGTCTGTCGCGGGTGCAGACAGCTGCCTTCACGGAGAGGAGAAAACTCAGACCTCTGGATGGTGCTGCCAGCGCAAACAGTCCCCTCCCTGCTCTGCGCTCGCGGGGCGATTTGGAGCGCGTCGCCCTGTGCTGCAGTGCAGGCAGGCTCTGCCCTCAGCACGCACGCAGCGTCCCTGAGCCTCTCCCCGGGACAGCAGTGCTGCCTTTGCAGCCCCATCGCCCGGAGACCCCTGGTGAGGAGGAGCCAGGGTGGGATGGGGTGTCCTCCCACCTCTCCTGGACGCTGTCTGAGGGGCTGGGAAGGTGGCGGGGGCTGCCCGAGTGTGCAGAGTCCCCTTGCCCTGGGAGAGGGTGGGAATGGCCCCGTGAGACGAGCTGTTCCCCTGTCCCCTGGGCTGAGGACAGGACTAGAACCTCACTGAGGGAGACCATTTCGTTGCCATAAAGAGCTTTTCAGGGGCACCGGGCGACACTCCGTGCGTGCAGCCCCCCGTGATGCACAGCAGCCCGGGGTGGAGGCATGCAGCTCGCTCCTTGCTGCGCTGAGCTGGGCAGCGCTGTCCCTGTGGACGCAGGGCAGAGGTGGGAAGCGGTGCAGGAGCAGAAGGAGGAGACACCCGGTGCCATCTCTGGGGGACGCCACAGTCTTCCTCAGCTGCAGTTCTGTGTCAGGGACAGTCCCTGCTTAGCTGTGGCCTTTCAGCTTCCTGCGCCCCTCTCTGCTTCAGCACCCACCCTTTGAGCCCTGCCTGCCTGGGGTGACGGGCAGGATGAGGCCATCCCTCCTGGGAACGAGCAGGGCAGCACGGTGACAGGCACGGGTCCGGCACAGCTTGTCCGAGCCTGTCCCCACGCTGCTCCCGGGCGCCGGCAGAGCCGGTGGCCGTGCCATGAGCTGGGGAGCAGCGCTCAGGTTACACTTGACATAGTGAAGCGGCAGCGAAATGGATTTAATTTATTTACTTTTTAAATGTAATGATGGAAAACAAAACATGTTGCAAAAGTTGTTTGTTTCGTACCAGCTCTGCACAGACCCACGGAGGAAGGAGTGGCTCCTGGCAGCTCCCGCTCTTCGGAGACCGGTGATTACTGAGCTGACATGCTGTGCCAAGGACCAGACGGCTGCTGGAGACACCCGCCCTCCCCAGGGGCTGCACTGGGCATGGATGAGCCTCAGAGCAGACCATCTGCTCAGCAAGGGTGCCTGTGCCCACGGGGGCTCCTGGGACCGGCCGGGCTGCAGACGCGCTGCCATGCAGAGGTGCGGGTGGTGCAGAGAGGACCCAGACTCCAAGGAGCCCAACTGGGCGATGAAGTTGAAGGCAGCTGCAAGCGAAGGGCACGCTCCTGCACATCGTCCAGCATCACCCGCGGGACGTTCTGCCCCATGCCTGCAGCAAGGCTTGGCACCCCTCTGGACCCAGCACAGGGCAGGGGCGATGCAGGGAGTGCGCCTGCCCTGTTCCTCTCCAGAGACGGGGCACCCGCCAGTGAGCCTGCACCTTCCGAAGCAGGATGGGGCGTGTGGATGATGGAGAAGCCGCTGGCAGAGTCCACCCACCCCGCCAGCAGCGCGGGGGCTGGCGGTGTGCGGGCGTCCGGTGCAGAGCAGCCTTGCCGCACTGGGGCCGCCGCTCCGGTGAGGAATCCGAAAGCGACACGGGGTTGGGGCTGCGTTCTGCAGGGGAAGGTGGCTGGTGCGTCCCAAGAGCTGGGCCCCGAGGTGCGCCCCGAGGCACCAGCTCCCTTGGTCCAAACTTTCCCATGGCACCATCAGCCCTTCAAAATTTACAACAGACCACTGAGCCTGGGCATTGCCAAGTGCCTAATTAAAAATACCGTAAAGGCAACATGGCAGCATGTCCTAGGAGCCCGATGCTGACGGCTGTATGGGCGCCCCATGGCACCGGAGCCCACGCACGGCGCAGCTGGTGTGCACTGGCCGTGCAGCGCCGGGGTCCCATCTGCTGGGTGCTGCCCAGCCCCGGGTCCTTCCCGGTCAGGCGTCCGTGGGCAGGGGAGAGGCCCGGGGAAACCTCCTGCAGCCGTGCTGCCTCCTGCGCAGGAGGGTGGTCTTTCCCAGAACTTTGGTTAGGAGATACTCATGAGTTAATTAATCCTTGAGTTTTTAAGCAGAGACATATTTATGAGCCTTGTAAGAGGCTGGGGCCCGGACAGACATTTCTTTATTCTTTCTCCAGCTCAGCTGAAGGAAACCATAAGGGGAAAGAGCGACTGAGCCATGAAAGCATGGAAGATGGATTTCGGGCTGGTGATGGGGAAACAAAACCCAACTTGCCTGGGTGGGAACGGTGGCCGAGTGACAGCTCCCTTCCCTCTCCTTTGTCTTCTCATCCTTTGTCTACAGGGTGCTTGCTAAAGCCTGGCCGCTGGATGCCAGGGTATCTCCAGCAGTTACAGTGCGTAAGTGAAGCACACGTGGGGTGAGCGCCCACCACCTGGCTCCTCCGGTGGCTGTCGCGGTCCCATTGCCCCGCCACCAGCAGCACGCAGCACAGACAGTGCCGGATGGCGCTTTGGGGTGAGGGCTCAGTCCCATGAGCTCCCAGCACCCAGCAGCTGGAGCCACCCAGAGAAGAGCGAGCGAGGACACAGGCAGGGACTGCGCTGCCAGCACCTCCCTCGGCATGCCCCTGCTGCCGCACCCAGCTCTCTCCTCCCCTCTGCCCTTGCCGAACTCTGATTTCTTTACCCCACCCTGCTGCAGGGCATCCTCTGCAGCCGCTGCTCAAACACACCTGCCCGCACTTTGCTGCTCTCCAAACCGCACCGTAACTGGACTTGTAGAGGAGGAAGGTGTTAAACCAGCTTCTCATTCCCTGTGGTTCTCACGTGCAGTCTCCCAGTGCCAGTGAACGGGCTCGGTCCCTCAGGAGCCTGCCTTCTCCTGCCAAGTGGATCTGACGGGCTTTTCTCTCCAGAGATCTGGGACACTGCTGTGAGCGGGTGGAAATTGCCACCAGTCGCCTGCAGCCCGGGGAGCAGAGGAGCGCAGCAATGCTGATTACATCAGCCAAGATGCCGCTGGAAAACCAGCACTCGCTGTGCTTTCACTGGGCTTCTCTGCTGCATCACCAGCAGCCGAGAAAGTGCGTGATGGGGACAGCCAGATGCCTTCCTGGGCAGGGCACCTTTTTCCACGCTAAAAGCTTGGAACTGAGGCTATTTTGCTTCATCCCTTTCCTCGGAGTGAGCTGCTCATGACATTCCCTGCCTCTCTGCAATCACCGGTTTATCTATCCACCTCAGATGATGCTTCCCCAGCTTTACTGCGCATCTTGGCCAATAGCGGCGGCAAAATGTGGCCACCACATGTTGGCAGCAATTGAATCCTGGGCACATTTTTTCTCTGCACAGCCTTTAAGCTGTGGGAACCATTTCAAAGGAAACCATTCCCCTATAACATGCTTGTGATCTGAAGATGTCTATTTAGATGGCAGCCCGGCATTAATTTAGCAATTCACTACAGAGTTTGGCGTGATGTTTAAAGCACTAAAATAAATTGTGGTGAAGTCGTTTCCCTCAAACCAGATTGTGTGGTTTACATTATTTGTCAACCTTAAGTACAACTGGCATGTTTGTATCACTCATGCAAAGCCCCATTGTGCCTCTCTAGAAGGGGGAAGAATACGCACAGAAACGCATCCAAGTTCCTGCCCCGGCAGTCTCATGTCCCTGGGAGATCTGCCCCCGAGGCACGCAGCCCAACTGGCTGGAAGAGTGCCTGGGCTTTCCTCAGGATGATGGGTGTTAAGTGCAGGCTCATATAGGTTAGATTACAAAGGGCCATTTTAATCAGATGCAGATTTGTACTTTCTGCCTGCGGTGCCTAAAATCCACTGAGCCGCGATGACTTAGGCACGCACATTCGGGCACACACACACGGGCGGCACCACGGGAGCGGGGCTGCGCGGCTAACCCGGGCTGCGGCTGCTTGCCCACCGGGGACGGTGCCTGCTGCCAGCCCCCTGCGACAGCCTGTCCCCGCTGCCCCGGGCTTGGTGGCCTCTCACCCTGCCTGGCGTGCCCAGGGCACCGTGGTGGTTGGGAGCTGCAGGGAGGGAAGGGGCAGGTGAGGGGGAGGCTGCCCCAAGGCTACGGAGAGGCCGGTTGGATGTCCCAGCCACGCAGCCAGCCAAAGGGAGCTGGGACGGTCTCAGGCAGGGGCATCTGGGGAGGTGTTTGCCCCTGGCCAGGCTGAGATGCTGCCCCAGCCTGGCTGGAGCAGTGGGCACCTCTGCGGGGTCCCCCCCACCTCACCGGCTGTGCCCAGGCCATCGCAGTGCCACCAGCCCTGGCTGTTCGTGCCACCTTTGGCTATCGGTGTGCCGCGGCGACGTGTGCGGGGTCAGACGGGGACAGCACGTCGGCACTTTCACCCGCGCTGCTGGGAGCAGGTTGGAGGGGCGTGCTTGGTGCTGCGCCTGCCTCCGGCGAGCAGGCAGCATCCCGACTGTGATGTCAGTGCTTTATCCCTTCCTTCCCTTCCCTCCGTCCCTGCAGCCAGAGAAATCCCCGGATGGCTGTCACGGCTCTCTGCACACAAGCCGGCTGGCAGCATCCAGGGTGTTTCATTCCTCCACCTTCCAGTGACGCGCTGATGCCAGAAGAGCTGTGCCGCGGGAAGCAGCCAAGGCTTTGCACTGACACAATTGCGCTCGCACGGCTCCTCCAGCCCCCGGCAGCTGTCGCAGGCTCACACGGAGGGTTCTCCCCACCACACTGAGCTGCCCCTGGGGTGCTGGGATCTCGGGCCAGGTCTGCTCTGCAGGGAAGGGGCAACCTCCTGCCCTCCGCTCCAACGGTCTCACTGCCTGCCCTGGGAATCACCATCCAGTGACCGAGGGTCCTCTGTCTCCTTCTGCCCGGCACCCCCCCAACCGCCGCCCCCAACCCCTCCTCTGCAGGTCCCCAGGCCCCCACTGGAGCACGTTCCCCACCGCGCTCCCCGGAGCAGATCAGCAGGCGTGTGCCCTCCGTGCTCTTCTCCCGCAGCTCACCGCTCCGCAGCGTACACTCGGAGCTTGTCAGCTGCATCTTTTCTGCAGTATCTCTGAACTGTAAGAGACACCCAATTTTCTGGAAATTGGATTCAGACAGTAAAAACCTCTGCTGCTCCCAAGAGCTGTCCCTGTGTGCTCTGGCTGTGTACATGTTTCTGCTTTCATTGGATGATGACAGAAACTCCCTTGCTCGTACAAAAATTCAAAGGGACGGAGCAGACGCGGGGCCAGGCTGCAGAGACATCTGGCAGCACCAGCTGCAGCCTCTGGCCGCAGGCGCCCGTACCCCGCACCCCGCAGCCCTGGCAGCCGCACAGCCAGCGCCCAGGTAGCCTGTGCAGCGTTTGCCCTCGGCAATACATTAGATGAGACGTTGCCCAGTACAAACACATTGTACTAAGAGCAGCACAAAAGCTCCCAGCCACGGCATTAAATAATTGTCGCATTTTTCTTCTGTAAGGATTAACGTTCCCGCTAACCTTGCAAACCTGCATTGAAATATTGTCACCCCCCGAAACGCAGCACAATCGCCAAGGGATTAGGGTGTCTGCGGAGCAGCCTGTCCTCGCTATTGTGCGCTCCCGGCGGGGTGAGGAAATCCTGCGACATCAGCCGATAAGTCCCTGCAGCGGGACGCCAAATTCACTGCAGGGCCAGGCACAAGGCAGGGAGCCAGGGGCTGGATGCGGGAGCTGGGGGCTGGATGCGGGAGCTGGGGGCTGAACGTGGGACCCAGGGGCTGAACGCAGGAGCCAGGAGCTGAACACCTTCGGTGGCACCCGGGAGCTGTCCCTGCAGGCTGGGCGTCTGGGAGCGCGGCCAGGCTGGTGACACCCGTGCTTGGGGCTGTCCTCCTGGGATGGGCAACCACTGCTGTGGGTGCCGGGGAGCCAGCGGGACCCCCAGCCCCAACCCCTCCTGGCAGTGGGTGTCCCCGCTCAGCTTTGCCGGTGTCCAGCCACTGCCTGCACCAGGCTCCTGGCCCTCCTAAGCCAGGCGAGCACGTTCATAAATCCGAATGCTGAGGAAATCCCATAAAAATTTAACAGGAAATCCGGAGCCATAAAGGGAAGCTCTTGGCATCTCTTGCCGGCTGTCGGCAATGCCCACCGCGCACGCTGCGCTCAGGCACCTGGCAGCCACCGCGGGACCTTGGCCAGGACTGACTGGGTTAGCTGCTCATTCCCACGGCCCTCCCTTCGGAGCGGGAGGAAAGGAGTATGGCAGCAGCACAGACGGATGCTCTTGGGAGCAGGACTTGGGTTTCTGCAGAGCTCAGTCTCACAGGCGTACAGCACCGGCAGAAGCCGTGTTGCAAGGATGCAAGAGAGAAAGAATGCTGAAGCGCATGCAGGATTTATGCACGTAGGTCCCAGGAGGGTCTTTCAGTGCTTGTAAGTGACAACACGTATTGTTGTCCCAACCCCCGTGTTCGGTAGCAAAGGAAAAGAAGTGGGAAGTGTCTCCAGCTCTGGAGCTATTGCACAGAGAATGGAAAACAACCTCATCTGCTTGTCCCCAACATCTGGGCCCTGTATCAGCATCCCCACTCCCACGGCCCTTTCCCAAGAGAAAGAACCACCCCCTCCAGAGAGAAATGGGGAGGATGGAGAGAGGAGAGTCCGGAGAAGGTGTGGTGCACAGGGAGTAGAGCCGTGCACCTTCCTGATGTGCTCGGTTTGGACTGCTCACCCAGCAACACCAAGCGCCTGCTGCAGTCCTCTGCCCAGCGTGGATGAGGGCTCTTCTAGCAACGGCAGAGTGAAGTCTCCATCATGGATGGGTGTTCGGTCTTGGGATTCATTTCTGGCAAAGGCTTGAGCAGGCTCTTGGAGAGGTGACTGGGTCGGGGCTTGTGTCTTGCAGAGCTGCACGAAGAGGATCTGCAACAGCAAAGCGGGATCTGGAGACCCCCGCAGCCCCGCAGGACCTGTACTCGCCTGCTCTTTGGCAGGGCTCTCAGTAGTTGGAAGTCAGCACTTGCTCATTGTTACTGCTGTGCAATGGGATTTCGTGGTAGTTTTTCATCAGCTTTGCACGTGTTTGATCATATGAAAAGGGACTGAACCTCCCCACAGGGGACAGCAGCCTGGCTGCCCAGGGTCCGTTGAGGTTTTGGAGGAAAGATGTCTGTTCTCATCCAGAAATTCACTGTGCACATGGTGAGAATTTGGCTCCTCTTTTCTGGCACCATGGCAGGGAAACAGCCTCTCCCTCTGCCTTGAGGATGTGCAGGTGGTCACACACGGGAAAAGAGTACTCCTAAAACATGGTTTCCACAAAGAAGTTCAGAACCAAGGTGATGCCAGCATGCCCATAAAGAGAAGGAGCAGGTCATCCAAAGCTGAGGTGAACTTCCTTTTCTTTGGGCTTTGCCAGCAGGTGGGAGCGAGTGTCCTGGGAAACAATGAGGGTGGTCATGGGACCCCCCGGGGCCACACTGGTGACACTGTCCTCGGCACTGTCTCCCAGGGGTTGTACCTCGGGATACATGCTGAGGGTTTGGCTGGTGGTTGGTCACACAGCAGCTAGGGGGTCCCCCTGCTAAATCCTGCAGCAGGAGCTTTCCCTGGACACCTCTGCTGTAGGCGTTGTGTGGACTGTGCATTGTAATCTGCTTTGCTTCAGCTGGAGAAGCCTTGGAGAAATGAGTCCTGCAGTCAAGCTGGCTCTTCTCGGACTGAAATGAGCAGAGAAGGACTGGCTGGGGGCACACAGAGCCTCATCCTGTGCTGCTGCAGGACTGCTTCTCATTGAACTCTTCTCCGACAATCCCTCATTTTCTCTCAGGGAGTCTGTTTTCAAAAGCAGGTGGTGACCCTGGTTACCAGGATCCATCCTGAGACATCTGGAGGGAGGTTGATTTTCAGGAGCTAGCAGCAGATAGGCTTAGTGCCTGGGGAAGTTTAGGCCCTTTTTATATCATCCTGAAGTTTCCAGTGGGTTTTGAAAATACAAGCAGCTGCGAAAATTTCTGCCTTCCGAAGGCAGAAGGTGGTGATGACCCTGCTTTGCTGGTCTGGCTCCCGCGCAGGGCAGAGCCAGCACAGACCAACGCTCGGCCACGCACGCGCGGCTGCCGCAGTGAAATTGGGAAAGTTTCACTGGATTCATTTTTCACCAGAGAAGGTCATGAGGTCCGGGATGGGTGTCCCACGCTGGGAGGAGAAGTCAGCTCATGCCAGCACAGCCACCAGCGTGGCGGTCCGAGCCGCCGGCGGGCCGGGCCGGGCGGGAGTCCCCGCTTTGGCTCAGCGTGACCGATGGCTATTGGCTATTCCGGAGCTGCTTTCCATGAGGGCTTCTTTTTTTGTTGTTGTTTTTTGGTAAAAACATTGAACAATTCTGGATTCATCCCCATGTGGAGCGGGAAAAATTTTGAAATCTTGAACATTTTTGAGGGCTTAAAAACAATTTCCCACCCAGTCATAGCCACCAGTCTCATCAGGATGTGTTTGAAACCTCTCCAGCAGGAGCTGAGCAGAGCTGGTCTCAGCTGGATACTGCTCTCGACGAGAAATGCCATGGTCAGGGGTCATGTTTCTTCAGAAAAAAAGTATCTTCAATAGCTCAGGAAGTTATTAGTGTCTGCTAACAATAAGAGCTTTGGATTGATTCAATAGATGCTCATTTTAATTGTAAAATGCCAGTAATGAGAAATGTGCCATCCAATGACTCATTTTTCCCTTGTAAAAATGATTGGACATTTTTATTAGTTTCACAAATGACAGGACCTCGTATTTCTGAGAACACTTTATACAAGCCTTGCACAAGCCCACTCTCATAAAAGCGTGTCTGTGGTGACATCCGGAGCCACAAGAAGGGGAGCGGTAGAAAGGCCCAAAGTGGTGAGGACAGCCCACAAGTGGAACTGGCAGGACTGAACCCCAAGAGGGTGGGAAGGGGTGGATACAGCGCCGGAGACATGAGCTTCGGCGCTCCTTCCCAGCAGTGCCTTTCTGGAGAGGCACGGGGCAGACAGGGGGATGGGTGCCAGCCGGCGCCCGCAGGTCCACCCGGCACAGAGCCCCGGCGAGGGGCAGCCGCGCCAGCGCTGAGCGGCC
>VWZZ01004826.1:281680-311041 GCA_013399095.1 Psophia crepitans | reverse complement strand
CGGCAGCTCCCTGCCCTGCCTCCCCCCTCCCCAAAAGCAGGACCCCGACCCTGCTGCCTCCCTGCAGTGCGCGGCGCTGGGCCCTGCTCCTCTCAATGGCTGTACAATTACCAGAATCCCTCGGCAGAATTAGCTCCTTGCAGAGCACTGCATTCAATTAATTATATAGTTTAAAACACAATACGTAGACGTATCCCAGCCACACCAGCAAAGCTTTTGGCTCCACTGGAAACCCTGAAAAGCTGCAGCGTGGCAGAAGGCAGGGAGTACGCACAGCCCTCACGGGGCTCCTTCAGCGTAGTCACAGGACAGAGTCTTTAATTGCTATTAAAATAATTATAGGTGCACTGCAAACGTCTTGGAGAACGCAGCGGAGCAAGCACATTTCTCCAGCTTCTGCTGCACAAAGATCACCTCAACACATGTTTTCAGTTCATCTGTTTATGCTGGTTTCAGTACAGAGATATCCCTATCTGCCTGCATGGACCTGGGTGGACTGGTGCGGCTGCTCCCCAGGGCACGGTGGGGACATGGGGACGGGCACTGTTCACCCCTCGGCACCGCTTCGGTACAACCCAGAGCACCAGCGCCAGTGCTGCCGCCCTGGGAGGGCCAGGGGGAACCTCCACCTCATGCCTGCAGGGTTCCCAAACCACCCAAAACCACCCCAAGGTCCCAAAACCATGCGAGGGTCGCGAAAGAGCCGCAGGGTCCGTCCTGCCGGTAGCCTGCTCCCCACGAGGGCACCACTAGGGTGCAAGGAGCTGAGCCAGGGTGACGCCTGGGCCCCGTGTGGGTTCCTGGCCAGCGAGGCGGCCGTGGCTCGGCTCCCGCTGCTGCAGGTTACTGACAGGGGGACTCGGGACTCCCGAGGTCACCACCCCCTGTCTCCATGCAGTGATGGGAGCCCACAACAATTACAAGCTTCCTGCGTGTCCTTCCTCTGGGGTTTTGATACGCATCATGTCTCACTTCTGGGATTCAACCAGTTGGTGGGGATGGTAGTGCTATTTCCATGCCAAGCTGTAGCTTTTTTACCCCCAGCCGTTTCAGGGCTTACAGCTATTGTGTGGGTTTTTTAATGTTGCAAGAATTTATATTGGGAAAAAAGCGCCATTTTTTTAATTTTCTCAATGCCCTGGGAAATGTCATCCAGCAGGAATGTTCCCAAGAGCTGCTCATGGTGGAGAGGAGGATGGGCTCAAGCAGGGGCCTGCATGCCCAGCTCCTGTCCCTGTGCCCAGCCTCCCGGGACCACCTCTGGGCTTTGCCTGCCCCCAGTGCCCCGTCCCTGCTCCCCAAACTCTGTCCCATGCTCCTGTGGAAGCGCTGCCAGCCCAGCCCCGTGGCAGCACCAGCTCCTGCCCCACTGCTGCTGGGGCAGCGGAGGCAGAAGGGAGGGGACAGAAGCCTGGAGAAGGACAAGCTGTTCACGGAGCTAGCTGCTCCTGCTGCAGAGGCTCTCGGGTTTGTGTCCTCTTGGCTGTGTCAGTGGCCTCATCCACTTCCAGCTCTGGATGAAGTTACAAGAAACGCTGGAAGTCCCAGCCCTGTGGTGTGTCATCATTTAAACTTGTCTATAACAGGATCCCAAAGCCATTTACTTTTCCCGAACACCAAAGCCCCCTGAGCGATGCTGAGAGAGGCAGGGCTTCCCCCACAAATCACAGTGGCTCCCGCTCCCCCCTGCCCTGCCCTGCCCCTCTTCCGGGAGCTGGACACCCTCCTTGGCTGCAGCAGCCCTGGCTGGTTGTCCCCTCGCATGCTGGCCCATAGGGCAGACCCTGCTCCAGCCCCAGGGAGGAGTGTGATGTGCTTTGGAGATGGATTAGCACTGTGTGATGGATTGGGGCTTTGGCTGGGTTTCTTCAGCAGCTGGGCTTTCATCCTGGGCAGAGCAATGCATCTCAGGTGGGGTTGTGAGAGCAAGGGGAGAAAGGGCTGAGACATTGCACGGAGGATGAGAAGGTAGATCTTCCCCATGAAAATACAAGTGAGGTTTATATTGGTTGCCCCACTGTGAAGGTGCTGGATGCCTTTTTCCAGGCTCAGCATCACATCCTAGACCACTTCCATGGAAGTCATTATGGGACAGAAAAGGTTGCAGGCAGAAGTGTCCATGTCTGTTGTGACTGACCTCAGAGAGGTCTGTCCTATGTGCGGTGTAGGGAGGACCTGAGCTGGTGAAGAGCTGAGTTGTCCAAGAAAGGTGCTTGCAAACCCACCTGCCTGCTGGGCTTTTGCACAGCAGGAACTGGTGAGCTCAGACACAGCAGAGGGCAATGCCTGGGGCCATGCGTGGGGCAATGCGTGGGCAATGCACGGGGTAAAGCTTGAGGTGACGAGCAGACCCCCAGACTGCCCAGCACTTGCTGTGAGGAGCGTGGGGGCCCCATCTGGGCTGGGGCTGGAGCCGGGGCCCCCTTGCCACAACCCTGCTGTCCCCCACGATGACAGCGCTGCAAGGTGCTTGTGCTCCGGCACTGGGGGATGGATGGCTCCACCTTGCAGATGTAAGTAAGGTGTCCTGCCCAGGGACTGACACAGGGACCGGGCAGGGGCCGGGTGGTGGCACCAGGCACAGTCTGGCCACAGCTCTGTATGGCCCGATGGCAACACTCCTCAAAGACCCGGCTGCAGGAGCAGGTACCAAGGGGGAAAAAATAATGAGGAGAAAGAAATAGGGAAGAGATGCCAGTCTGCATCTCCTTCTCATCTGCCAGGAACCAGTGGGCCTCACCCTCCTGCGTGCCAGGAGGTGCCGGGGGATGCTGGGGGATGCGGATGGAGCAGCCCCTCAGTGGGACCCCCCAGCCCGGGGTGCCCCCGCCATCCCACCAGCGCTGCCTTCCTCCTCAGCCTCAGAAGTTTTGTAGAGGAAATTTTATAGAAAAAATTGTAGCAGCTCCTGCCTCTACAAACACAGCGCACTGCTGCTTCTGCCAGAGCTCCGTGCTGGTTTGCCTCAAGGAATCTGTGAGATCCGTCCTGCTGTGATCTGTAACAATATTGGGATTAAATTAGCTTCCCTGAGCTGCAGAGGGGTCAGTGTGTGAGGCCCCCTGGTTAATCCAGCAGGCCAAAGAGAACAGAAGCCTCCCTGCATTGGGAAAGGAAAACAACGGGGTCTGTTTGCAATCCGTGGAGCTAATTCAAACAGCATTCCTCAAACAACAGGGGAAAAGGGCCTTCGAAGCAAATGAGAAAGGAGCGTTTCCCAACATGCGCATAACGTCGCTCCTTGGAAAGAGGCGAAATGTCCAGCCTGCACGGGGCGCGGTGTCAGAAAGCCCGGCAGGCATGAAAGAGAGATCCTGAAAAGCAGGGCAGCTGGCCGGGACGCACACGTCCACCGCTCCAGCCCTGCCTCCCTGCCCCATGCCTGGCCAGCACAAAGGCACTCACTCCTGCCGGACCCCTCCTGACCTGCCCGTGGCGGCGTGGGGGGTGCAGGCAGGAACCCGGCAGGCTGCCCGCGCCACGCCTGGGGTGCGCTGGGGTGTGCGGATCTCCTTGTTCCGTCACCCACAAAGAGTTTTACGCAGCTCACAGCTGCTCAGCGCCAAACCGGGGTGACCTCCTGGATGGAGATGCGCTTCCCGGCATGGGCGCTGCCCGCGCCGCCCGCTCTGAGC
Source organism: Psophia crepitans (assembly GCA_013399095.1). Taxonomy (NCBI): domain Eukaryota; kingdom Metazoa; phylum Chordata; class Aves; order Gruiformes; family Psophiidae; genus Psophia; species Psophia crepitans. The sequence goes on along the minus strand of VWZZ01004826.1, from coordinate 307,406 downwards.
CAGGTTGGTGAGCAGTGCTGCCCGGCTGGCAGCCCAGGCTTGCTTGCTCTGCCCGGGAAGAAGAGGCATGCCTGGGTGATCCTATCAGAAAGTCAGCTCCCCTTCCTCTTGCTCCCACATCTCCCCGTGGAAGGCATGATCCGGCGTGCCCCCGTGCCTGACCCCCCAGCACGGCTTGTGCAGCCTGTGTCAGGAACTTGATAGTTGTCTTTGCAACCAGAGCAGTTGTTTATGCAAGAAGTTAGGCGCTTGGGATAACTGTATAACCCTGGACGGAGGACTGCAGGTGTTCAGATATTATTAAAAACAATCGCCCCGGCTATCAATCATTCCGCAGGAGATAAGCCTTCGGAGAAGCAGGCCTCTGTGTTAAAGCAGGGCACAGAGAAGCAGCACACCGCAGGTCAAAGCTAGGAGCGTCGCAGGCAGCTACAGAACATTCTTGCTTTCCTTCTGCTTTCTCGGCGAACGTCTTTTTTGCTTATGCTGAGATATTATCAAGGGCTGATGAGGCACCAGGGATGAGTAATGCACCCTCTGTGGCAGCCAAGAACTTGTAGGCGCTGGTACCTGCCTCTGCACACAGGGTTAATGTCGAGGGCGCAGAGCCCTGGGTCTGACAGAAGCTGTGGCGCTCAGTGCCGGAGCTGCTGGGCGCAGACCCGCCGCCGGCACCCAGGGCCCCCTGCCCTCAGCTGCGCCCAGAGCCTGAGGGATGCGGCTCCCGGCAGGAGGCAGCTCGGGCCCACCCTGGAAGTCCCGGTGGTCCCCAGGCAGGATGGGGTCTCCATGAGGAGGGGCCTTTGCCTTGGCCAAGAGAGGCAGAGGGGGGTGCAGGGCAGGAACCAGAGAGGGATGAACTCAGACCAAAAAATGGCAGGTTTTGGTGGAGGGGAACCACGCACTTCTCAGTGGGCTGGGGATGGGGGGGATCAACACTTCCTCTGCAGAAATGGGCGAGTGAGGGTCCCCCCGTGGCTTGGTGCAGAGCGGGACACGGACCCTGGCAGGGTCAACCGGGCTGGCGATACCTGGAGGGGAGGATTAGACCTGCCGCTTGCTTTTCCACCTGATGTGACTGAAACCAGGGAATTCGGGTGGCCCCCGTCTGCTCTGGGAACGTCCCCGCGCCCCTTCCCCGCACAGCGTGCTCCCGAGGGCTGGCTGCGGGCTGTGGGTGACGCTCCCCCAGCGCCGCGAGCCAGGACTGCCGCTACCGCCTGCCTGCTGCGCCGGCACGGCCCGGCCGGAGGAGCCCGGGCTGCCGGGCACCTGCTCGGCGGGGACTTCTGTGGGCGGCAGGGAAAATCTCCCAAGGCAGCGGCCGTGCTTTCAATCTGGAGCCGCTCGGCGTTTCTACCTCGCTAAAACGTGGAAATTCCGTGTCCTTTTGTACAAGAGCGAAACAGCCTGTTTAGGATTAATTTAGGCTCAGCCTCACCAGCCGTTAGCTAAAGAAAAACAAAACGGTAAATTAGCTGCCTGTCAGAAGAGGAAGAAATGTGGGACTTGGTGCTGGATGTATCGTGGAGGGTGTTAAGGCAGGATTTAGTGTGATTTACTGTCCTCTGCGCCGATACCTTCTAACACCCGGGAGCTGGCGAGCGCGTCTCCTTTGCCTTCGGTCAGATGAACCGCTCTGTTCGCTAATTATTGACGCGTCCGGTAGCCCTGTTCCTGCAGCTGGGCTTGTCAGCGTTGCCATTATAGAGCTCTGTCTTCGGGGTTTATTGCTCAGTTATAAACATTTGCTCCAGACTGAAACTTGATCTACAGCTGTCAAGTGGAGTTCAGCGCTGCGAGAGAGATTAGGAAGAAAAAGTTTGGGCGATTCAACGCAAGCATAAAATGTAAGGTTTAGGAGATTTTTCACTCTCACAGTCAACTAAGTGATTTTGTCCCAGAGCAACGTTTGATGGCACGTCAGAATTTCCTAGAATAGGAGGAAAAAAGAAGAAAAAAATTCCAAATATAAATAGAAACGGTTTTTAATACGGAGACCACTTTGCATCTGCCCAATATTCAAAACACATTCACTAACACTCCTGTGAGATGGCAATGATCTCAGAAGATATCGTTTACAAGGAGGAAACTAGGGACATTTAACGAGGTGCCAAAGAAAATTCAGGATGAATAAAACTCCCATATACATGTGCCTTAACACAAACGCAGCGCAAAGGAAAAGCTGCCCAAATTTCTGAATTTCGCCTTCTTGCCTGTTTTGGGTTATTTTGCATCTCTGTGTTCATACCTGCCCCTGCACAAGCGCTGTGCGAGGCAGAGGTGATTGCCAGTGTGTGAAGAACACGGATCCGTGGGGTTGGAACCCTGGTGTGTCCGGGGGGTGCTTCAGCCACGTCCCTTACTCCAGCCCTCCTCTTCCTCGGGGCTGCCAGTACTGAGTCCCAGGGCTCGTGCCAGCGACTGTTGGGGATGCTGGGAGACCCTCTGCAGCGGTGGCTCATGGGCAGTGGGGTATCAAAGGGGACTTGCCCTGCCCCCCAGCAAGGGACCCGGCAGGGGATACAGGAGCCACCATAGGGCGCATCGCAGCCTTTAGAGGAGCCTGTGCCCTCCGGCATCCGGCTGGGAGCCCTGCAAGCTTGGGGAGGATCAAGTGAAGATGCTGCTGCTCCTCGATGCTTCAAGAGTTTTGCTAAGCACTGCACAGTGAGTCACCCTGCTTGGCATGGGTGTCTCACCCATCAGCACATTGTCCTGTGATGTCCCTAGGAGCACCTGGAAGCTAAGGCAGAATTTTACTTATTACAGCAGAATTACGGCATCTGCTCGAGTGGGTGTTACACCTAAAATAAATACTGAAACGTGTTCAGATGGTTGGAGAAGCTGACCCGCAGAAGGGGAAAGGTAAAGATGGAGCATTCAGTGCATCTGCAGCTCCCTGACTCCTGCCCATTGCAGGTCACTGGTTTGGGCTTTAAGGAGTCTACCTTGCGTTATGGCCGAATAACCTTCATGCAGGGAGTTCAGAAGATATCGCCATTGATTTTTGCAGCACCGCTCAAAAAGCACAGCCTGCAAATTACCATCAGCCAGAGAAAGCCAGAGGCAGTTGGACAAGGAAGACGTTAGAGAGGGGCAAGCCTTCTGAGATTCCCAAGAGAGGGAAGGTGAATGTGAAGAAGCAGCAGCCTCTTCCCCAGCTGCAGAGGCCGAGAGAGCAGGTGGCTCAGCAAAGCGCGGAGAAGACTTACAACGTCCTCGTGCTGAGGATGATGGTCTTCAACAGTAAGGAAGGGAGGAGGGACAGGCATTGCTGTCTCTCCCACCACACTCTTGTGTCCTCCCAAGCCCACCCTTGGGTGGGAGTGGGCCCCGACTCTGCAAAGCAGGAACACGAGACCTGCCCACGCTGCCCTGGGCTCTCGGGGTACTGAAGGGAAGCAACAACCTTCTCCAGGAGACTGTGAGGGTCCATGCACACGGCAAGCCGAGGGGCTGGCTGGTGGCTTGGCACACAGCCGTGCCCCTGGGACCACCTGCCAGGGCACCGGGGCTCTCTGCAGAGTCCCATGGCCATGGGTGCCACATTGGCCCGGTGAGAGCTGGGGACGAGGGCCGGTCATGCGTAAGAACCTGCTGCTGCCGGCCGCACGGCACTGATGGCCGCTCGGGAAGCAGGCAGGCACCAGTTCCTGTTCACAGCTCATACGGAGAGACACCGGCACGGGGGCCAGCACAGCTCCATGGCCACGTGCCCTGGGAGCAGCCCAGCGCAGGGGGCACACAAGGGGCTGGGGGCACCCTGCGCCTCCCCTGGGGCTCCCCTGGGGCTGGGGCACTTCTGCCTCCTCCGTGGGGCACCGGCAGGCTGGGGATGCCCGCTGCCAAGCACAGCCAGGTCAGGATGGCATCGCACGCCAGAAGGCTGGTGAGGGCGAGATGCTGGGTGCTCAGCCCCCCAGGGACGGTGGATCTTGGGGAAGGTGCTTGCGCCTCCATGTTCGAAGAGGGGTCTGTCCTACGTCCCTCCTGGCCGCCCCGTTAAGGCGGAGAAGGGAAGGGGAGCTGATGGTGGCACAAGGCGGAGAGCTCCTGGCTGCTCAGGTGTGGTGGAGGGCAGGTATCCCAGCGCAGCCTCACCGCGGTCCCGCTGTTCTCCTGAGCGTGAGTGTTTCCTCCTGCTGCACAGCCAGGGATCAAAAAACAACCAGGCTTCCGAGCTCCCCGCCTTAGTGCCTTCCCCCCTCCAGAGGATAATAAGCTGCTTTTAATATTTGAGATGTTTATTAACAGATGCGGTCGTGACAGCTGGTGACTTCATACGCCAGTTACCACTGAAATGTTAGTAATAAGTCAGAATTAACTGTCATAAATAAAAAAGACTACAAAGGCAACTAGATGGTGTGTCACTGCAGTAATTTGCTGAGACCCTGTTGGCTCTGGACGCGACGCTGGAAGGTCCTTTGTGGAGCTCCAGTCCGGGTTTTGCAACAGTCACAATATTTTGGCTGGATATTGTCTTAGGAGGTGGTACTAGTGGGGTGGAATTCCCTCATGCAGGAGTTCGCACTAGATGCCTTTACAAAGCTGGATACTCTGGTAATAATAATAATAAAAAGCCCCTGCCCGGTGGATGGGGATGGAGTCTACGGCACTGAGACCAGGATTTATTAATGTGCAAATTGCTCTGATATGATCACATACTTTCTGCTTTGCATACGCAGGGAGCAGCGTGGGCTGATGGAGTATGAACTAGCCTGGGCGATCTTTACGAGCTGAAATCCTGCACATCACAGAAGGGTTCGTTTCTCTGCGCAAAACCTGGGAAGCTGTTAGAAACCTGCTTTAAAAAACAAGTGAACAAACTCCCCAGACCCAAACGCACCAGACTGCTCCATGAACTCGCCATGAATATATTTTTCATTTTTTTTGACAGAAATGTGCATGTAACTTTCTCTGGAGGAACCGAGGATTTTTCTAGTTGGTCTTGTAGTATTTTAAAACTGAGAAACCAGTAGAGTCTTTTCAGCAGTGATGAGGGAGTGACAAGCCAGAGGTAAGGGTTTCAGAATGCATGTTTGTTTAGATGAAGCTTTTGCAATGTGGGCTGCTAATGAGGAGCGCAAGCCTTGTCAGCATCCGACTTGCGGGTTTGCCTTGTGCAATGTGGATAATGAGTTCAGACAATGAAAGCTGTGAGAAATCACAGCCCGATCTGTTGGGATCCCCGTCTCCCCCACCCCCAAGGTGCGTGGGGCTTTGCAGGGAAGCTGGGCTGCTGCGCACTGTCCCCTGCCACTGTTTTACCTTCCCAGAGCCGGGAAGGGGACGCGGAGAGCTAGGCGCTATATTGATCAGTTCGCTGGAGCTCGCTGCTGATACTGGCCCAGCCCCAGGGTCCCGCCGGCCGCGGTGCAGCCGCCGAGCGCTGCGCGGTGGGCTGCAGTGCCCTGCCTGCTTCCCCGCTGGCTTCCAGAGACGAGAGCGTGCCCGAGCCGAGCAATGAGGGGACGAGGCAGTTAAGCAGTTGCTGTCTCAATATTGTTGTGGCTGCGCCTAACAGCCTCCTGCAGAGGACAGCACCCATGGGGGCACGGCAGGCACCCGGAGAGTGCGGGGTAAGTACGTACTCCCTGGGCTTTCGGATGGGGGATCAGCGGGGAAACGGTTAACGGCGATCATGGTAATAATTAGACGTCCGTATTAACACCCCACGCTGATGTGCAGGGGAAGTGCTGCTGGATCTCGGTGCTGGGCTGCCGAGCCTGTGGGGTAGCGAGGGCTCGGGGCTCGCTGCAGCGTGCTCCTGCAGCCATGCAGGGATGCGGGTCTCCAGCGAGCGCTCGGGTCAAGGTGACGTTTCAGCCTCTGTCCTGCTCTTCCGTGCCAACTGAGCTGGGGTGCTGCGAGACAAGGGTGGGAGCGACTGGGGAACGGTCACCCCTGGACTGATGGGGTTTCTTGTAGGCTCAGGCGTGTGTGTTCCCTTGAGAAGCCTTGGAGACAGGCGGGGGGGAGTTCTTCACGTGATGTGATTTGGCTTTAAAGGGCTGTCTTATAGTAAAAGGCATTAAAATAGGGTAATACCAGCAGAAGCAAACGTTGCACAGCATGGCAGGCACGGAGCCTCCTCTCTCCTGCACAGGGGTCAGCGGGCGCCGGTGCAAAAAATCCTGTTACCCGAGGGTCTGTGACCTTGGGGCAGTACTTACAGGGCTGTTTGTGGTGGCCAGGTTTATGCTGAGATCCCGCAGGGACCCAGCACTTGCAGTGAAACATCTGCCCAAGGGGTTCTCCAGTTTGAATGACTTTGTCCGAAGTCCATCTGTGACCCTGGAGCAGACAAGCTCCTGACTGCCTGACCACCTCATCCCTGCCACAGGGCCAGGGCCACGGAGCCTGGATGTGAGGACGGCAGCAGCACTGCAGGCCTGGGAACGCCGGTGCTGCGACATGCCTGGAAACCACCCTGGAAAAAAGGCTCGTTTCAGCTGGATCAGCTCCCTGGCCCTGGCGCGGCCGCTGCGAGAGCAGCAGCACCACCCTGAGGGACACAGCAGGGAGCGAGCCCGGGGTGCAGGGGCACCCTCTCCGGTGCCACGGGGGCACGGATGTGACCCCCTGAGCACAGCCAAAATACGCTGGCCATGCCAGCATCTGCACACAGTGGCAGAGCTTAAACCCCACGTGTCCCTTGTCCGAGCTAGACCTGAGCTGCCATAGCACCTCTGTGCCTGTGCTATGGGGCTGTGAAGCTGCAGTGAGCACCAGCGCTGGGGGCCAGGTCAGCCTCCCACAGCCTGTGGGTACAGCACTGGGGTGGGAAAGTCGGGACCACGCAGCCAAGGTGGGGACCAGCCTGCAGAAACACCTTCAGTGGGGCTGTGTGAGGGGAACCTGGCAGCCCCTGAGGACAGAAGTGCCCATTTTTGCCCTCTGAGACCTTGGCAAGCACAGACACAGCTGTCCAGCTGTGCCCACCAACAACTGCCTCCGAGGATGCTCCTCTGGGATTGCAGCTTCCCCACACGCTCGCCTGCAGCCGGGTGGCGTGGGCCGGCTGCAGGATGTCCTTTGTTGCAAAACACCCTGTGCGATGCAAGGGTGCCCAGAGCTGGGTCCCCCCCACCCTGGTGGTGTGGGTTGCTGTCACCCCTCAAAAAGGCAGAACTGACAGGTCCTTGCAGCGATGGCTGGGCTGGAGAAAGCTCAGGCTGCCCTGCCCGCTCCCCCCCCCAGCCGAATGCCCTGTCCTGCCCGATGCCCAGACCTGAGGCTGCTGGTTATTTTTCCCACTAGTGTTTTCTTCTGCTGCTGCAGTTGGTGCTGCTCCTTCTCCGCAGGACTCAGTGACCTTTGGGTGCGAGAGCCGGTGCACCGGGAATCCCTGCAGGAAGCTCACACTTGGCAGATGCTTCCTTTGCACATGGCCAAGCAGAAAGCCCCAGGGGCTGCAAGGGTCTTTGCCCCGGGGCTTTGTCTCTGCCTGGAGAAGCTGATTAGCACAGCGGCTTGTGACTCACTGGGCTCCCCTAAGCCCTGGAAATTTGCTTTGAAAAAGCCTGCATTTAGAGTCCCATGAGGAAGGTTGCTGTAAGCTCTTGTTTGGCCACACTTACACTGAAATAAGAGGGGAACTGGGTACTGAGCTGAACGTGTGCACACTTGTGTACGACGAGAGTCCCTGTGCTTCCCGTTCAGCGTTAGACCCCGCTGCTCCCCGCACACTCAGGGTCTCCAGGAGCGGGGGCTGTATGCTGACACGGCGTGCATCTGCTCTGCACCTCCCAGGGAACCTGCTGAGCACGTCCCTGCACGGCAATAGGGCCTGAAGGGTTGTTGAGGAGCCCTTAGATGGAAGAGCGAGATTTTCGGTGCCCTGCTCTGTGTTGCTCTGAACTGTTTTGCAATTCCTGGTCTGAAATTTGCTTTTGGTTGCAACTGCTCTAGTGCATTTTGTCCTTGGTCGGCATTTGGTAAGTGAGTTATTGAGCTGCAGGAGGCTTAAACCTACCCGAAATTGTACCTAATAGAAATCGGTTTGCTTTTTCGGCGAGCGCAGCTCGGTCCCCAGGCAGTTTCCCAGCCTGCGCCTGCCGGGACGGCCCCAGTGCCTCTTCAGGTGCCGCTCTGTCCCTGGGGAGAAGCAGGGCACACGGAGCCTGCAGCCTGCTCCAGGGCTGCGCTGCTTCCCTCTCCTCCAGACCAGTACGCCGCCGCTCTCGCTAGCAAGAGCGTAATGGAAATCCCCCAGTAAAAAGTTTCCCGTTGTTTTACAACGCCGAAGCACAAGCGCTCCCGGAGAGAGGCCTGTGGCACTATTAATTGCAGCGTTACTTGGAGCAGCTACTGTGCCGGGCACGGCGCGAGGCGGGCGAGGAGCCGGCGCTGAGCAGGGCGGGGGGCTGGAGCCAGCGGGGAGCCCCGGGGGGCTGCGGCAGCAGAGCCCCGGAGTGACTCCCCGCTGCCAGCCCGGGGCAGAGGGGCGGCCGTGGGCAGGAGCCTCTGCTGGGCATATTCCCCATTAGCGGGTCACAGCACGGCTCCGCAGATCCGGGGAATGCAGTGCAGAAGCTGGTGGAAGGAGTCAGACCTCAACAATGCTGCGGAGAACTCTGCTGCCAGATTGGTTTTTATTATTTTATTTTTTCAGTGAAGTTTATGGGTTAGGGATTTTGCAGATCTTGGCACTCGGATATAATATCAAATGAAGACCTTCTGGTTCGGAAATTTGACTTAATGCAGCCTTCTTTTATTGCTTCAAGGATTAAGCAGAACAAAGTGGCTCTGCGTGTGCATGTGCAGAGATGTTTGCCGGCTGGAGGCGCGTGAGACACCCTGTGGCAGTCGCAATGACCGAGCTGTGCGTGCGTGGGACCTTCTTCCGTGGAGAGCCACAGCGCCGCTCACGCGGCATTAGCACCGTCTCTGCCTCGCCGACAGGGAAACCTCTCGGAAAGACAGCGCGAGAGAGCGACTTCCCAAAGGGAACGAGGGCCCCCAAACCTGCGGCACCGCGCTGCCCTGCTCCCGCAGGGACCTCCAGCCGTGGCGGGGCGGCTCTGGTGGGAGTTTCTGACTGCGCCTGGATCAGGCCCCCGCTCCACACGCCTGCCAGCACTCGCCTCCTCGGCGCTGGTTCCTGACACCCGCGTCTCCTGGCAGGCGCCGGGGGAGCAGGGGAAGATGGGTGCTGCGGAGCCCGCTGGCTCTGCTCCCCCGCCGGGCTGCGAGCTTTAGGGGTCTTGGGAAGCTCTGCCTGCCGGAGACTTCTGCCAAGGGAGGGCAAGGCGCGCAGCGAGATAAACGCGTGTGTGGGCTCCTGCTTGTTTGAAAGGTGCCTCCTCTCCTGCTGGCTATATCCCACCTGTCGAGGTTCAGCCGCGCTGCAGGAGCAGCTCGGCCGCTCTCCGGGCAGAGCCGGACTGGGGGGCTCGTGGTGGCAGCCGAACCTCCTGACGCAGGGTGCGGGGTGCGCGCCAGCATCGCTGCATCCTACAGCTGCTTGGTACTGGCCCGGGGGCTTTGGCGGATGCCGGGGAGCTGTGCTGCCCTCAGATGGGACGGCTGGTCCCGGTGCCGCTCCTCCCGCCCCTGCGTAGTGTCCTGTATCCCCCCACCAGTACCTGCTGGGATTTGTCCCCCTGCAGCCCTGCTCTGGCTGGCTCAGGCACCAGGCAGCAGCTCACTGTGGCAGGAGTGAGGACCGCTGCCTGCGCCACGGGCTCCGTCATCGCACGGGACCCTGCTCTTCTTTGCAGCTCACTCCAGTTCCTCCTCCTTGCCCTCCTCCTGCTCCCCTCCCAGCGCCTCCGATATCCAGGCGCCGCTATCGTTATTTGATGGGCTTGTCAAAAGTTTACACAAAGGCAGGTTGGGGAATCTGCCGGCAGCGGGGAGCTGGCTGCTGCCGTAAACCTCCCCGGGGCCGGACTCTGCCTGGGGAGGGCTTGGGGTGACCTGTCCCCAGTGCCGTTCCCCATGCCTGAGCCCGCCGGGGCGTCTGCTGGGACCGATCAAACCGGGTGAGCCCCTGCAGAACTGAGACTCTTCCTGCAGGCAAAGGCATTTCTGGAACCTGTTCTCCTTGTGTATTTGCACCCCCTAAACAGACTGCCAAGGTGAAATTCAAATTGTCTGTCTAGCGGCAGGACCTGGAAACCCAAATCCCCCTGCGCTCGTAGCTGATGTCCGGCTGGCTGCTGGCAGCCGACCTGGCGGTTCCCGGGGGTTCATTACCGCTGCCGCTGCAATCGGACTTTGTTCTGCCTCCAGCCCTCGCACAAGCATCTGGTCCTTCTCTCCCAGACTCAGTAAACCTTCGGAGAGCCCGTTTACATTACGGATAGCCTGATACATTCAGCAAGAGGCAATATATCAGCAATTTAGTTATTGTGGATTAGGTCTTGACTATCCTGGGGATATAATGTTGGTCTTTCTCACCTTGTGTGTAGGAGGACTAATGGTAAATTATCTGGATGGTTTACATTTTCTGGTTTGTATTGGAGCTCCCAAGGACCAATTTATCCTGATTGAATTGCAAACAAGGCTTACTGTCATCTCAGATGCAGGGGCCAGGTCTCTCCATAAATGAATTCAGAGCAATTCAGGTTATCCCAACTTCTGCCTGTCGATGGGATAACGGCATAAATTCTGCTAATGTTTAGACTGGAAATTGTTTGCAGCAACCTGAGCTTGACTGATGGCTGCAACAGCAGAAAGAATCATAATTCGTGTCCTGAGGTGAGGGTGGGAAGAGCTGGGAGCCCGGCCCTGCTGCCGCCACCTCCGCCGGTGGGCACGCCGCAGACACCGTGCTTGCAGGGAGGTTTTGAAACACGGGGATCGTGCTAGCGACCCGCCTTGGCACTGGCTTTTCAGCATCATTCAGCTTCTCTGTGATGAGTGGGCAGCTGTGGCCAGAGGCACAGGCTCTCTTTGGGCTAGAAAGCAAAGAAACAAGGAGGAAAAAGTGTGTGTCTGTCTGGTTTGTGCTCGTGGCCTCAAGGGTTCCCATGGCACTCCCCTGCCCTTGCACTGAACAAGCCCTGAGGGATGGGGTATGTGGCGGCGGCACAAGCTTCACGCTGGCTCTTGGCACGCTGGGGCTGTGTTTGCTCCCTGAGAATATCCCTGCTGCTGTCCCCACACTGAGGGGACTTTGCCTAAACTGTGAGTGTTGTGTAAACACTGCAGGACGCGCAGCGGGTTCAGCGTGTACTTCCTGCGAACGCGCTTCACCTGCAAACCCGCTGTAATTAAAACCAAGGGGCAGCCGGGCTGGGGCGGCAGCACCGTGCTCCCTCCGGTGCGGCCGGTGCTCAGCACTGATTTGGGGACAGTTTGGGCCATGCCGTATGGATGCTGCGCTAGCATCCCCAGGGTCCACCGTCTGTGCCGTGCCGTCTGTCCCTCCTCGCTCGGCTGCCAGTGCTGCCTCACCCCCACGCAGGAGAGCCCCGTGCCGTGCCCAGGTCCCTGCACGTGAGCGTGGTGTGGAGGGAGGCTGTGGAGCTGGGGTGGGATCCCCTCTCTGCACAGCTCTCTGCTCTGGTAAACACTCCCAACAGCCCAGCTTAAGCACTTGACAGTGTTTATAAAGCAGCTTGCAGCAAACAGACTTGGAAGTGCAGAACAAGTTGGTGTTTACACAAGCGGCTAATTATTTATTTGAAAATCCTGTGGATGAGCTGTGGGCTGTAACGACAAGCACATGGGCAGCGCTGGGCTCCTGCCCCAGCAGCGCTCGGCACAGCCGCGGCAGGGCCACGGTGAAAAGTTCAAAGCCATCGGGGCAGGAGCAGGACGGCGGCGCCCTGCAGCACCCAGCAGCCTCCGGGCCGCGCCGGCACATGTGAGCCGAAGCCGCCGCGAGGTGCCCGCTCTGGGCCACGTCTCAGCGTCGAGGCATGTGCTGCTGTGAGGCCCGGCAGCGCGCGGGTCACATCTCCCTGCAGCAGCTGGCTCGAGACGCTGCCAGGCTGCTGCTGCGGCTGCGGGCAGCCCTCTCCGGTCGGGTGTTTTGCTGCCATGGCTGTAACCACCCGACGGCTGGGCCGCGGCAGGGGAGCGGCTCCAGCCGGTGGCCCCTTGGCAGATCCCCCACCCCATGGTGGGCACGGGAGGGGGCCGGCACCCTGGGGTCGTGCCCATCTCGCAGGCAGCATGGGCTGCAGCCGGGCTTCGTTCCAGCACCATCGCCACTGGGCATTTGGGACACCGGCGACTGCGCAGTTATTATAAAGGGATTAAAACCATTTTCTGTTTCATTTGACTGCACAGAGTGAATGTTGTCGCCTTTATTCCCACACAATGGCAGCCGTTGGTGGGGCTTCACTCTGCCAGCTGCGGAGAGGAGAGCGTGGCCCTGCCCGGCAGTGCCAGCGCTCTCGGTGCAGCCCAGACGTCGGCCTTCGTGCACGCCAGCCGCAGGGCACGCGGCAAACCCCGTCCTGGGTCCTTCCCCAGGGGAGCAGCACACTGCTCCACAGCAGCCCTGCCTGCACTGCCGCTCCCCTGGAGGCCGACAGCGCGGCTGGCGGGAGCAGGGTCTCAGCCGCTGCAGGGCGAGGACGGGGCACATGGGTGCGTCCGGAGCCCTGTGCACCGGGCTGCCATCCAGCAACTTCCCGCTGCGCTGGGCTTCCCTTTGCTGTCCCAGAAATTCCTGCAGAGAAATGGGTTTGCTGCCCAGCCCGTCCTCCCGGCACTGCCGTCTCGTCGCCCTGCCCTGCCATGCACATGGGACAACTCGCTGCCGCCGCTCGGTGAGGACAGCACGGCGCTTACAGCCGCGCCTGCTGCTGAACACCGGGCTTCCTCTGCCGGCAGGGCTGCGCGGGAGCCGGTGAGCCCTGGGCAGAGCAGCTCCTGCACTCAGCCCCGCTTGGCACTGCCCCCGCCCGTGCGGGCAGTGCTGCCCCTTCCCTGCCGCTCCGGGGGAACGGGAGCTGGGAGGTTTGGAAATTCCCTCCAAGCATAAACGTGGTATTTCGGGCAGCTGGCGGGACGATCCCGCCCCGTCCCCAGACAGCCCCGTCTCCAGCTTGGGACTGCAGGCTCGCGTTCTGCTCGGCTCGACTACCAGCCCCAGAGGTGCCCACTTGATGGGAAACATCTTGTGCGCTTGGCAGCCCGCAGAGGCCATCTGCTCCTCGAGGAGGGGCGGCCGAGGGGGACTGGCACTGTTTGAAACAAGCTGCGGCTATAACCGTACGCAGCGTTGGCAGATGGCAAGGCTGCGCTAGGCGTTCCTACGTGTGCTGTTATTAAGCAACGCAGTGACTGGTGGATGAGGTTGGAGGGCGATTTGCCCCACGCCACTCCGAGCGCTGCCGTCTGCCTGCACCCCCTGTGCGCCGCTCCCCCAGTTCATCCCACGGCGTCCACGCTCAGTGCCGAGCCCAGCCGTTATGGGAGCGATGTCGACTGTCGAGTTAATCTGTTCTCCTCTTCCTTTGCAGTTCCTGCGGGCGCACTTGGAAACTGCAAGCAGCTAACGCTCGCTGCCAGAGCCCCCCGATGGGACTAGAGCCGAGCTCCTGCGCTCCTTATGGGGATGAAGGTAGAGCCATGTTACCTGCTACCTAAGCTCGCTGTTGCCGATGTAGTTCGTGGATATGGTCCCGTACCAGGCTTCGTGCAAAGACTCTCAGCTCTGATCCTGCCCGAGACTTTTTAGCGGCAGCAGAGAGGTCCCCAGCTGCGGAGCGGGCTCCTCTGACCACCCTGCGACGGAGGGGCTGCAGCGCTGGAGAGTTACTATGCAGCTTGGACTGCTTGTGGTGGTGGTTTTTCTAAGCTCGATGGATCTAACAGGCAGCAGCAAAGTGGTGAAGGGCAAGAGGCAAAGACGAAGTATGTATGAAATGCTTTTCTTTACTTCTTCTCGTGGTGCTGTACGGTTCGTGCAGACAGCGAACGTGTTTACCAACACAAGAGCTGGGCAGAGCCTGGGGTGCCCCCCAAGCACTCAGAGCTCCCCAGACTCCACTCCCGTGCACAGACATGCGCTACCCTGTCCCCCCAGACCTGCCACAGTCCCGAGCCGCAGGCAGGTGCCCCCCAGCAGCTGCCCGCACTAACCCGCAGGCAGCGCCGGGCAGGGACAGGGAGGAGCTGCCCCGCAGCCTGCAGCTCACCGCAGCGCTCGGCTCACTGCAGCGCTGTGCTCACTGCAGCGCTCGGCTCACCGCAGCGCTCAGCTCACTGCAGCGCTGTGCTCACCGCAGCGCTGTGCTTACAGCAGCACTGTGCTCACCGCAGCGCTGTGCTCACTGCAGCTGTGCTCACCGCAGCACTGGGCTCACCGCAGCGCTCGGCTCACCGCAGCTGTGCTCACCACAGCACTCGCAGCCAGAGGAGTTTGCTCTGCAGAGCAGGATGCAGTCGGCCTCCCCGCTTCCCGCAGCACCTCATCTGCCCCCGCCTTCACCCCAGCAGGCACCAAGCAGGCCAACAGCCTCTGGGTCCCTCATCATCGTCAGGTGCCCCCCGGGGAGAAGCGAGCTGTAGAGGGAAGGCAGCGGGTGAGCAGGCTGTGCATCACTTCCCACCCTCCTCCCCAGCACTGCTCCGCTGGCGGGCTCCTGCCCTGCCCTGTGGCCACCCCGTCCCACCCGGAGCCCCCGGGGAAGTGGCCATGTGCTGTGCCTGCTCAGCTGCTATGGGGTGCTGAGCCTTGGGGCGGCTGGGCTGTGGGGCACGCCGAGGTGCACGGGGTTGTAATTATCCCTCCAGCCCACATGGTCCTTGGCTGGTCCCAGCTCGGGGCTCACCAGGACGAGCTGAATCAGTATGAGAGCAGCCAGATGGGTTTGCCTTCATTTATGTAAGCTCATTTCAGAACTGGTTTACATTAAAACTGTTCTAAATTAAATTATATAAAAATTATTTTATATTAAAATTGGGACTGCTGAGTCCTGTGAGAACAAGGAAAACTTGATGTCACGGCTAACGCTATAAAGTGCAATTTCCAGCAAGGGCCCGGCTTATACCTTTGCCATAGAGGCAGACCTTGGCACGGCGGCCCAGCGCTGCAGGAGGGACGGGGCCGGATCCCCGGGGGTCCCTGCGGACAGGAGGCCAGGGCCCAAAATGCCAGCGGGAGGTCCCGGTGCGGACATGCAAAGCCTCCTGGCAGCTGGGCACGGCGGGTCCGCAGGGCTGGGGACCCCCGGCTGCTTTCTGTCTGCCTTCCCCCGGCTGCGGCAGCCCCCGTGCCCGCGATGGGCTGGGACAGGCAGAGGGGAGCTGTCGGGATCTCGGGTCACTGTGGGGGGAGCGGAAAGTTTTCTTACCTCTCGGTCTGGCATGTGAACACTGTGGTGCTCCATGCTTGCTTTTGAAGTGTGGTAAACACAGTATTTAAAAGAATACGTTTTTTTTAAATACACAGCTTTTCTATAAACAAGGACGCTGCTTGCATAATAAACTAATAAAAATAACCTGCATTCTAGCCTGCAAAGAATGCTATTGGTTTCAAAACAAGCAGCTTTTTATATGATAATTAAAAGCAGAAAACTCTCAAGACATGGGACTGAGTATTTTTCTTGGACTGAACTTAGGAGCCGAGAGCACTTCTCTATTTTGGGGGCAGTGAAATCTCCTGCACTGCCAGATACAGTTAACAAAAGCGGGGTCAGGGTGCGATCTAGCTGGGGACGCAGCCTGGCTCGCAGCGCAGGATTACTCAGACGGTTTCGGTCCAGCACCGCGCGGCTCTGGGCCCCTCGCCCTGCGGCGTGCCCACAGCTTGGCGGGACGGCGGGCAGAGGCTGGCCCCCGGTGCGTCCTCCTGGGGTGTCTGCCCAGCGCAGGCAGCAGGGCCGACTGGCAGGGCAGGAGGCAGGGACTGCTGGGCAGAGCGCGGGGACTCTGCGGAGAGCTGGTGGGTGCTTCTGCGTCCTGCTCCTCACCGCTGCCGCTGTCACGACCCTCATGCCTGTGCTCCGTGCGGCGCTGGTGCTTGTGGGCATCGGGCACGGGTCGTGACGCCCAGCTGGAGCGGTGCCGGCAGCCACAGTGAGGGCGTCAGTGCGGCGGGACCGCAGCTCTTGGGCTGCCCCGGTCCTGCCCGTGGTGCCGGTGTTTTGGGGATGAAGCTGGTACGTGCAGAGCCTGGCCGGGTGGGCAGGCACTAACTGCTGCCTCTCTCCTGCTCTCCCAGTTAGCACCGAGCTGAGTCAGGGCTGTGCCAGAGGCTGTGACCTGTGCTCTGAGTTCAATGGGTGCCTGAGATGTTCCCCCAAACTCTTCATCCTTCTGGAGAGGAATGACATCCGCCAAATTGGGATTTGCCTACCATCCTGTCCGCTGGGATACTTTGGCCTTCGCAATACAGACATGAACAAGTGCATCAGTGAGTACGGGGGTGGGAGGGAACAGGCGAAAGGAGGGTGGAAGGGCTCTGTGGGGCTGTGCAGGGGATCGTCCTGCCTCCGGTCAGGGGAGAGGAGATGCTGTGGCTGTACTGAAGGGGAGAAGGCGGTGCTGAGCAGGGCAGCGACCTACCCAGGGAATAACCTCATCGTTTGTGCCGGTGTTGGCTGATGCACCTCGGTGCAGCACGCAGCCAGGCGGATGCTCCTTCCCTTTGAGCAACCACTAGATATTGCCCACACTGCGCCCTCAGAGGCTGGATGAGCACCCACTTCCCCCACATCAGCCCTTCCATGCAGGTTTTGACTTGAGTTTTGGTCTTCCTGGTCTTTGAGAGCCTCTGCAGGTCTCTCTGTGTGGGAAGGTGGTGGTCAAAGGACCAGTGGCCCATTAAAGCAGAGGGCCACCAGTGAAGCCATCGGGGCCGGGTTACCCCACTGCAGCATGCTCAGCACCGCCCAGCTGCACCGTGGACGTGGCATCCTGCAGGACGCTTGGGAAGCTCTGTTACCTGGGCTGCCAGACTGGCACCCTCTTTCTTTGGGAGGAGGGAGGAGGAGGAAGAGGAAGAGAAGGGAGACCCTTGCAGTTTTTAAGGTGCTGCTCGCACAAGTACCTTTTCTTCTCTGCCCGTTCACCACAGCCAAGCAGCTCCCTGAACGAGGTCCTTGGCTTGGGGCTGCCTCTTTCAGCCAGAGCACCGGAAAGAAGCTGGACATGGAAAAATGTGATCACTGCCCTGGCAGTTTCGTGCAAACCACCCTCGTGGGCAGATGTCCCTCTCGCTCCGTTGCTCTGCAGCCCGTACTGTAGCTGCAGCTGGAGCAGTTGATACAGGACTTTATTCCTTGCGCTGTCCCACTCTGGCTGGCTGATGCCCAGGCTGAACACCAGCCCCAACCTCTTCCACCCTGCCTGATTTTGATCCGGCAGCCGCTGCTGCTGGCTCTGAGAGCTGCAGGGCAGCGGCTCAGTCCTGCACCAGGGAAGGGTGCAAAGCAAACGGATTCTATCCGAGTAGCACAGCCAGGCCTGGGACGACGTTCAGAGGCTCACCCTCTGTTGGGGCTGTTGGTAGACCCCTGGGAGCCAGGAGCGAACTCCAGTTACCAGTCTAGAGCTTCTCGAGTCTTTTGCTCACATCAGCTTACATGACGGCTTTGTGTTTTTGTGGTTTTTTTTTTCCTCAGAATGCAAAATTGAGAACTGTGAGTCCTGTTTCAGTCGAAACTTTTGCACAAAATGTAAGGAAGGTTTGTATTTGCACAAAGGGAGGTGTTACGCCACGTGCCCCGAAGGCTACTCTGCAGCCAACGGCACCATGGAGTGCAGCAGTCCTGGTAAGTGCTCCTCAGGCACCTTTCCCTGAGCTTTCAGTGCGCCTGCCGGGCGCCGTCGCGTTCATCACCACAGTCTGGTTTAGATGATAACACGAGTCCCTCAGAGACGATGGCTCATCGCACCCATGTCGAGTGGGTGACGCAGCCCTGCAGAGGGCTGAGCCCTCTGGAAACCAGCCTAGATGGGGAGCAGCACCCCGGCATCGCTGCCACACGCGTGTGAAGTGTGACTCAGAGTTTGTGCAGTGTGGCAAGGAAGGGGGGGGCCTGGAGAGCTGCTGGGGAAACCCACGTACCCTTCAAGCCTACACTGGGGAGGGGGGCGATGGTGTGCGAGGGCTCTGGGTGTTCCTGAGGCAGCAATGGAGAAACGAGAGTTACTGCTGCTGTCTCTTGTTATCTGGCAGCGCAATGTGAAATGAGTGAGTGGGGGCCCTGGGGGCCCTGCTCCAAGAAGAGGAAGCTCTGCGGCTTCAAGAAGGGCAACGAAGACCGAACGCGGCGGATTCTGCAGGCTCCCTCCGGAGACGTGTCCCTGTGTCCTGCCACCACGGAGGTGCGGAGATGCACCGTGCAGAAGAACCAGTGCCCCGAAGGTGAGCAGATGTGGAATATCTCACCGCCCCTCCCCAGCGCCCTTTATTTGTCAGGCACAAGTATTCAGCCAATTGTCTGGTATCACAAACGCGCTGCGCATCTCGGTACCCCTCTACGGCACAGGGAACACAACGTGACGGCAGCTAGAGAGACCCCTGGGTGGAACTGGCACAGACCCCGGGTGGCTGACCCTCGCACGGCTTGCCACACGTCCCGCGGGCTTTCAGATATTTCAGCTTCTTCCCCGGGCAGAGAGCAGCCAGGCGGCCGAGCGGCTGCGGTGATCACAGTCATCTTCTCCTCTGCCAGAACGCTTAGGTCTGTGTTTTTCCCAGGAATTAGACTGTCTTCAGGATGAATGGTGGTTTGGTCATCCTCTTATGGGATGGATGAGGATTGCAGCAAGGGCTGAGTGTTTTGAGGGAAACCGGTTCCGGGCAGTGACTAACACCAGAGGGATTAAACAGCCGGGCAGGGGGAGGCGGGCACGGCCGGTCCGTTCCTCTGATGCGCACAGCAGCGTGCGTTAGCTCGGGGGCCTGGTATGCCGCCGCGGAGACACGCAAGTGTTAACGCTTCTGCTGGAGACCGACAGTTGCAAAGCTAAATCCAGATTTGATCCTTCTTCCCTGTTTATATTTAGGCAAGAGCTGGCGATGCGAAGCACAGCCTGGCAGACGGGGCGGCTCTGGGGAGGGCTCAGGCCCTTGGGCCACCCCGCAGCCGCGGGCCGGCTGGCTCTGCCGGAGAGCCTCACGGTGCCCCTTTGCTTTACTGCAGGGAAAAGGAAGAAAAAGGAAGAGCAAGGAAAGCAAGATAACGCGAACGGGAACAGAAATCGGAAAGACACCAAAGACGCAAAGTCTGGCACCAAGAAGAGGAAGAGCAAACAGAGAGGGGCCGCGGTCCCCGCGACATCCGCTAGCCCTGCGCAGTAGCTGCCCCTTCACATCACCTGATGGCAAGACTTCATTGCTGCTATGTATATGAAAGCTTTATTGAACCAGAGCACTGCTACACAACACGTACACATGTCCAGAAAGACAGACATATACTCTCAGACCGACCCACAGACCCAACAGAAACCACACACACAATATTTAAGGAGGCTGCACACACACACAGACCACCCAGGACCGCAGAAGGACGCTGCCGAGGAGCGGGAGCGCACGCGGAGGGAAGCCCACCTCCCCGGGGCTCCACGGGGATGCTGCGGGGAGGAGAGGTGCAGTCTGAGCCAGTGAAGGACCCAGACCTGAGACTTCACGACCAAAGGCCTCACCTTGAGCCGGGCGCGTGGCCCCAGCGCAGCATGGCCGCAGCCAGCGGGACGAGACGGGACCCACACGGCTGCTGTCCCCAACCTGGGACCTGGACTCACACAAAGGCAGCGGCCTCTTTCTCTTCCCCCCACCCTTTATTTTGTGTTTTAAGCTGTATGACTTTATCATTGCGAATACATGTTAAACGTTTGTGGTAAGAGGTCAGTGGTATCTGCCCTGAATCTGCTTCAAAGAGTTATTTCAAATTAAAAAAAACAAAACAAAAAAACAAAAAACAAAATGACAACCAGCTTCCTGAGTGTGTGGTTCATGCCTTGGCCCCTATGGAGGCTGGTGTCCCACAGGACAGAGACTCACTTGTGGAAGGGAAACTCACCAAAGCTTGTAAGAAAATCCCAGAAAACGCTGCCAGCTGCACTGCAGCCACAACTCGGCGTCCTGCGCTCGCAGGACCCCGGCCGCGCTCCGCGGAGCCCCTGAGGAATCTCCCACTGAAGGATCCAGTTAACACACAGCAGATTGAGAAAACGAGAGGTTACAACAGACCGCAGGTTGCCGAAACATTGTGACTCTGCCTGTACGGTCACAGTCGTGGGACTCCGTCCCGGGCAAGGGACGGGCTCGTCCGTCTGCCCGGACACCACCCAGGCGCGTAGCAGGAGGGAAGGCAGGCGGGAGGGGGAAGGCACAGTTCGGGCTCTGCTGAAGAGAAGGAAACTTTTAAGTTTGATAGAAACTACTGGTCTGCGTGCCACCGCCTGGAATGCCCCGGATGCAGCACAAGCGCCCCTGCTCTGCAAGAACTGACACCCGGGCAGAGGAACCGGCACGAGGACCGTGCAGGACAGAGACCTGGTGAGACCCGCGCGGCGTGACGTGAACGCTGCCTTCCCTGAGCGGAGAGCTTTACCGCGGCAGTGTCACGAGGTGGCACACCGCTCGGTTCCCCTTAGATTTGAAAATGGGCTTCCTCAATATAAACATGTGCAGACATTTAATTCCTCTAATGTTCAGCAAAAGCCTGCTGGTCCTGAGGGACAGAGCCGGGGACGTGTCGCACCTCCCAGAGATGCGCCTGGTCGCATCAGTGACGTGCTGATGAAGCTCCTCGCTCCCCCAGTAAGGTGACGGGCAGGGAAAAGCTCACCCCAAAGCTAAATCTGGCGAATACGGTCTCTGCCGCACGTGCTTTGGTACCACCCTCTGCTCTGCGGTTCTGGAGGGCACAGCGAGCCAGCGAGCGTACGGGCACGCGAGAGCCCCCCGCTCCTCCGACGGGTCTCCTGCCTGTGCCTGGCATTCCTGGCTCTCCCCTGCGAAGGGCCGGCGGCTCGTGGCGCCCACCGAGGAGTCGGCTGCGGCAGAGGACACCCACACTCTCCCTTCGCCCCGTCCGCTCTGCGGCTGGTTTGGCTCAGCGCGGGACGTGGGAGCTGCGCAGTTGATCCAGCTCCGGAGCTGTACCAAGCTCTCCATGACTGCTCTGCTGGCAGCAAAACCTTTCAGCCCATCATCCACTTTGCGTTTAAGTAAACAAGAAGCCGTTATATCTTTTAAAGGGGATTCCATTTCAGCACAATGATAAACGACCAGCATACCAAGCGGAGAGAGAAAGAGGTTCTTAAAAGTCATCCTTTGAGTTGTTTATGGATCATGTTCAGACGATCCCTGAAAGCCTCCCAGCTGAAAGATCAGATCTCACTTTGTTTTCTAGCCTCGGCTCGCCTGTGAGATAAGTATTCTGTTTGTGCCGTGGCGTTGCATGTAAGCAGAACCGTTTTTCCCTTCCGCTTTTTAGCAGCAATGATCAGTAACCCTGTCATGAACCCCGGCTTGCTAATTCCTCAGCGACTCCTCCCTCCCTCCCGCTGCAGTATCTCAATCCAGTTCTCAACAAGGATTAGAGAGACGCGAGAGTGCATTAGTAAGGTTTTACACACAGAGGCTCTCTGAGCTGACTGGATTCCCTACAGTAACTCATGGCAATATTAGCACAACTATTTCAAAACTAAACTGCATATAATAAATCAACACAACCTATTTTATAGAACTTTCTAGAGTTTTTTAGGAAAACTGACAAGCTTCTTTCTCTTGGAGCCTTTTCTCTTCTTTCTGCCTTTTTTGTAGCAAAAAGGGAAGAAAAGGTGAGAAAGGCAAAGGAAAATTTAAAATGCATATTAAGAAAATCCAAGATTTTTCAGTATGGGTGATTTTAAAATCAAATTGTTTTAGAAAAACAAGGAGGAAAATATAGAAAACAAACCAAATTTCTTTCCTTAATCAGCTCGAGATTTGTGCTTATTCCCACTCCCAGAGAGCTGGTTCATTTATGAATCTAGAAACATCTTGCCTTTGGCCAAGGTGATTTGCACGCTGAGCTCAGCAGTCCAAGCCGGAGATTTCCTTAGATAGGCTGACGTCATCTCAACCCACACACACATGAACGCTCTCTTTCAGCCCACCAAATGAAACCTGTGGTGGTGTTCTCCATGGCATCACTGTAAAATATGCTTCTTTAAACAAATAAACAAATAAATGGGTTTGCTGAACAAGCTTTGTTTGCTTTATTCACCAAAACTGGAGTCAAATCCCAACGGATCTAACATGTCTAAAAAGAGAGCGCGCCTCCCACGTAACTTCTGCCTGCTCTCCCGAAGCCAAACGTACCGACGCGGATCGCGGCGCGGAAACGTTGCTGCTCCGGCTTCTGCGCGTATTCACGTGCAGAACTTCCACTACCTAGTTGCTGAACTGCAGAAATAGTGGCTAGACCTACAGACAGACAGACGGACCCTTGTCTGAGACTCCGTTGCACAGAAAACATCATTTTTGCTGCTGAACAAACTGGGGTTTATTCACTGGACCGAATTCTACTGAAAACCTGCAGTTTCCAGGCAGCTTGCTTAGCAGTTGGGTAATTCATCCCACGTAATGGGGAACAAAGGGCAAGGAACAATATATTAACAGCTTACAGTTGTGGGTTTGGAACTGTTTAATTTCTATCTCATTTGCCGAGATTTAGGAGCTAAAGCAGACAAATTTCACCAAACACAGGCTGGTTGTATTATGTTCTTATCCTCTCTGTGGAATATAAATCTGGGTTTTTCGTCAGCTAGAGTCAAGTTCAACGTGTGCGCGCAGACTCCTCAAACAATAATTTACTAGCTCTCTGCCCCCACGGAGATGGAGGCAATGTATATACTTTTTAGTTCATGTTTATGTTAAAATGATTCCTCACTCAGAAGAAATCTTAGCTTTGATTAAAGGCAATAGGGTAGGATAGTGAAACAGGTTATCCCCTGTACTACTATTTGGATTACATTGTCTGAGAACATTCAAAGCGATATTTTATATATATTTTGAGATTTTATTCAGTCAACAGCCTTCACAGAGACGTTAGGCATAACAATTTTTAAAAAAACTCCACTACAGTCACAGAAACACCAGCTGTATTTAACCAGTCGCCATAAATAAATCACACCGACGGCATTTATACGCGGCAATATATCACAGCCAACCGAACGCCAAACCATAGCTGAGATGGAGCCGCTTGCTCCATGGCCTCTGAAGAGCAGCAGGTAGATAACATGTTGGTACTCACAGCACGAGCTAAAACGCCTGGTTGGAACCTCGCCTGCACTCACCCCTGGGCACGGCCGCCTCAAACCCTGCGACGGACAAGGCGCACGGTGCAGCACGTGCAGCTTTCCAGAAAAGAGGTCGCTTTTCATGACTATCAAAAGCAAAGCATGAAAGTAAAATGTTTCTATGTAAATGCTTTAGTTTCCAGATTGCTAGCGAACACTTCATTCCGATGAGAGGGATCCGCAGCACTGGCGTAACAAAGCGTAAAGCAGGCGGCACTGCACGCCCGCGAGAACTGCGCGGGACCGGGCACGCCGCCGGCTGCGAGGGCTCCGTCCTGCTGGGCACAGCGCGGCCCGCGCTCTCAGGGCCCCTTTTGCCTTTTTTTTTGCTTGACTTTGATTCTCTCCTCCCCACGCCTTCCCTCTGGTGCTTTCAGTGGCCATTTGGGGAACTCCGAGGCCACCATATCTGGGATCGCTGCTGGTTTTTCCGTTAAGGAGCCATCAAACCTGGAGCCTTTCCCGAGGAGCCCTGCCTGCCGCTCTTGTAAGCTGTATCCCCGAGAAACTATTCCTGAGGAACTGAGCTGGGGAAACTACTGCGGTGATAGACCACCCGTGGAACCTTCTGGCAGTGCTTGGGATGGTTTCGAAGGCCAGCCACGAAACCCGCTTCTGTCCTTGGGCTCTGCAGGGAATCGCTGCAGCAAGGAGGGAAAGATGGCTGATGCGGCCTTTATCCTCTCAAATAAAACAAAGTAGCTCAATACCACGTGGAAAATGTGCTCTGAGTACAAGTCCAGTCTTGTTCTGAAATCTTGGAAATCTATTTTTCCTTCATTTAATTGACAAAATCTGTAGATCGTACAAGGAAGAGAGTCCCTGCCAAAAATCAAACATCACTAGTTTTTAATAACACAATGGGAATAACCCCGTAGAACATATGTAATTACGGCAATGAGTCATTCTGATGGGATCACGTAACCACATTCACTGGGATTTCGACAAGAGGCCACATAAAATTCAAAATGATTTCATTTCAGCAGTGGCCAGGCCAGTCGTGTCCATGAACTGAGGCCGTGGGGCAGACCCGGCAGCCCGGCACCTCTCACTAACCCCCCGGCTCCCTCTGGTCCGTGGCACGGACAACATCCCGCCGCGGCCAATTTAAAAAGAGGAAGGAAAAAAAAATTAAAATTGAAATGGGAGGATACATCAATAGCAAATGAAGAACGAGTTTAGTAGAGTACAATATCTGACTCGTGTGTTATCAGGCACACAAGTGCAACCCCCACAGGTACAGAGACGCTGCAAGGTAAACACTGCTAGTCCCAGCAATGAGCTTCTGGTCAGGAAAAACCTGAGGTGGGAGAGCGCAGCTGAGAGGATGAATTTTTTCCAGCTGGGGTGCAATTCCCATATGTTAGCAGTATCATCTCTTCTTATGATGGAAAATAGAGGATTGTAGCCCACTCTGATGTGGGCAACAGGGCTCACTGTAAGCAAGGCTGGGGAGGGAGAGCGGAGACCCCCGCTAAAGCTTTCAACGTGGGAACTCAACAACGAACGTGGAGGCTTCTCCAACAACAGCTCCCCACGACATAACCTCATGTCTGAAGCGAGCTGCTTCTCCTCTTCCACAGAAAGAGACAGCAATTTTCTGGATGCGCTCCAAGCTATCTTGCTAACAATAAAAAGAGTGTTTTCTTAAGGAAAAGGGAGAAAGAGTGGGGGAGGACAGAGCGAGTATTACTCAACTATTTAGTCTAAAAAATTTGAAAATCAAAAGGATCTTCTGACAGATTGATATCAACTCTAATAGAAAACACACTTGTCCTGGGAAAACTCTTCTGCATGAGCCTCAAGTCTGATAGCTTAAACAATTATCTGCAATTTGGAATTAATTTTTTGTGCCCACATCAATGTGTAGTTTTTAAATGCCCAAGGCACAGATAATTCTATTAAGAGGGAAAAACAGAAATCGCAGGCTTAACCAAAACAGACTGAAGATTCAAGACCGCCATCTTACAAAGCGTCCCTCAAGCCCTGACATTGTTGTATGACAGGGACCACGCACTACCTAACAGCAAAACGTTGAAAATCATTAAAAGAACAAAATCTCAGCTGCTCCGTTATTGCTCTGGATTGAGAGGAGCATTAGCAGAACTGGAAGGAAACTGAACTAGCCGGGAATACTCTGCTGCTAATGAGTATTTAGAAACGATGGGCCAGACCCTGATTTTGGGGAACGATTCCCCAGCGTGCCGAGCAGTTTGGCCCCAGCCCAATCTCTGGTATAAATTAACACCGTTTCAGTGGAGCTTTCTCAATCCCCCCAAGGTGAGGATCTTTCCAATTTCTATTAAAATCTGGCACTAACACGACCGTAGGCTTAGCCTTTAGACATGTAATTCGCTTAAATTTGATTTAAGTTTCTGCACTGTCCGCACAACTCTTTATATTCAGCGCTATAATCAGCCATTTTAAAGAGCAGCAGATCCAGCCCTGCGCGCCCGCGAAGGCCCCACCGCCGCCGCCCCGCGCGTGCAGGCGTGCTGGGCAGCACCAGGGCCCT
>VWZZ01004826.1:265289-280931 GCA_013399095.1 Psophia crepitans | reverse complement strand
GGCCGGGCCCGTCCTGACGCCGTTTTGTCTCCGCAGATCGCGTGGGGGGCGCGGGAGGGAACAACATGCGGGACCGAGCCACCATCCGGCGCCTCAACATGTACCGGCAGAAGGAGCGGAGGTGAGCGCGGCTCGGGCAGCGGGGAGCAACGGGGGGGCCCGGCCTGGCCGCGCCGCCGTTACCGGTGCCGCGGGGCCGGGGTCCCGCCGGGCACGGCAGCGAGCGGGCGCCGGTGAAGGGTCCCGCTGCCGAGACATGACGGGGCCTTGCGGCGCGGACAGCGCTTGTCTGCGGAGCGGTCTCCGGGGCCGGGGCTAGGGCCAGCGCCCGGGGCTGCCGTCTTCGCCCCGTCTGATGGCAGAATGCCGGGTTATTGGCACGGAGCCGCCGCACCGTGCGAGCTGGGACGCCTGATCCCTGGTCCGTGTCGGGGAATGCCGCTGGAAATGCAGAACGTGACCTCCCCGGAATGTCACGAACCCCCAAACGCCCGGGATTCCTTTGTTTCCAGCAAGAGCCGAACACAGAAGCTCACCCCAAAACCTCTGGACAGCCTGACCGCCACATGGCTCCTTCGCCCAGAGACTCCCGCCCGCCCGCGGGCGCCGTGTACACGCGTGGCTGTGCCGCACGGTAGATGCCGCGGGAATTTCTGAGAACCCTGGCTCAGATTTGCGGTTTTGTCCTGTTTTGCCAGTTTTCTCTCTGAGCAGATCGGGGAATCTGTATTTTTGAAAATTACTATATTTAAGCGAGGTTTGAACTTGGAAATGACGTTACGATGAGTGCGCCGCCCCAGCTGATGGGTAGAGCTGGTTAAAAATTTCCACGTGGGCCCATGAGAGAAGGAAGCGGTGCTCCCTGGGAGCTCGTCCTTTGGTGCTCTTTGCACGCCGGTCAGCCGTTCCTGGTTTGGCCCAAGGAGCTGTAGTGAAGAGTCTGGGCCCGTTGGGGTGAAACAGTCTGTGCACCGGCTGGCGTCGCTCCTTCTGTTCCAGCGCGTGGGTTAATTGCCCTCTGCAGGCTGCACTGTCTCTGGTAACAGTCTGGGGGCACCGCTTCTAGGTGAAGGGTCTTCTGGATTTTCATAGAATCATTAAGGCTGGAAGAGACATTTTGTAGTTGTACTTCTGATCTGGTGGACAAAAGCGCTGGGGGGTGTGCGCTGCCCTTGCGTATTTACGTGTGTTCTCGTTTTCCACTTAGGAACAAGCACGGTAAAGTGATTAAGCCTCTACAGTATCAGTCAACGGTGGCACCAGGCACAGTTGCAAGAGTGGAACCAAATATTAAATGGTTTGGTGAGTGTTTTTTCAACTTCCAGGCTTGGCAAGCTTAAAAACTGTTGAACTTTGTGTGTTTGGAGGGTGTCTGTTTCAGAATTGTGGCCTCAGAGCTGTGTGGGACAGACAGTGACCTGGAGGTGAAGGACCCCCACTGTGGGCCTGGGCCTGCGCTCACACTTTGCGTGCACTTGTGCTTCGGGTGTTTGCTTTCCACCTGCTCCTCCGAAGTGTGGTTGTGTTGTGTCCTTCGGTCGTTTTCTGGGCTTTGCTCATGTGTATCTATGTTGTAGCCGATGTCCGTTAAATGTACGAGGGATACTGCGAAAATTTTCTTTAAGTGGGGGAAAGGGGTTGGCTTATTGGGGTTTGTCTCAGCTAAAATCCTGTCATTTTTGTCACTGTTATTTCTGACTCCAGATGAAGCATCTGGAATACCTTTGGTATTGGTACTTTGGAGTACCGTAGTGGTGTACCTGGGGTCTTTGAAGCAGTTGAGGAATGGTCAGGTGCAGTGTTTATTTTTATGTGCAGGAAATACTCGTGTGATCAAGCAATCGTCCCTACAGAAGTTTCAGGAAGAGATGGAAACTGTCATGAAAGATCCCTACAGAGTGGTCATGAAGCAAAGAAAGCTGCCAATGTCCCTTTTCTATGATCGGATTAAACCACACGTGAGTTTCATGCGTCTGCGCAGGGCGAAGGCTGGCTTATCTGCACAGAGGTGTCCTGAGCGTTGTGTACCTGCCGGCCATCGTGCTGTCTCTGTGTCTCGAACACAGGGATGTGTTCGAGAAGCTTTGGGAGGGGCAATTAGAGCTGATGACTTGAGGAAGGATGTGTTTTTGAGAGCCCATCACTGTGGACGTGGAATGTGAAGGCACAGAAATAGTGTATTGCTTCCCTGTAGCTTGTGAGCAGATCTATTATTCATTAGAAATTCTCATTTTCTGACAGGAAACTCACCCTGAAACATCCCAGGTTAGAGTACCCGCTTAGGATAACTGTAGCAGCTTGCCACCTTCTGTTCTAGTGCTTCTAATAGCCCGTGTGACGGAGGAACCTTTTTTGAGGATGCTTCACCCTGCAAACGCTGTCCTGTGATGAGTTTGAACTCAAATATGTGCTTTTTATCTTGGATCAGAAATTCTTGTGCATGCAGCCTTCGTTTCTAGTACATTGAGTTTCAGTTATTACCAAGTTTCTTCCATGACGTCTGAACTATCAGTTTGGACTCCTGCTGGCTAGATTTTCATATGGAAATGTTCCAGGTTTATGTCATAAAAATGTTACCTAAATGAAGGGAAAAGTTACAAGGAACTAAAACGTGCATTACAAAACCAAATTACTACTTTCAGCAGTGAATTGTTTGGCGGTCCAAGAAAAGTTGGCATTCATCACAGGCTTTAAAATCTACAGCTTTGATTGTAATTATCCCTGACAAAAACTCTGCGAATTTGGCGAGATTTGTGCACTTGTTAGAAAAATAAGAAATGATCAAAGATAGCAGCTAAATTTCTGTCACTGCAGCTTTAATTATGTTTGACATCATTTATGGTGAAAGAACTGAAGCATAGTTCTTTGGCAAGTGCAATGTGTTTTGTTGCTTATTAAATAGTCACTCATATTTCTCAAGGATTAAGCTGGAAAACTCAAACGTTGTTAGGAAAGTGCCTGTGACTCCTGTCACAGGTTGCGGAGTTGTGTTGGACTGAGGTCTTGTTCGCTGCGTGTCATGAGGGATGGAAAAAACAGTGTTTGTGGGGGTTTTTTTTCTTACCAACCTGTTTTTCTTTAGACCTCCAGAGTTCATATTCTTGACACTGAAACGTTTGAAACAACATTTGGCCCCAAATCACAGAGGAAAAGACCAAATCTTTCTGCAAGTGATGTGCAGTCTCTGGTGGAGAATGCTGAAGCCTCATCAGGATCTTATGATCAGGGCAAGGACCGAGACCTGGTGACAGAAGACACTGGTGTGAGGTAAATAGGAAGGAGAAACGATTCATTGTTTACGTTTGTAAAAAGCCAGCTTTCTTTTTAAAGAAGTACCTAGTACATCCATCGATGCTGTTGCTGTATGAGGAGGAAGGGAAGTGAAACTAGTTGAATTAGGGGCAAAACAAGATTAACAAAATGCCAGTGTGTTGGGGGGACTGTTGCTTCCATGGGACCCCTCTGTCTTTATTCACCATTCATTTTGTGTTGCATGTCAGAACATCTCCAGGCTCAACGTTCTGGGTTAGACTGTGCAGTGAGCAGGGTGGAATCTTTGAAAGAGGGCGTGTTTGTAGGATCTTTTTGAAACGGGTGGATTGGAGGCGGAGACAGCTAAATCCCACCTGTCTGTTACTTCGGCCTCATCTTCTCTTTCGGCTGTAAACGGCTTTAGAGAAGACAACACTGTAACTTGTTACTATGGTTGCTGATGTCTCTGGTGATGCCCTTCCAGGGATGAAGCACAGGAGGAAATATATAAGAAGGGACAGTCCAAAAGAATCTGGGGTGAGCTCTACAAGGTAAGCAACGTTTATAATTTCAGCAGTCATGTCTATCTTTCAGCCTTTGTGAAGCCAGGTGCTTCAGCACAACATTGGAAATCCTACAGAGCAGTAATTAGAAAAGCTCTGAAACCCATTTATTGCTCTGTTAAGGAAGCTTTGATACGATTGAATTTGCTGCAGAGTTTCTTAGACAGTGAATTTCTTCATGCAGAGTTGTCCTGAGTTTGTCATTTCCCTGCCTGCTTTCCTGTCAGCCTCGTTGACTGACTTGAAGCCATACATCTTCTTTCTGGTACCATGAACAGAAAAAGACAGCTGTAGAAGAGAGCAGAGATGCGTTTTCAAGTCTCTGTCTGACTGAGCTTGATTCTTGAGCTCTTGTCCCACTGGAACAAACATCTTTAGAATACGTGATCTGGAGATGGACTGGCCGAGCGACTGGTATTAGCTTCTCTTGGGTTCCTGGGGCTTCACCGCAAACAAACCAGTCAGGGGCCGTTAAGTTCCTTAGGCCAGAAACATCTGGCACGTTGGTAGGGTCGCCTTCGGAAGGCTCTGGCCCTCAGTTCCCCGTGAGTCACCTGGGCTGCTCGAGGAACAGAGACTGAGAGTGAATTAGGGTTGTAAGAGCAGGTTGTGCGCTCTCAGTGACTGTCAGGTGTGAAATGGCTTTGCTCTTTACCCTGAATTTCTAAATGTAGCTTAAAACCTTTTCATTTAGATCTAAAAGCGCTGGGAGTGATAGCGCAAAACAGATTTCAGTAAGACGCTGCCAAAAATGCAGGAAATAGCTGTGAAACAAATTCACTTGGCTCAAAGCAAGTCATGAAATGACAGCTCCCTGCTGTAGATGCTTAGTGGACTAACAGCAGGTTCCTACTTGGTTGTGTGTTTCATACTGGTCCAGAAAACATACTTTATATTCTGATCCTTTATGAAATGGCAGAATTGAATTGCTGCAGAATGGATGGCGAGCATTGTTTTCGTCTACTGAAGCAATTAATTGTCCCGTTTGGGTGCGGTGTTTTCTTTCCCAAGCGCTACAAGCATCTTCCTGGTGCATAAGAACAGGTAGAAAGCTCTTCAGCTGTCCAGCCTGAATTTGGAAGGGGACTTAGGAGAAGAGAGGGTGGGAGATTGATAGATTTTTAGTCTGAGCTTCGCTAGTCTATGGGGAAGTACTAGCTGATTGTGAAGTATACGAGGTTTTTAAATCAATGATGCAGTTTAGAAAATGATTAGTTTTCACTGTGGAGGTGTAGTTGTCTTGCTTTCAGTGAAATCCTTTACTTCTCTGTGATTTTTAATTTTTTTTCCCAGGTGATAGACTCATCAGATGTTGTCGTTCAAGTTCTGGATGCCAGGGATCCCATGGGTACTCGCTCCCCTCATGTGGAATCTTACCTTAAAAAGGAGAAACACTGGAAACATCTCATTTTTGTCCTGAACAAATGTGATCTTGTTCCTACCTGGGCTACTGTAAGCACGGTCCTGCCTGTTATTCCTTGGGCCTTCTTTGTTCCTTTTGTAGCCTCTGCTTTAATTCTGTTGCCAGTCCTCATGCTGGCCTCAGAGGGCATCATGTAGCTGGGTCAATGGGAACTCTCTGCTTGCCTGCTATAAAACTAACAATTACGATGTAAATCTGTCCAACTTTGGCTGGGTTGAGCAACACTCGCCAGCCACAAATTCTCTACTTCCTCTGTCTGGATTTAACAGTTCAGCTGATGTCTCCAGAGTCTGCTAAATGTTAGTCCGCTTAAGATCCATATCCACCACAGCTGGTTTGCTTTATGCTGTTAAACTAATTAGTTTTAGCTAGCAGTGAAGGCGTTTTTGGGAAGTTGTTTCTTTTATAAAAACAATCCTTGGTGCTTTTAGCTCTTGGGTTAGTGAAATGCTTCAAAGGTTTTTCCATAGCAATTTTCATAGACTGTTGCATTTGCAACCCAAGTGAAAACGCTGTGTCCTTCTGCTCCTGAGGAGATTGTTTCACCACCTCCGCAGCACAGGATCCCTAACCGAGTAATGTTTTCCTCTGTAGAAGCGCTGGGTTGCTGTCCTTTCCCAGGAGTATCCAACACTTGCTTTTCATGCCAGCCTGACAAACCCCTTTGGCAAAGGTGCTTTCATACAGCTTTTAAGGCAGTTCGGAAAGGTACGGAACGGGTCTGGGGATTTGTGGTGTTTGGGGGGTGGGAGGGCTTAGTGTGGAGTCTTTTTTGTTTTGTTAGCCTTTGGGGTTCAGGACACTTTGCTATGGCCATCCTGTCAGCAAATGACTCCATCAGGGAAGCTCTCTTCTCTGGGGAGAAAATGGAAAATATTTCTTCAAATATGTTCAAAGTGTTGGTCAAAATGAGTTGATCCGGAAAGAGGAGGCTGACTGTCAGGCTCTGGCCTAGGTTTCTTGTAACAGAGTGTCCCGCTGACACTCCTAGGTCTCACGTGAACGTGTGGAAGAAAGGAACATATTTCACACCTGTTCACGTCCTGGGTATACGCATATTCTACTCGGGTGTCTCTTTTCAGGTGTCTTCATTTTTCCAAGAAAGGCACTTTCTGTTGTCTTCAGATAGTTACGGTCTCTTCACACCACATCTGTATTCTGTCTCCCAGTACTGTCTGTATTTGCTTGGTTTCTCAACCTAAATGGTTTCTGAATAAGACGTTCACAAGTAACTGCAGACCAACCAGGAATGCAGGGGGTGCATCTTCCTTTTGATGCGGCAAATATTTTCTCCAGAGTTCTGGGATGGCAGGTTGGTTGTACCCTTATGTACTGCTCCTGATAGAAAAGAGCTGACCTCGTTTTTTGATCTGGTACTTTGGAGTCCCCTTTGCCTTCCAGTGTAGTGAGAACAGTAGCTGCTCAAATGGTCAGAACTGTAGTAGTCATTCTGTCTTTATGAGGTGTTAAAAAGATGTGTTATTTCTCAACAGTTACACTCTGACAAGAAACAGATCAGCGTGGGTTTCATTGGTTATCCAAACGTTGGCAAAAGCTCAGTGATCAATACACTGCGGTCTAAGAAGGTCTGCAATGTGGCCCCTATTGCAGGTGAAACAAAGGTAAGAAGAGCTTAAAGATAAAAATTAATTACGTAAGCACATTGCCAAAGGCAGAATTCGTGGGAAATGAGCTCAGTGACATTTTCAAGTCCAGCACTTGAGGTGTACAGGCTGTGTGACCCTGAGTCTGAGGGGTGGCTCACCGAGGGTCGTTGCTCTGAAGCCCTGCTGCTGGACGCGTTCCTGAGTTCCCACTCGGATCTGAACGCTCAGCTGCCCCGACTCAATGTCTGCGCTTTCCCAAATCAAATGGTTGGGTGTGTTTGTGCTGTCAGGCTCTGTTAGTGCTGGTTTTCTAACTCCTTTCTTCAAGAACGTGACAGTAAGCAAGAAGGCAGAGTTAACAGGAATCTGCTTTGCCAGCCTGTTCCTTTCACCCCTAAATGTCACTAGAGTTAAGGATCACAGAGAAGGAAAACCACAG
Source organism: Psophia crepitans (assembly GCA_013399095.1). Taxonomy (NCBI): domain Eukaryota; kingdom Metazoa; phylum Chordata; class Aves; order Gruiformes; family Psophiidae; genus Psophia; species Psophia crepitans. The sequence goes on along the minus strand of VWZZ01004826.1, from coordinate 273,647 downwards.
AATACGGGAGTTTGTCATGATTGTAGCTTCCTCACCTTGGTCCTGTGCGTTAGCAGTTTGGCGCAAAGCCGCAGGCTAGCGTTGGCCGATAGGGAAGGAGCAGGGCGCAGTACACCTTGGCTAGCTACCGACAGCGCCAGGTTACGTTCTGTCTCTGTGTTTGTACAGAGTTCCTAAGACGACTGCTGTGTGTTTGAAGTGTGCATGTAAAAAGCAGAACAGCGAGCTGGCTGTGGAAGGAGGTAACATGGGGGGGTTCCGATCTCTTTCAGGTGTGGCAATACATTACCTTGATGCGGCGGATTTTTCTCATCGACTGCCCGGGTGTGGTTTATCCATCTGGAGACACAGAAACAGACATTGTGCTGAAGGGAGTGGTATGTGTCAGCGCTACGTGCTGGGAAATCTCTGCTGTTGTCAATACGACGGGTTTGAAGAAATGAATGCGTGCTTTCCGAAGGGTTGATACTCTGCCGTTCGTTTTCAGGTTCAAGTTGAAAAGATTAAGAGCCCTGAAGATCACATTAGTGCCGTGCTGGAAAGAGCCAAACCAGAGTACATAAGAAAGACGTACAAAATTGATTCCTGGGAGGATACAGAAGACTTCCTTGAGAAACTTGCATCAAGGACTGGAAAACTGCTAAAGGTGCAACAGCTTTCTGCGTTTGCAGGCGGGAAGGGCACGTGGCCTGGGAAATAGGAATGTTTCTGTTGCTGACAGCTGGTGGAAAGGTGGTCTGCGCTTGCAAACGTGGACATGAATTGTTCCTGGGTTCTTTCAGGGTGGTGAGCCTGACTTGCAAACTGTGAGCAAGATGGTTCTCAATGACTGGCAGAGGGGCAGAATTCCATTCTTTGTGAAGCCACCAAATGCAGAAACAGGTCCCCAGGTGAGAATGTGATGCTCCTGCCTCTCCTCACGTGTTACTCGGTTTTCCTAATGATACTCACTGTTGGTTTTCCCGGAGTGCCATGTAACTTGGGCAGAGCGCAAGCCATGCACTGCCCAAGTCTGCTGCTTCAGGTGACACTCACTTGAATTCGGTGAGGACCAGGTAGCAATGCTCTTTACAGAGGCGTCTGTGCCATTTCACAGTCCCCTGACTACCGAAATGTCAGTAATTGTCACATCATTAGCCTGTCATCGCCAGCTTTTTCCAAAGAGATGAAACAGAATTTGCTCTCAGAGGTGGTGGGAGAAACTCTGTGGGTAATACATCCCTGACACTCTTTCTTGTAGCCTCCTGCGTTGGAAGTAGCTATGACATCAAGCCAAGATAATAATGAGGAGAAAATCTCTGAGTCTGTAGCATCAACCATGGAGCCAGCAGAAGAGAAGAATAATACAGACACTGAAATTAAGCAACTCATGTCACACGTTCGGCAGAACTTTGGGAGGATTAATGTGGCACCTCAGTTCTCAGAAGAAGACCTGGTTCCTGTAGATGTGCCAGGCTTTGAAGAGAGTGATTCTTCTGGAGAGGAGGAGCAGGAAGAGGAGAAAGAGGAAAATGAGCAACAGCAAGGTTCAGTAGAGGAGTCGTCACAGCTGGATGTACCGGGTGCCAGGGAGAGCTCCAAGACAGTTCTTAAGGCTTTGGAGGAGAAGATTGCAAAATACAAAAAATTTCTGGATAAAGCCAAAGCCAAGAGATTCTCAGCAATAAGGTACCTGAATCTGTTCAGTGGCTCAGATACTTTGCAGGGGGAAAAAGGATTAACGTGGTTGTGATGTACTTCCACTCCATTGCTGACTTGCTTGACTGGTTCCTGTGTTGCTGCACACAAGCTGCCACAGCGTGGCTAGCTTAGCCATAAATTTTTGAACTTGGGCTAAGCAGCAGGGTTTTTTGAAAGATTATTCCAAGAAGCCCTGTATAACTATATAACAGCATAACTAAAAATGCTCCCACTTTTGGAAAGCTGCCTCTTAAGCTATGAATTAGAAATGTGTTGATACTCTGAGTAGTAATATTACGTCCTTGGAGCTCTCCTTGATATTGGGCTCGCTCTTGAGCAGTACCACGGCTGATGTCCTACCTGGGTGTGCCAGCAGGATCTCCATCCATGTACAAGAGTATCCTAGCTCATACAGCAGGCCTGGTTTTAGCAAAGCTCACCCACCAGCTTTTGAGGATTAGGATTTCAAGGTCAAGTATATTCTGTCCCTTTGTGCAGCACACAAGCCCTGTAACTTCAGAGACATCATCACTGTAATACCTTTTTTAGGTGCAAAGGCTATGGCTGCTGTCAGGCTACTGGGATCTACTGGAGACTGATCACTTCTCGGAGACGGTTACATTTTGTGGTACAATGTTCTCTTAATGCTTATTTTATCTTTTGTAGAATCCCTAAGCAGCTGAGTGAAAAAGTGTTTGCAAAATCCATGCAGCAGTCTGAAGAACCCAAAGAAACTGAAGACGGAGGTAAAACAAAATTAGTAGATGTTCTTAGTCAACATTTGGAAATCCTGTAAGCTAGAGAAGAGAGGGAATTAGGGGAGGAAGCAGTCGTTAGCTCCTGATTGCAAGTTTTTTCCCCGAAAGGTACTTAAATCTTTCCGTAGCTGACCTAAGGGCTGCCTGGTGACCTTGCTGTAGCCTTTCTGTAGAACACCCGTCTGTAGCTACGAGCAAATGAAGGTAAAATGGAGACAAATGTTGTGTTTCCAAAAGAACGGTGCTATGGGCAGATTGCAGCCTGAGAAACTTCTGTTCCACATGGTGTAATGTTACACAGAAGGGAGTGGAAGGGGTTTGCGACGTTATAAAAGCACAGAGCTACTTGAGGCCGCAGGTTTTACTGTGGTGACTTCAAGAGTCTGTGGCTTCAGTTTCCATAGTAAGTTTGATTAAAGGCAAAATCACGTGGGAGAACCCTGTTCTGACAAGACACTGAATTTCTTCTGGACTTGCACGGGGCTGTAATCAGCTTCCGAAGAGCCGTTCTCACAGCGATAGCAAGTGATTCTCGGGTACGGAACATGCGTGCTGGTTTGGTACAAGCTGTTAAAGCCCGGCCACAGGAATGCTTTGCTGAAGTAGATGGGACGGTGACCCCAGTCTTCACTTCTGCAGACAAGTGGGTGTTTTGGGAGACGCCCGAGTATGTGATCTCTGCTGTTTGCAGGCAGCACAGAGAAGAAGAGGAAACGGAAGGCTGAAGAGGAAGATGATGATGACCATTTGGGTCAACAGCCTTGCAAGAAACTTACATCCAAAGAAGTAAGTGTGATTTTTCTTTATTTTTTTATTTTTAGTGAAACAAATGAGCAGAGTATAGAGCTGGCTTTTTTTATACATAGCTTGCCTGTTAGCCATTAAGAGCTTGGAGCCTGGACACTAGTAGTGAAGAGCAAGTGCAGGGATGTAGCTGCGGTAGGGGGAACGCAAGGGTGGGGTGACTTTCTGCTGTTGTGAGACGTGACAGCAGCACGTTCCGGCTGAGTGTGACCCGCAGCAGGGTCCAGCAGCTACCCACGACAGTGCCGAAGGGGAGAACCCCCTGTGGCCAACCCTTGTGCTTTCAGCCTTGGCTTGCCCACTGATGAGGGCAGGGGTGTAAATGCTGCGAGATGGGAGAGTTTGGGACTGGGTGGGCAAGGGTCAGTGTGCTCCTAGTCTGTCTGCAGAGAGAGCTGCTGCTTGCTGTTCATGTTAGTCACGTCCAAACGGCTCTTCTAGAATAACTGAAATACCGAGTGAAACAGGCTGTTTGTAGGACCTTAAAAGTGATTTGTAAGCAAACTTGTGCAGCGAGGGCTTTTTGGAGCTTTGCTGCACGCTGAGGGGAATTCGGTTTATGAATGTTCTGTCACATCTTTGTTAAAGACCTCTTAAGCCACCATGCACATCAGGTTGCTTCTTGTGTCTCATTTACTGCTTTTGTAAAGATGAAAGCGCGTCTTCCTTTGTAACATTTTAAGAGCGTACGTGGGTGGATTCCACAGAGATGTCCATGTACTCACACCAGTAACGTTTTGTTTGAAATTATTTATTTTACTTAAGGCATGTGGAATGCAAAGTGAACAACATTTGAAAGAATGCAAACAAATTCAGGCTAAGGACACTGGAATTGCTAATGTGTTCTGTGTGTATTTGCAGAGAAGACGAGCTGAGAGGCAGCAGCGCTCCAAGAAAGTTGGAGTCCGGTATTATGAAACTCACAACGTGAAAAATAAGAATAAGAACAAGAAAAAGCCTGGCTTAGAGGGACAAAGATCAAAGCACAAAAAACACAAACATAAGCAATAGCTGCTTATTCTATTAAATTTTACATAAAACAGCTCTAGTATGCAGTGGCTTTTTTTAATATAAAACTTGTCGTTCCCATTCAAAGCCTAGGTTTGACTTGTCTGTCTCATTCCCAGGAGTAGCATCTCACTCTTTGTTTCTGCATCATCTGAAAGTTCTTTATGCAACTGGAGATGATGGTGTTTCCACATCGCCATCTAAGGCCAGTAAACACCGCGTTGGCAAAACACATCCCGAAGCGTCACCCACTGGTGGGGGTTTGTTGGGGTTTTTTCTGGGAATTACCTTTGTGGAGTTCTTTTTTTGAGTACATTATCTTTCCCCTGTCTGCTGGCTGTGTGTGACCACCTGGTTCACAGGTACCTCAGAGGTTTCATTCGCTTCCACTGAGAAGTGATGCGTGGAACGGTTTCGTTAGAAATAACCGCGTAGGCAGCTGTGGTGTTGCTCATCCTGGGTTACTGCCAACGGTTCCAGCGTGGGATTTTCACGTACAATTAACACCAACTTGCACGTACTCAAGGGAGTACCCTGCAAACACCGGTCCAAGAATTACCTGCGGTTTGATTCTTAGTGGATGTGGCTTATATTTATTGTAGACACTTTGTATATTGTTTCTGAATTTTCTACAACATTTTCGAAGTAATGATGTTCCAGAGATGCTTGCATATAAGAATGTTTATTAGTTTATTGCTTTGAAGGTCATCTAGCACACTACCAACAGGCAAGTCCCAGACAGGTTTGCTATGTGAGGAGCTGAATGTTGAGATGGCATTGAAAGTGGGTGCAGTAATTAATGACACTCCTGAATTTCAACTCTTCAAGTGAAAAAGAAAGAAAGAAAAAGAATATAATCACACTGCCTTCAGTTACCGGTAAGTGAAAATTCAGGATTGCTTTTTGAAGACAAATCTTTGTCGCTAATTGCAAACTTCTTGCTCTGACAGCTCTTCTGAGCACTGCCTTGAGGACAACAAAAAATCTACTTAGTTGGTGCAATGATGCTTTCAAGTTGGGTCTGAAAAACAAATGAGACAGTAAGTGAAATTAGATTCGACCTAAAAAACTAAACCCACATGGCTGTAAAGCGATAAATTGTCTGTTAGATATTCAGAGCGAGGAGCTGAGGGATGCTGCAATACTTCAAGAGAAGCAGGCCAGGGCTTCTTTTTTTTTTTTTTTTCCCCTAGCTATTTCATTCCTTACTACATGTTTTATAAATTAGCTTTTCATTCTTGGCATACACACTTGTTGCATTCTGAGAAGAAAAGAGCTGGCCTTGGTTCCATACAATGAAAGACTCGTTTTATAATGTAAAGCACTGAAGAGGAAATTAAATAAAAGCTGTTGAAACAGTGGTTTGAATTCTCTGATTTCAGGCTGGACTGTGTTAGCTAAATTAAATATTTGGCTCTCGAGCTTTTGGAACACAAACTGACTCTGGGACAGAAGTAGCTAGGAACAGGGAGTTTTCCAGTTACCGAGACAACTTGACGCCCAATTAGTGGATTGATCCGAGAGCTCCTCATGCTTAGGGGGCGTGTAGTGCGGGAAGCTTCCAGGACTCTGAGCTTGTCCTCTTCCTAGAGCAGCCATCAAAACCAGCTACAGCAGCAGAACATACACAGCTGCTAAAGCACTTCAAGGGAGAAACATGGCTTCAGTGGCAACACGCATTTGATCGAACAGTTACTCCATTTTGTGCCCAAACCATTTCAAGATGGCCTGAAGACACTAATGGCTTAGAAGGGAGAAACTAGGAACAGTGAAGAGAAGGAAAGCAGCTCGGTGTAAAGGAAATGTTTTCAGTTGTAGCCAGAAATACTCAACATTGTTTACGGCAACATTTTTGTCTTTACTCAAAAGATGTGGGCGTTGTTCCTTTCCAAAGCAAAGCGATGAGCAGCAGCTCTGTTTTTACCAAAGCAGCATGCACAAATTCACTCCTGCAGTTATGCAGCCCCTTTGCACAAGTACACAAGTGTTCTTGTTAGGTAATACTTAAGGTTAAATGGTGCGGCTTGTCACCAGGGAGTCAACTTTAATGGCCAGCAGCAAAGAAACACAACATTGTAGTTTGCCTTCTCTAGAATTTCCGTTCAGTAGCTGAGAAGCGGTGTTAGTTATCCTAACCGTACCATCAAGTTGGGCAGGAACAGATTCCTGGGGTGTCAGTCAGGTTTGAAGCCTGTGCAGCTGCATCTGTCTGCTCCTCTCCAGCTGACCAGAACAATTTATCTGAACAGATTCTGATCTCTGCCTGGCAGGTGTGTGTATGACTGGAATTCAGTTGATCTGACCTGCTGTTTGCATCATTGGGTTTACTGGTAATGAGCTATTACTGACTGAGCAGGAAGCAGGGAATGGAAAAACACTGTTTTCCCCTTTTGTTGAGAATTTAAAGGAAGTGGAACATGGGTACAAATGCATCATAAACGTAGCACTTCTAAAACTGTAAGGAGAAAGTTATTTTTATATCTTTCTATTAAAAAATGAGACATTTTACTATTCCTGTTTAGAATTGCATTTGTTTTGGGTTAGGGTTTTGGTTTGTTTGGGTTTTTTTTGTTGTTTTGGTTTTTTTTTTTACTAACCTTCAGCTGTTGATTCGTTCTCTTCAGGAACTGAACCTCTTCAGTGTGTTTCTTCTCTTCTATCTGTCGCTTCTCATTTTCACGTTTTTCAATAGCTTCACACTTAGCTTTCTGTTCGCTCACTTGCCTTTCCAGCTCCTGTTTTTCCTCTTCTAGCTCTGCAATCTGGGAAAAGAGTACAGATCCCTCAGGTTCTGTTTGTTAATAATCAATTTTCCGTTAAGATGGCTGTATGCTGCACGTTGTAGGGTGTTCCAGATATAATAGCAGATAATGAAATGCAATTAAGCCCTAGGGAAACAATAGGACAGGTATTTTGATGATCTTTACTGCCATCCAGTGGAAATGGAAGTAACTGATTTCATACAGAAGTTTAAATGAAGTTTTCTGCACAAGAGTATTACGTCATGGGGGGGAGCAGCCCGACTTACCCTTTTTTCCATGTCGGATTTGCCTTGCTCAGCCTGTAGCGCTTTCCGCACGCCAAAGGCAACGCTGCTCTCGTACAACGTCTGATAAGCCGCAATTGTCATTTGGATCTCATCCCTGACTCGGAGCAGCAACAGCCCTCGCTCTGCACAGTTAATCGTAGTTTCACGGATCAGTTCATCTTTAAAGAGAAGGCACAACGGTCGGGTGAGAGTGGGTGCTCTGCGCTGTCTGGGAATGCTGGATACGCGGGCCAGAGCTTGTGCTCCACTAAAGCACCATGGATTTACGAGAGAGAGTCATCGCTCTTTGTTCTATTACAGCTCTAGCATGGAGTGCTAGCAAATGGCAGTGGGGGGTGGTACGGAAACGGTGGTAGCGTAACAGCCAACACTTAAACATTTGTAATGGTTTTTTGCAGCTGTGGGGGAGCCTCGGGAAGAATTGTGCTCACACCAGCGGCCTTTGGAAGACCAGCACTGTGTCATCAGAGCGTGTAAGTGCTTAGCAGTTACACAGCGCTTTAAGGTATTTTAAATTAACGGTTGGGGCTAAGTACGACCAAAAGAGTTTGAAGCTCCTTTGCATCTTTCACTGCTGCACCCATCTAGCCCACCTTTACAGCGCGCCTCTGAGCGTCAGCTCGAGTGCAACAGCCGCTGGCTTCGGGCGTGGGCAGTCGGTGGCTGGGAGAGCTGCAGAGCTCGGGGGGCAAGCGTGTCACCCCCCGCATGGCACTCACCGAAGCACTGCGTGTAGAGCTCCCTGCGCACCGGGCAGATGCCGGTCTCCCGTGCCTGCCGCTGCTGCAGCCGTAGGTCCAGCTGCTCCTGCAGACGCACGACGTCCAGGCGGGTGCTGGGCGCGCTGGACCCCTCCTGCACCCACCGCTGGTTCTCCTCCTCCCACTCCCTGCCATGACAAGCACCGGGCGTCACGGGCGGGCCTGGCTGGGCACTGCCCGCCGCCGGCGGCCCCAGCCCCGCTCACCGCGGCGGCAGGATGGTGTTGAGGAGCTCCTGTGGAGGCCTGGCGGCCTCGGCGGCGCTGGCCGTCCGGGGCGGCGGCGGGACGGGCCCAGG
>VWZZ01004826.1:235125-250926 GCA_013399095.1 Psophia crepitans | reverse complement strand
TCCAGCAGCATGACTGAGGGATATTGGGATCCTTGTCCCGGGGTGGGGTGGTGGCTCTTGGTTCGTGGCACTGTATGGTTCTGCCCACCAAGAGCCCTGGGGACGTTGGTCGAGGCTCTGTGCTCTTGGGGCGGGTTTGACCTCTGGGGTGGGTTTGAGCCCACCGCTCACTGCGCGGCTGCTCTCCTCACCTCCAGTTCCTGCTGATCTGCTACAAGAGCTGCTGGGATGGCGCCTTCCAGGTGATGGAGGAGGTAACCCCCCGCCCCACCACCCCATGCCTCGACACCACGGGGGCTGCGGAGAGCTCCGAGCCCTGGGACACGGCCCGTGCCATGGTCTGTGCGTCCCCACGGCACGGTTCCCCAGTCAGGGGCGGCGCTGGGGCCATCCAGGCTCGGCTGCCCGCGTCAGTCAGGCCCTGCTGCCTGTGGTGGCTTTCAGCTCGGCGTGGCGCTGCGGTTGAGGCTGGAACATGGCAGCGAGGGGAGTGAGGAGGAGGAGGACAGGGATTCTACTTCTGCGCTGGAGTCAGGTGGGTCGCTGGCACGGTGGTGTGGGCAGGGGGTGTCCCTGGGGCAGGGCGGGTGTTGTGGGGCGCTGGCAGGAGCAGACCTTGGTGCCAGGGCAGCGGCAGAGCAGCAGCGGCAAGGCGACGCCAGCGAGGCCGTGCTGGGGAGGCTGGAGGCGCTGGAGGCCGACGTCCGCTTCCTCTGCACCGAGCTGGGCGCTGAGAAGCTGCTGTGGAGCAGCCGGTTCCTGGAGCTGCTGCAGGAGCAGCAAGGCCTGCGCCAGCGGGTGAGTCCCCCATGGGGCCCCCAGCCCCCGTGGTCCCCTCTGGTACCCCAGACCCTCACGCCCCGTCCCAGCTGCAGGAACGCCCGTGGCGGTGGGACAGCGGTGACAGCCCTGAGCTGCTGGGGGAGGCAGAGGACCGAAGTGCCAGTGCGAGCGAGGGAGACAGCCCGGCAGGTAGCAGCTGGGGACCTGGGGGGCACCGGGGGCCAGTGGTCAGGGAGGAGCCGGGGCGTCCTGCTGCCTGCAGCCAGACCTGGGCTGGAGCAACGCGCTTAGCTCTGCCAGGGCACAGCATGGGCAGTCCATCCGGGCATACCCAGGCACTGGGCAGCACTGGTGGGCACGGGGCTGTCCTGGGAGGTATTTGGGAAGGGAGGGTGCTGGGGAAGGGTCAGGGTGCTGGCTGCCCAACCCCAGGGCAGGAGGAAGCAACAGCAGCGTGGAGGGGTTCCACAGGGGCAGCTCCTGGCCCTGCTGTCCCTGAGCCGCCCCAGTGCCGGGTCACAGCCCCTGCACAGCACCCAGTCCTCTGCACCAGTGACCAGCCACCACTGGGAGCCTGGCTGGGCGCTCCGGCACCCGGCAGAGCTCCGGCCATCAGGTCCCCTCTCGCCCCTTTGCTCTGTTAAAGGACGCCGGTGGATGGAGCCACCCTGGCAGCCGGCCCCAGGCCCGGGCAGCCTTTTGGGGCCAGCAGCTCCATGACAGGCAGAAAATGTAAGTGCCACTGTAAGCAGGGTGTTGGCCAGACGGGAAGGAGCCACATGTCCCTCCTTGCCCAGGCACTGCAGGACATGGCAGGGATGGCACGGTCCCCATTCTGTTCTGGTATCTCTGTACGAGCCCCCCCCATCCCTCAGCACCAGCTGGGCCCTGCCCAGCCCGGCCCTGTCGCCGTTTCCCAGAAGCAGGGACCCCCCCCACTGCGCTGCCTGAGGCTGACTGCACCCTGGGCAGGTTGCCTCCGGTGGAGCCCATCAAGGAGCATCTTCCTGATCCTTTGCAACTTGGTGGGAACTTCCCGAAGCGAGGAATAAGGTTGCTGCCAGCTCTCAGTCACCTTGCACAAGCTGGAGCTGCTGAGGCCATGGATGAGTTGCAAAACCCAAGCGCTGCTCCATTTACTTTGCCGCTGGCCGGATAAGTCCTCTCCATCAGCTGCTCCACACAGATGTTGCAACTCGGCTGACTCCTTGCGACAGCACTCGGAGGGTACACAGCTCTCCTGGGGTGGCCGAGGAGCCCTCATCCCCAGAGGAAGACTCAGCCAGAGCTGTTGTGCCATAGGAGGGCCGGTCCCAAAGGCTTAGCTGCACCAACCACATGGACCACACGCAAGGAAACCCACCTCTGCACCCCCAAAGTTTGGTCCATCAGCCTATGGCCCAGCAAATGGAGAAGCATCGGCCGGGGGGGCTGGAGGAGGGTGCGGAGCCTCACACCCCCAGGAGCGCAGACCTGGCCACGGGCCCTGTGGGTGGCAGGAGGCACAGGGGTGAAGGGCCACCCTGTACCCAAGCCCTGGTCCTGTCCCTACCCTGCCAGGGTCCCCCACCCCACGGCTGCTGCTGTGAAATACAGGCGGCCACTTTCCACGCGGTCGTGTTTGCTTGGTCTTTGCCCAGCGCGTGGCTGCGCCACCACCCCGCTGCAGACGCCGGTCCCGCAGCTCTTGGGGCTGGGGTGCTGAGACGAGCTCTTGCTGGAGCAGAGGGGACCGATCCCACCCCGTGGCAGCCAAGGGCCCGGCCTGGAGCGGTGTGTGCGCAGGGGTGACTCAGTCAGGGAAGTGTTCTCTGCAAACGTGAAGGGTGCTGCGGAGGGGAGTGTGCGGCAGCAGCACTTCCCGCCTGGGAGCTAATCCTGCCTTGCGAGAAGGCTATGCAAACCAGCCGCTCCTCGCCCAGAGATGGGCAAACTGCTCACCGCTGTTCCCACCGCTCAACCCGTGTCCCGCCAGCGCCGTGCGCACAGCCCTTCCCTGCGGGCCTTGGCACCGTCAGCTGCCTATACCCTTGGCAGCGGTGACCCCACAAGTGTCTGGCACTCACCAACTCCCAACAAGTGGCAGGTGAAGGGGGGGGACAAAGCTGCTGGCTGGCAACGGGCCTGTTGCAGGAGCTGCAGCCACCCCCGAGGCCAGGCAGCCGCTAACACCGGGGCCCTGCCCTCTGTCACGGGCAGCACGAGGCTCCTGCTGTCCCCGCCGGCACGACCCGCAGCACAGCTCGCTGGGAGCCCCGTGATGCCACCACACATGTGCCCTGAGCCCCAGCCTGTGCCTTAGGCAGGGAACAAAACGGTGCCCGTAGCCGGCTCCCCGCTCCCTCAGCGGGCAGGCGTCTTCCTCAGGGACAGGGAAACTCCAGTCTCCTGCCCTCTCTCCAGCCGGTGCTCACTGTAGGCTGCGGTTTTCACATGGGGTGAGTGCTCTGAGTCCCCGGTGGCATGGGGCTGAGTGTCCACCAGTGACCCTGCTCCTCCCGGCCCTGCAGCCCCGAGAGCTGGCCTCCAGCCCTAAGGTTTTTACGGGAGTACTTTGGGTTTTCTTGCCAGCACCAGGCGGACTTGTGTGATGCTGCCGGGGAACTGACCCCGCAGCGTGACCCTGGGCCTGCTGCCATCCCCAAGGCCCCAGAGAGCACACGGGTCGCACGCCCACAGCCCTTCCGCAGCCTCTGCACCCACCCTGGGGAGCTGGCCGGGTGTGGGGATGGGGACAGGCTCCTACAGCGAGCAGGGATCGTTCCTCCCAACGTGCCCATGCAACACCCCGCAGCGCCAGGGAACTGACGCAACGCGAATAGCAGCAGCCTGACTCATCCTGCACCGACCTGGCGCCCGTACAGCGTTTGAGGTGGGACATCCCCACACTTTGCCAAAATAAATCAGGTCCTGCAAAGGAGCCACTCCTGCCGCAGCAAAACCCCAGCCCCAAACTGTCCGACCCCTCTCCCACGGGAATCATCCACGCAGAGATGCAGGAGCAGGGGTGATGTCAGCCGGCAGCGATGTGACAGGTCCCAGCCCTGCTGCAGCCGCAGCTCAGCTCTCCACGGGCTGTGCTGGAAATCCCCCGCCAGCCCCACTCTGCCAGCAGCCTGCGATGCTGCTGCAGCCGGAGTTCAGGAGGTGGAGGGTGAAATCAAGCAGCGTTAGCTGCATTCGCCAGCATTTCCTTGCCAGTAAGAGCAGCCCCCCGTGGGTGGGCAGCCCCTGCTGCAGCACTCGCGCCACGCCGCCTCGCCTCGTGTGAGGCAATAGCTCGCAGGCTGCGGAAACCTTTCCCCGGGGCCAACACACCATGCAAATCCTGCTGACCTATTGCTCAACCAGACACAGTGTTAACTCCCAAACATTTGTGCAATGCGGGCCCTTCGGGGCCGCGAGGAAACCCGTGGCTTCACCGGGGCGCTGAGCTCCCCCGTGGCTGCAGCGAGGAGCTGAGCTTTGCTCGGGGCAGGCTGCTCCAGGAGAAACAGAGACAGCAAGACGATGTTTTCCTTTCTCCCTGAGGGAAAGCTTTCCCTGGGCAAACCCTGGCCTTGGGGAGCACAGGGTATTCAGGGCCTGAGGCGGGCAGGGGACAGATGAGCTGAAAAATGCGTGGCTGGAGGGGGAGCACTGAGGGGTGCCTGCACTCTGGCACCCCCAGCCTCCTCCCCTCCCCTGGCAGGACCCAGGTCCCCTCCAGCTGTTGCACCTTTCTCTTCCCTTTGGTGCAACGATTACGACTCCCCACATTTCTGTCTTACAGCAAAACAGCACCCCAAACCGCCTCCGAAGCGCAGAGCTGCTGCCGTGCTCAGGACGCCTCTTCTTCTCTGCAGGGGGAGAAACAGCCCCACGGTGTCGGAGCTGGGTGACAACAGTGGTTTGATGCTGAACCTGCTTCCTTGTAAGGTGGCTGCCCCGGATGCGTGGCATTGCCACAGCCCCCACGTGACACCGCACACGCTTCCATTACATAGCAGCCCCTTTCCCACGGCCTGGCCAGGAGCCTTGGGTCAGATTCCTGCCTCTGGAAACGCCTTGAAATGTTAGAGCTGAGCTAGCCACATCCTGGAAATCCCCCGGTGGGAGGGAACCAGATGGGTTCAAACAAGAGTTCATGAGCACAAGGCAGCTGGTGCAGGGGAGAGGTGAGCAAACCCTGAGAGCAGGCTGGGGCACCGCGGACACCCCCATCCCTGCTGGGCTGGGAGCAGGGGGCTGCATCTGCTGTCCAGGGCCCTGCCCGGGTCACTGCCCAGCCCAGGGGAAGGAGGGATGAGGATCCAGCAGTCACTGTCCGGATCTCTGCCACAGCACAGCTTCCCCTTTTTTCCTTCCTTCCCTCTTCTGAGTACTGGTTTTTAAAATAACAAAGCCAAAGGATCCTGCAGCACTGAACTCTGAAGGAGGGCCCTTCCCCTGCCTGCTTCTCCTTTTGTTGTGCGGTTGGGTGCTAGGTGGTGGTGAGAAGGATGCAGCCACATATTTACTCCCTTTTCCATCTATTTCTAACACAACTGGAAAGGCAGAGACTGTTCTCCTCCACCCCCAAAACACACTGCTGGACCCCTCATTCCTCTTTGCAAGCACCCCCACTCAGCCTCCACTTTCACACCAGAAGTTTTTCCTCCCCCCACCCACCCTCCCTGTTTCCCTCTGCAGGGCCTTGCACCCTGGAGAAGGACGCAGGACAGCGATCCCCTCCTGGTGAGGGCAGGCAGCCGGCTCCAGCAGGAAGCGACGCAGATGACAAGTGAGAATGACTTGACCACTGCTGGAGGCTGCAGGACAGCACATGTGATTTGGAAGGGAAGAGCTAGCAAAGGATGGGCTCGCCAGACTTGTTTTGCAGAGCTCACAGCCGTTCAGCCCAGTGTCCAACAAATTGTCACCTCAGCAGCTCTTCTTTCCCATGGTTGTGCCCCCACACTTCTCAGGAGCCTTTTACACCCCCTTCTCCAGCTCAGCTGCCCCTTCCAAGGAGAACAGCAGTGATTCCTCACCCTGCCAGGGAAGAAAAGCTGCTCGGAGAGGAGCCGGCCTCCTGCAGTGCTGAGCATGAGGCTTCAACTGCCCGTGGCTGACACAATGAAGAGAGGGCAACGCTGCTGAAGTACAGGAAGCTTTCAGCGGGGTGCCTGTGCGTGACCTCCTTAAGTCAGTAAGCGGACAAGATCTAACCTATTTTAGAAGGAGAAGAAACACAATGCATGCACACAGCAATCATGACGGGTCCTCCCCGCCGATGCACCCCAAGGAAGTGGTAAACCACAGGATGTGTCCTGAAAATTCCACAACAGCAGCACAGCGACAGCCTGCCCGAGCACAGCAGCCCCCAGCGTGCAGGTAGGCAGCTCCTCCGACTCGGTGCAGATGACTGTGCCAAGGTGGGGGAAAAGGGGGGAAATCTGCAGCAGTGACAGTTCCGATCAGCATTCCCCACGCTTCCCGAGCAGGAAATAGGCCATCGGGATGCTGGGCACACAAAGCAGTACTTACATTCGAACAGGGGATGCTCCAGGGGCAGGAGGTGGCAGGTTCACTCACACAGAAGCCTTGTGAAAGAAAATTCAGAGAAAACACCGAAAGAATTTGGAGAAACACCAGCTGGATTTCCACAGTTTTCGGGGGGGGGGCACGGCAGCAGGCACAGCAGCAGTTTACAGCAATAATTTTGGCCAGATTTGTGTTGGGGACTGACCCCCTAAATTGCTCTGTGTGCCACCAGGACAGTCACAGCAATACAGAAGTTACAACCAGAGTCAGTCACCACCAGCTCTTCCCTTCCTGGTTATGGTAACGAACCTCTGTGCTTCTTCACCAAGCACTTTAGTTGTACCAGTCCAGCTTTGATAGAAATAAAAATAAACGTCCCACACACACCTACACATCCTGCAAAACTCAAGTCATCTATTAAGGTATTTTACTGGAAGACCAGCCTTAAAATCCAGTAGCACTTTTCAACTACAAGCAGCAGCAAAGTCTTCACTTGGTTAAAAGGTCTGATCAAATCTGTGACATCACTGACACCCCTCCCCACCAAGACCCCCACCATCACACACGTACAGCCACACAAGCTGCCACTTTGGGTGACATCCTCAGGAGGGCTCCCCTCCCACCACCAATAAGTCACCCTTCAGACCTGGCACTATCTCCAGGAGTGCCTGTGTCCCTTGTATCTGATTAACTAGAAACAGCCATTGCTCTGTATTAGAGCACAAATTTGAGTAAGACTATAAAGTTATTAACAAGCCAGATAAGAACACGCAGTACGGCAGCCGAGCCGGTGGGAGGGGAAGATTCTTGTACAGAAATGTGAGCATTGATATTCCTACTGCTTTTCCTTCCCAGTTTGTAACAAAGCTTTAGAGCAAAGTCTTGACATGTTACAGTTATCATATTATCACCCTCCAGATGTGCCACATAACTGGGTGAAATAAGCATTTATTTCCAGACTGGCCATTAAGAACCAAAGCACAGCCCACACGACTTATTCCAAATTAACTAGGGCTTTCCTTGGTGCCTGAACCACCACCACGGTTCTGCTGCAGAGCCACATGCCACCACACTGCCACCCCACCGCAGCCCTGTGAGCCACCTAACATGGGTGATACCTGATAACCACTGGGCACCCCGTTACCTGTTACAACAATTTGGGGCAATTCGGGGTTTTCTTTTGACCCACTGCACGGCATCAGTTAACAAGCCTGCAATGTCCCACCATCAGACTGCTGCTGTCACCGGACTGTGTATGGAGATCTAAGATTGTCAGAGGAACCCCAGGGAGGAAGGACAATTTCTCTGACTTTCCTGGAAAGCCAGCCAAAAATGTTGAATTATCTTCCAAAAGCCACCAGACACCAATTAATTCAACTCAGCAGTTTTTATTTATATAAGTTCTTACTTTACCATGGCTTTCACACAGCTGCCTCCATTCAGTACATAAACTATATACTGCATAGTGATACAGGAAGTTCAGCAAAATGTCAGCTTGTGAGTATAAAATGTTAATCTTCTGATTGCAAGAGAAGCATATACTAGCATTCCACCAGCAAAACAAAACACACACCACGCCAGTAACACAATGGCTGAGTTGAGAATACTACTAATTAAAAACAGCAGCAAGCAGCAAGTTGCTGGACAATAACATTAAAAACCATTTTTCCTGTAATTTACAAATATGCAAAGTATCAGGTTACTTAAAATTAAGAAGCATTTTGCTTACTAACATGAAACATTACTAATCTGTAATGTATCATAATTCACCAGGATACAGGTTTCTGCGTCCCTGTGGTTTTTATGGCACATGGTGCCAGTCGGGTAGGTCCCACCTCGGACAGTCAGAGGGAAGAACAGTAGCAGACAAAACCCTTCCCGAAGGGGGTTCTCAACCAGCTGTATTCCACTCTCACCTTCGTAATCTGCCACTCAACGACCTTGGTTTAACCACAAGACAGACATTTGAAAAACATAACAAAACCACAGATACAATGTGTATCAACAAATCAACTGCTTCTGGCCTGCAAGTGCAAGAAACATCTTTGCATCCTAAGCACAATGAAATTCCAGGACCAGAACCAATTACTACAGCAATTGGTTTTGCATATTTAAAATGTGTTACAGTATCTACAGTAAAAACCATCTCACAGAGTAAGAGGGAATGAGGGGGGAACAGTCTTACCAAATAAGCCTTATTCTACATTTTTTGGATGCTGCTTATAGTTTGATGAAGCTCAAGGGGACAGGAAAACATTAGTAAAAAGGAAGACGAAGCAACAACTTTACAGTGACAAATACTAAGGAATCCTCAGGAACAGTACTGGCAGCAGTCCAGACATGACTACGGCTGTTTTACTGAACGCTCCGAACTATTGCTGTGCGAAGACGAAAGGCACAACGTGGTAAATCCCCGCTGTCAGTGTTGTACCCAGATAGCCTAAGACAGGTTACCAGCCAAGGTCAAGGTTTTCAAGCAGCATCAACAGCATGGTCATCCACACGTGCCAGCAACTGCATTTTTCAGCAAACGCCAAACACACAACTCACATGTAGCCTCGGAGCAGCGTCAGGCCTCCCACCCCGACAAAGGGCTGCAAGCCCAGCTCCCCATCCTTCTCGCCAGGCGCTTGCAGCACACCCTGGAGAACCACCTCAGCTCAGGAAGGCAAGCTGAAGTGGGAGGGCATGGAAAGCATCACTGAAGTGCACTAACAAAATCAAATTAAAGTCAGCTAAACCTAGCTTCATACTAGATTTATAATGCAACATTTTCCACAGATCTGCATGGTAGGATTTAGTAAAGGGGCTTAGTTAAGAGCAGCCTTGACAATGCATTTCAGTCTCCACAAGCAAGTCTCACACCACAGCAAACGTACCCCTTATCTTTCACAAGCCCCCCAGAGTCCGTCCTTGCGCCTGGTAACACACTAAGCCATCTCAAAACTGAAGCTATGGGGAAGAATAAAGTCACATTCAGTTCTGAACTGCAGGAATTTTGGGTGTGCCCAACTCATACAACCCCAAAGGAAAAACCCTACTCTGAAGCTACAGCCTCTCCTGTTCAGCACCCAGAGCCCCTTCAACACTCTCTGTGAAAGAGACAGCCTCAGGGTCCCATCTAAGAGGGGCACAGTCATGTCTTACGCAGAATTTGCTGTGAGCATACCACATCTGGTATCTGGCCTCCAACTGGAGCCTGGTACTTTCAAGGAGTGAGGAGGAGCCCTCAGAAGGCATCTACAGCAGCTACAGAGTACAGACGCTGCCCCTCTGGCTTCTCACACACCTGGCTGCCCTCAGCATCTGCCTCACATACCTGGGTTCTGGGACTTGTACGTTAGTATCTCTGCAGCCAGCCTTTGGGGATCCAGAAGCTGGGGGAAACGGCTCATCACAGCATCAACTAAATGGGGATGGAATATGCCGCACAGCTTGACACGCACGTTGGCCTGCTCCTCCGCAAACTGGTCGGAGACAGGCCACTGGCAGGACTCCCCGTACGCTGGCCCTGGGGCTCTCTGTACTGAGCGAGGATCTCGCACACTGGTAGATCTCGCTTGAGGAGGTGCCATCTGGTATGGTTCAGACCAGTACTCACGAGAATGGGGCGGAGGGGTGTTGTACTCATTGGGCAGGCTGTACTGCCCGGCATTAGCTGGGTGCACAGGTACTCCATAGCCTGAAAAAGAGTGGGCTGGTCCTGAGTGAGGTATCTCGTGGCTGTACTGCAAGAAGCTAGCACCAGAGGAAGATGACTTATGGGAACCATGCTTGTACGAGACCAGACCATTCTGCTCCAAGCTGGGAGAATGTGGGTAGACAGGTCTCTGCCTACTGCAGGTGCAAACTGCCACCTGATCCGCATGGGAATGGTCACAGTGACTGTTAGATCTGTAAGGCCACATATCAGACAGAGACCCAATGCCTGAGTCGAAATGCTCCTGAGAGATATAAGACAGTGAGTCCATATGAGGCTGCTGGTACCTGTCAGAGGACCTGTGGCTCCCACTGTTAGGGGGGACACTGCCTGACACACAGCCTTTGACCTGAAGTGGAATATCGCTGGGCTTTACTTTGTGGGTCAAGCTTTTCCTCTCCACAGAGGTCTTCTGCAAAGAGCTTTTATCACTCTCCGTGGGCACAGAGCACATGAGCTCTGCCTGGGAACCTCTTCTGCCCTTTTTCTCCTCCTTGGCACTGGTACTTCGGGTAGGAGACAACCTTGCATTGGCTCGGAGTTCATCAGCTAATGAGCGCTGGGGCTGATTGATCCTTTCAGGGTGGTAGAATTTACACTTAATTCCATAAGTGCATTTCTTCCCTGCAAAGAAAGGGTGTGGAGTCACCAGCTGAATTTTACTAAGTGCATGAATTAACACTTGCACAGACACCTCAGTCATCACATTTAGAAGGCAGGTCTTACCATAAGGGCACTGCTGTTTCTTGTGTTCTGGCACCACAGGTTTCTTTCTGAGAAAGTTATCCAGGCTGGGGCCATGTCGCCCCAAGGGATCATCTGGAGGCATAAACCTAAAGAAATATAAGTCTCAATCAGGAGCAGTTCACTTTCCTGGGTCAGGGTTTCATTTCTTCTACAAGCTTCCCATTTCATTGAAGCCCTAAAAAGCCTTCCCATGTCACTGCAGTGACAACTCTCCTGTTACCCAGTAAAGACTGGCATGAAGTGCTTCACTTCAGGCGTAGAAGAGGTTTTCTGCTCTGTTGCTGGCCAGGATTAGTACTTGCTGCTGGGCCTATAATGATTGTCCTGTGAAGAAATCCAGTCCTTGAGCTCTCCTAGGAGCTCTGCTATAGTGGAACTCCTGGCTCCAAACCATGAGCAGCTATTCAGATGGCTCCAATTCCTTATGCCTTTGTACCTCACCACAGTTGGGCAGTTTACCCCACACTTCCTTCTACCAAAAAAATATCTCTACAGGGTTGTTTTTTTTTTCCATTCTGTACCTGCATTTTGCTCTTTTCATGCCTCACTTGCCATTGCTTCACTAAAACAAGACAGCATGCTCACACAGATCTTTTTTTAAAAGGAAGAACAGGAACATACTTGTCATTAACAAAGGAATACATCAGCAGACGCTCCTCAATGAATTTCTTCCACTCAGGACGCTCGTTCTGCAGGTCCCGATAAGTATCATTTGAAACCACAATGCCATCAGACTCATGTGCCAGTTTCACAATGAATCGATCATCATAACAGACAACACGCTTGCCTCCAACCCGCCTGGAAGGAGTGAAGACCAGAATTTTCTTCTTTTCAAGGTCACGGAGAATGTACTGGTCTAAAACAAACACAACTGTGAACACACTTACACAGCCCAGAGGCCTTCCCACAGATAAGTAACATTATAAATAAGTGATAAAATTCATGTAAAGTATTTCATCTCTCCACAACCCAGCCTGTGTTCTCATCTCTCTTATACCATCCCTTGGGCTGTCAGAGGTGGATTCCTAGACCCAGTGCCTGAGTGGCACCTGAGAACACCCGGAATACACCATGGAGGCTCCTGTAACACAGAGAGTCCCATCCAACGTACTCCTTTGCAAGCAAAGGGCTATTTGCATTTAAGACTGGCAGGCTAGTAGCATTCGTAGCACCATACTCCACACAAATTTCTGAGTAGAGTCACTTAGAAAGCTCAGCTGCTTGCAAATTCAGAGCAAACTCCTCTCAATTCAAGTAATTCTAACTAAGCTCCCATCAAGCTTTAACTTTCAACATGTAGAAATTCTGTATGGTGTACAGTGTCATGTATGTTACAGTCAAATACACAGCATGAAGATGCATCCCTGAAAGAGGAAAAAATGTAAGAAATAGAAGACAAGAAGTTAGAAGCATAGTGTACTACATTCTTTGTTCTCTGAATTATTCCAACTGACCCAGGCAAGAACTTGCTTAGAAGTTAATGACTAATTCTCACTGGTCAGCTCAGCTTACTGGATCTCCTACTATTCAGATCTTCTATTCATAAGTTAATTACTAACTAGCCAGAACTTTGCAAGTTCATTAAGTGACAAAGCAGTAAGCCTGAAAAGCTACTTTTGGTTTTCCTATTTCCACACCTGTTATATGTACATCTGGTCGTGGCTGCTCCTTCCTCCAAGATGGCACAAAGACTGTAATATCCTTGTGTCCCCTGTCCCAAAACCACTGGACAGCCAGAAGGATACCTCGGCAGGAGAACACTTCTTTATTTCCATGGCTGCAAAGAAGAAAATTGAGACTTTCAGCATTCGGGTTATGTACAGATTAGTCAGGCAATACGCTAAGCAAACAGATCCAACAATTCAGACAACCTTTAGCGAAGCAGCATTAGAGTAGCACAATCAGTACTTGCTGCTCACCTCATGTAAATAGCAGCACTAAGATCAGTTTACCAATAAATACCCAAATTCTCAGTGGGAGGGGAAAAAGCAGCCATAACTGTTGCAGCTGCTCTGAAATAGCCCTTGCTTCAATGCTGGACTCCACATCTTTATTTTTAGCCTTGAGTACAATGTAATCTTGAACACCCTTTGTCCCATTCTGTCAGCGAGCACCAGTGACTAACCTCTGCCAGCATACACTGCACCCTCACTAGGTATTTTGCTTGTAAAGTTACAGAAAACAAGACATTTTATGCACTCAAGGGCATCAGCACTGAGGAAAGATGCTGCTTCATTATATTATGGCCCAGAAAAGCCGGTTACTAACACACTATTTGCATGAAATAGCAACATATCCTGCTAACAGGATCAGTGCTGAAGGTCTTAACAGCGCTTGGCAGTTTGAGAACAAAGTTTGACAACAGCACCAGAACCTACATGTCAATGCAAAACACTGCTGCTTAATTATTCATTAGGTCTGACCAGTGAGTTTCAAGAATTAAGAGGAAACTACCACTCCTGTTTTACAAGACCCACTATTTACAGCATAATCAGCTCTTCTGCTGATAACGGTTCTGGCAAACTTTCAACAGTTCTGTATTACAGCCCAATTTGTCATTCTGGGGACCTCATGGCCTGCGTTCAGGATGACACTCCAGCAAGATGTACTGTACCAAAGATAACTGGGCTCATTCAGTAATATTTTCCCCACGTAAGCATTACTCCACCTGCCCCAAGTCTTACTCTTCCCATCTACACTTGAATGACATTTCAACTCCCACCACTACTTAGCATGCTAATTAACTCCTCCATAAAGTAATTACCAAAGAGCTTACAACCCAGCAGAGGCATTGCTACAGAGCATTGTTACTGTAGTACAGCCATACCACAAGAAAGAAACTTTTTCTCCTCCTGTCCTCACTTTTCTCTGAAGTTAAGAAAATTGAAGAGTTGGTCCAAAATAATTATTCTGTAAGAACTACACATTCCACACCAAAACTAACACTTCAACAGCAACCTAACACCTTCATTACCACTCCCAAATCAGAAAGGCTGACAGTAACAACCAGAGGAAAGATGCTCCAGAAGTTTTCTCCCATGTCAGGTTGGGTTTGCTATAGATAGCCAGACACAGGTTACTACAGTCTTTTAGAGATAAATAGGAACAGCAGAGATTTTTGTCCCTGCTGCTGATCTCAAGCCTACAGAAGGTTGCGAATTGGGCCGATCTGATTTGGCTGCAGCCAAGAAAAAATTCCCTTAGAAGGAAGTAAAAGCTGATTTCCACTATGATTTGCATATGTTTGTCAAGAGCTGTTCAGGGAGGCTGCTGTACACACTGCAAATGAATCAGCAGGGAACATCACACCATCAATACAGGAAGTTTCAGAATGGAATTCCCCTTCTAGCAAATTGCTTAAAAAAGCCAGACTGCTTTTCTCATGTCAAACTCTGTCCTATCAGCAACGTTATTACCGCCTGGCCTGCCCTGAGTCACATTTGCTATGATCTCTGCTGCGCTTTTTGGGATAACTTTCATGGGCGAGAGGCTCCTCATTCAAAAAACCACAGCCAATTCTGTTGTTTAAGCCCGAGCACTTATCTAAGGTAAACTTCACTGCAAGAGTCACACTTCCCAGCCCAGGTCTCACAACAGGCCACTTTCAAGTGGCTGCACCGCTGCTGGAGAGCCGCAGCAACAGGATCGCGCTCCCCTGCAAACACCCAGGTCCCATCTTTTACTCCCTACTCGATTGCCATCGGAATTCTTTCTTTGCTCTGAGGCTCGCAGGCTCTGTTTGACAGTCACACAGCGGACTGTACCCCGTCTTTTCTCAGAACTGTCAACCACAGCTCAGAGAGCCACACCTGCGCACGTACCTCCCTCCACTCAGCACTTTCACCTTAGACAAAGTCTACAGCAATGCACACAGCAGCTCTGCGTGCACGCTCCTGGTTGGTTTTTCATAAAAAGGTCTGCACCCACAAACACACGTTACAAGATCTATTAAGCTAAACGCAGTGGAGGAGGCTTGCCTTTGAACTGCAGCAAAGCCCGATTCAGAAACCCGGTGCATGAGATTAACGGAGCCCAGACCCCTGCACAGAGGTGGGGAGTGCAGCGCCAGGGGTTGGGGGCAGGCACAAGCCTCTGGCTGCAGTACTGACAGGACCTGCACCTCCACAACACCTGAGACACCGAGGGCGAGTCGCAGTCCTGCCTTAGTGACACTGTACACTGGAGTGGCCCTTTGGTGCCCATCCTTCCTCTACACCATATGGAAATTTAACCAAAATACAAGAGTCACAATTTGGAGACTGGTCTCCGATGCAGGAGACAGCTCCACATTACAAAGCCTTCTCTAATTAAACCTGTAATTATTTATTGAGCAACTTCCTGCTACAGAAACTTACATAAAGCCATTAGGTAAGAGTAAAATGTATCTTCAGTCATCATGCTCATAAGCTAGAAAATAGAGGGAAACATCTGGGAAACAGCTGAGGGAGCCCACCCGCTCTTATCAGAGCCTCTGACCACCGGTTATGGGCTGGCAGAGGCCACAGCAGGAGAGGCCATCAATGCAGGCTGCATCTGCGTGATGCTCATCCTCACAAGAGCCATGTGTACTGTGAGGTGCCCTGGAAAATATTACCAGCCACTGCCAGTGCATCCAGCAGTAGCTGTTTGCGGTGAGAAAGCCCGTTTCTCAGACTCCTGGTGCCTGCACACCCCACAGCCACCACCTCACCAAGCCACAGCAGCCAGCACCCACAGCCCCCACGATACCGTCACGCCCCCCCAGAACCCCAAACGCACCTCATGGCTACGTTGCTGCCATCGATAACGATGGGCTTCAGGTTCTCGCTCTCTATCTCCTCCAGGGCCGGTGCGGGTGCGGGGGCCTTGTTGGCGGCCCCTCCCCGCGGGACCAGCGGGGCCTCCTTGGCCTCCGGCGGGGCCTCGGCGCCCTCCCGCTCCGCCGGGCCGTGCTTCACCAGCTCCCCCAGCACCGTGTTGGTGTCGGCGTTCAGGCCGAGCTTCTGCAGCGCGACGTGGATCTCCTCCGAGGAGTAGCCCAGCTTGCGGAAGAAGTCCACCTTCAGCTGCATCTCGGAACTGTCGCA
>VWZZ01004826.1:224678-234725 GCA_013399095.1 Psophia crepitans | reverse complement strand
GCCCTGGGGTGGGGTGAGGAGCGGCCCCGGCACGGGCCTGCCCCGCCGGGCGAGGGGAGCCGGGGCTTGGCCGCGTCCCCGGCCCCGCGGTTCCCGAGCTCCGCTTCCAGCCCCGCCGGTGCCTCCTTGCGGAATAACGCCGGCAGATGCAGAGACAGGTCCCTGCTGCAAACACCTGGCTTTTATGCAAATCGTGTTGCAACGAGGGCAGATTTGCCCCGACAAGCTGCTCGTTCTGTAAACGCTCCCCTCCGCCTCCCGGTCTCCCCGGGGACGGGCCCTGCCCCCCGCTGCGCAGCGGGCTGGGGGGTCCGGGGAGGGGGCGAAACCCCGCGGCAGCAAAGGCAGGCAAGGCCTGGATCGGAGAGCTCGGTGCGGTGGAGAAGCTGGTTCCTCAGAGGGTTTTCCAGCTTGTCCTTGGCTGCTGTTACTCTGAGGTTAAAAACATTAAAACTCCAGTCCTGGCCCTTTTTTACTGCCCTCCATCAGAGGTGGGGGTCGACTGTTAAGGAGTTCCTGAGCTCCAAACAACGTGCTTGGCGCTGCGTGAGACAGCGTGTCTCCTGGCGTGTGCGGGCTGGGAGGTGGCGCCAGCCGGCTGCCCCTTGCCGTGTCACGGACCAGGCTTTGGCCTAAGAGCTCCCAGGAGAACGTCGCCGTGTCACGGACCAGGCTTTGGCCTAAGAGCTCCCAGGAGAACGTCGCCCAGCCCCAGCGCTCGGCGCCCGCTGGGGATGCAGAGGGGACCCACAAGCTGAAACTGGAAAGGGAAACGGGTATACCGGGCGCTGCGACAACCCCACGGTCAAGGAGCCGCTGAGGACGCAGCCCTGCTGTTTAAGCCAAGCCTAAGCTGGAGGCAGCGTCAGGCAGTAGGAAGGCCTGAATGCAAAGCCGCAAGCTTCGGGCACGTTGGCCAAGGTGCTCTCTGTATTTTTACGCTCTGTAAGGGCTGCGCTTCCAGCGGCCGGTGCTTGGCCGCAGCACAGGGTGACACTGAAGGAGCCTGACGGACGCGGCAGAGCGTGGCCAGGGGCGCTCGCAGCATCTCCTGCCGGGGGGGACCCCTCCTGCACCGGCGGTCACCAGCCCGAGGGTGCCCACACAGGGCGTGCACCACGCGGGAGGCTGGAGTCTGACACATCTCTTGCACCACTTTGATCCCGATGTGATGCGAGTGGCTGCGGTTCAGCTGCTGGAGGCTTATCAACGCGGGCTTTTAGAGGAGATAAGAGCCGGCAGGAAGCATCTGTCAGCCACCAGTACCTGTCCCCAGACTGTTCGCTAAAGCTGCCCTTACAGACTGTGCGTAACTGCAGGAATTGAGCTAACATTTCACAACGTGTAAGAATTTTACATCTCTGACTTCTGATTAATCATTTCTAAACAATTTAATGAAGGTAGTTGCAAATTTGCTTCCCTGAGGCCATGTACCAGAGCCCAACTGAAGAGCAAGGGAACTCTCCCAGTTACAGGAATATATTTGCATTCATCTTCCTTGTGGTTACCCTGAAACAATCATTTTTTCTTGTCTCTGGCCATGTCTGAAACCACACTGTGTACTCAACAGTAACACACACACAGAGGCCAGATTCAGATCAGCGATAATATCCTTAGTCAGTACTTAAGTAGGTGCTTTCCCAACTCTTCTTTCCCTTGGAATCTACTCCAGTCAGCATGAATTCAGCATTGTTTGTGTGATTTTGCTTCCAGGCTAAAGTCTATTGCATCAAAAAGTATGGCTACAGATGTGCTTTTTATAGGAAATACCCCAAGTAAGACCCACAAAGCTGGATCTTCTGATTTGCACAAAGCAGTGACAGCAACTCCATGCGACCTGTTTTGATTTGGTAAGAGGAGCCAGGATAGAGAGAGGGTCTGCTGGGTCAGAAGGGGTCATACGGTGGCCGCATCCCAAAACTCCCAGTGGTTACTTTGGATTATTTTTCTTTTTTGCATTTGCAAACTGCTTTGAAGACAAAGTGCTCAGCTGTCTGGTGTTGTGGGGGCTGCAGCTTCTGGGGATATGAAGATTTCCAGAACGAAGGCTCTGCCAGGACCGCTGGTATGCTGCGACCCTTCACAACAAGGCAGGAGCTGGGGGGTGCGGAGGGTCCCCTGCACCAGCACAGGGGCTGGAGGAGCAGAGCTGTCCCGCCGCCTCTGCCGGCTGGTGAGAAAGACTCCTGACTGCTTTGTCCCAAAACCAGAAACCAGCTCTCACTTAATTGGTGTGATTTGAAAGTGTATTGCCTCGTTCCACTCCACTGCACAGAGGAGGAGGTATTGCGGTTAAATTCCGTGTGCAGACAAGCCCAGAGTGTCTTCAGGGACAGTCATGCCTCTGCTTCGCTGTCCCCTGGACCTCACGCTGTGCTGCTGCTGCTGCACCGCCGGCCTTCCTGGTGGTTTCCAGGAACCGGCTGCAGTCCTCTTCCTCCAAACATTCCTGCAGGTCTCTGCTCACCTGGGGTGTCATATCCAGCAGGACTCCAGTAAAGCCACTGCCCGGGGGACAGAACCCTGCAGAAAACCATGACCGCAGCAGCCCACTGCCATTGAGTTTGGACCAGCAAGTCGTCCTGGAGCAGGGAATGCCGGAGGAGCTGCAGGACAGAGAATCAGGCTGAGGGGAGGGAAGGGAGCCGTAGTCAGAGGAGCCTAAATAGCACCAAGTCTGCCAGAGACATGCCAATAACCATTTCATGGGTTTCACAAGGGGTCCTGAGCACCTCCATGGTGTTTTACAGAAGTGTTTGCCAACTCGCACGCTCTGCTTCCACATCCAGACACCCACAAACACCGCTTTGTCGTGGGAAAGGCACCCTGCACAGCTCAGATCTTGTGTTGCGCACCGGAGGTCGGGCCCTCATCTCACAGCGATCCAGCCTGCTTTCTGCGGGGCCGGTGGGGTTGGATGGCGTGCCGGGGGACACAGTCCTGGTCCCTGGGCTGAGGCGCCCCGCGGGGCTTTTCAGGAGGCTCGGCTGGGAAGCGGGGCGGCTGAGAGGGAGACAGCGCTGTCCCAGCACTTGGGCGGCTGCATCATCCCCTTTCTGCTGCGGGATGGGCCATCCGCAGTGCTCGTGCCTCCGTCCGCTGCAAGATAGCTGTGCCCGCAGCAAAGGGGTGGAAATCCCCTCTGCAGCGCACGTGCACGGGGCCTTTCCTGAGGAGGAACTTGTGAGAGCGAGGGGGGGCTGCGGGTAGGGAAGGCCAGATGTTAGACCACAGGATGAGCCCAACCACACCAGGCTGGGTGTTGAGGGCAGCCAGCAGCGTGTCTCATGCTGCCGGAGGGTTATCTTCCTGAGCTGGGCCTTCTGGTAAGAAAAAAGGAACAAAAGCATCCGGGGGCAGCAGTGACAGCGGGGCAGCCTGTGGCAGCAGGAGCCCTGTCCCCGGGATGGGCTCAGTCCCTCCCAGTCCTCCTTCTCCTTCCAGTTCCCTGCTGACTCAACGTAAGCTTTCCTCCAGTCTGTTCCTTGCTCACAAACAAGTCTCGTAGAATCCTGACATCACATTTTTCTAGGGATTTTTCTAGGGATTACCACTCCCATGTCCCAGATTTTAAAGGAAGAGCTCATCCTCTGGCAAAGCCTTTCATCTCCTACTTGTACTTTTAATGCAGTCAAAATAGGTGTTTTTCAAAGATTTTATTATCTGCTGGCGGGGAAGAAGCTGGCCTTGTGCCAGCTCGTGCCTCTTCCCTCTTGGGAAGAGGTGCCAACGCTACAGAACTCTTGGTAACCAGCCTCAGCCGGGAGCCTTGTCAGCAAAGTGGCCCTGGACTTGCCTTGCCGACCTACAGAAGCTCAAGGGCTAAGTCTCTTTTAAAAGTGGGCTAATTAAACCTCATTTATAAGTGCCTATATAGGACCACTTATGTTAATTAAAGACAATTTAAATGGCCTTATTTAGTAGCATTTGGGAGTAAATTAAACTGAATTAAGGCCACTTTAATTCTGAATGAGAGTTGTATGCAGAATTTTAATGCTCTTTAATCCACTTCAGAATTAGTTACTTCAGTTTAACTTTCTGAAGCGTCCTGTGTAGACAAGCCCCGAGCAATGAGGGCAGGTACGCCGTACCTGCTCAGAGCTCGAGCTCGTGGCTACAGCCCCTCTGGGAAGGGACGGGGCTGGGGCTGCCTGCCTTGGGATCTGTGCGTTCCCGGCAGCTTCGGTGTCCTAAATCCCTTGCTCATCTGCAAAGTGACCTAATGGCTCGTCTGACTGCATTTACCGAGACGTGCTCCTGGGTGATGTGACAATACCAAAACATTAACTGAATCCTTCCATCATCTGTGACAGAGGGATTCAGAAGGCTGGCAGAGCTGCACCTGAATTTTCTTTTACAGTGAGCAGTGTAATTTATTACGCACAGTACTTAGCACAGCCAGGAGTTAAAGGAAAAAACAAGTGATGATTTATGCCCTTTCTTTGGAAGAGGGTCACCATGCCTGGTGAAGGAAAGCCGAGCAATAATGCTGGAAGGAAAGCAACATCCCTTTATAGCAGTTTGCTTTTATAGCTGCAACCACTCACATTTATGGAGATGCTGCCTGAGAGACCATCTGCTTCTCTTGCTTGTCTCAATAAAGACATCTCTGATGGCAGCATCATCACTGGCTGCAGAATGAGAACCCATCAGCTGACGCATTGCTCCAGTTTGGAAGCGTGCCCAGCGGAGGCACCACTGGGAAGGTCACTCCCCTCTCGCAGGCTGGCTCTGCTCCTGGGCACACGCGTTGGGCAGGAGCTCCTGGCTTCCCGCCCCTGGTGCTATGTGCCGTAGTGATTCAAGGTAGCTCAAGTCTTCTCGGAACAAAGGAAAACGTAGCAAGGGAGAACTAGAGGAGAAGCTAACCAAGGATTTGCAGAACTTTCTGACTCCTGTTTTAAGCCCGTTACGCCCAAGTTCTTGTCACAGTAGCAGCTGTCTTCCCAGTGCCACCTTCATCCATGAGCATGGGATTCCTTTGCAGCTGCAGACAAACAGACTGACTTTTCTCTGAAATACTCTCTCTTGAACTTATTTCCTGGCTTTTAAGGAGATCTTCATAAGCGCTCTGCAGAGTAACTTACTCCCTGCGTCGCCCGAGGGCTCCCTGCAGAGTAGCGGTGTTTCGGAGGCAATCGCTGGCTCTGGAGGAGAGCACGTACTCCCGAGGGACCACGCCAGAGTAAATTATCTGGCTGTCACTGCGACCGCCTGTGTGCCTGATTAGGCACGGCCTTAGGTACTAGTCCAAGTAAGCAGCCTTGATCTCTACCTTTGGTCTTGGTGAATGATGGCATTAAGTTGTAGGAGGATGGGCTTATTTCCTCAGTGACAGATGGATCAGGCACACCCTGACTATTTTTTCCTTTTGCCCTTCCATCAAGGAAAAGAGCCATCCTTTCGAGGTCGTTTTGACTATAAATCTGTTATTGTTGAGGGTCAAAGGGAGAGACAACAGAAGCCTTATCATTGCCCGGGCTGTCCCAGGAGCAGCACTCAGTGCTGTGCGAGATCTTGCTGCCCAGCCAGGGATGCTCAGGCAGGTACCCTGCAAGGGAGCCGCAAAATGAATCCTCCCGGTCTGTCCTACCCGAGGGCTGTGCAGCTCGGCATGCGTCTCCTGAAGTCTTCTATGAAAGGTAAATTGCAGACCAGCAAGGCACTGGTAAACCACGGCTGGCGTCCCGATAGCTCCCAAGAAACCCTGTCGCCGACCGTCCTGGGAGCAATGAAAGGGCTTGGCTGGGCCTGGGAAGAGGTTCGCCCACATCCGTGCAGGTCCCTCTGCCCCTGCCCAGGATGCATCAGTGACTCAAATTCTGGACGATTCCACCTTGCTGGGATCACCTCTTCCCAGCAGACGTGTTTAACACAAGTGCCCACAGCATTTGCACTCAGGTAGCACCGTCTCCTTTCTGAGGCAGCGCTCCTGCCTTGCTGGGAAATCTCAGGTTTACCACAGCAGAATCAAAAGCAGAGAGAAGCAACAGACTCAACTAATAAATAATGATGGGGAAACCCAAGCGTTACGCAAGTGTCTGTGACAGCAGCTATTTACCGTTTTGCTAAGCCCTTCCCAGTCACTGCCCCTCTGCCGGAAAATGTCAGCTGTTCCCTTCTCCAGAAACGTCCCTGCCCACTCAGCCCGAGGTCTGTTTAGATGCAGCATCTGTACCCGCAGATTTGCTGTTCTCTGACACGCCTGAGAGCATTTATTACCTCAGAGGTAAAAGCATAATCTAAGTTGAGGAAACATTGCATGGCATTAACATAAGATGATTAAATAGACCGTCACAGAATGTTTTATCCCACCCAGAGCAATGTGAAGAGCGGAGGATTTATGCCTATTGCTCAGCAAATACCTCTTGAGAAGTCACATCCCTTTGGGAAGCAGAGAGGTTTTGTTCCACGGAGCTGGAAGCAGAGCACGCCTGAGACAAGCGAGCTGAGGGCAGCAGTGGGGAGCTCTCCTGCTCTTCCCCTCCGGAGGATCCTGCAGAGCAGACCTCGCCTTGGGGCCGGCGATGCGGAGCTCACCGTGCCTACGCGCTGGGCACGCAGAAGGGAGACGGCTCAGCCCCCAGAAGAGCTGGCTGGGGGCGGGGGGGGAAGGGAGATGTGTTTGCTCCTTCCCTTTGCCCTGCACGTGTTGGGACACAGGATAAAGCCTCCCAAACCACCCAGGGCTGAGATCCCCGCAGCACCCGAGGGAGAGCCCCGGCGCCTGCTCGCAGCCTCGTGGCAGCACGTCCGTCACGTGCCTCCGGCTTGTGGGCACATGGTGACATTGGGGTCCCGCTCAGCGCGTGGGCTGGGAGGAAGCCGGGCCAGCGAGGCTGGCCTCACAGCGAGGCGCGGGGACAGCGCAGTGTCGTGGCTCGTAGCTGTTAGTCAGCTGTAGGCACATCTCCAGGACGAATGGAGACGTGTAGTGAAACCCAGAAGCATCAAACACTTCCTGAGCAAAGGGACACACATCCCCGTGCTGTCTGCTCTGTGGTCTGTGGTGTTTCCAGTCCTGATGCAGGAGCATCTCCCAGTCACAGGGCTGTGCTCTGCCCTGGCAGCTCTCAGTGCCCGCAGCAGGAGGGAGCAGTGCAGGGGCAGCCGGCCACCCCAGCCCGGGCCCTCCACTCCCCCAGCCGAGAGCACCGGTGCCAGCAGCTGCTCTCTTGACAGGCCAGTCCTGAGCCACTTCACATGCTGGTGATGCCACTGTGCAACGGGAGTGTTACAGGGGCGACTACTGTCCCTCTGGGAATAACCTCCAGATGTGCCCAGGCTGGGGTGTCTGCTCCGGGTACCCAGGAGGTCAGGGAAGGACATCTCCACCATCCCTCCCTTACAAGCCCCACCGACGTCTAGGAACCCAAAGGGTTAACTCCTCAACAGCAGCTTTGGGACCCCTTGGGCTAAGTGGGCTCACTGTGAGCCCCTCCGGACCCAGGCTGGGTCTCCCCAGCACTCCTGTTAAAGCCGCGTGAAACGGGATTCCTGGCTCGCCAGGCACCGAGCTCAGCGTGCGTTGCCAGCCAGGAAACTCTCATTTCCTCCTTCTCCCAGCCAGGACGGTAGGGTCAGCGTGGACCCTAGACACGGGGGCTGGGTGTCACCACGGGGGCTGTGCCGTTGCCAGCCTGCCTGCGCAATGTGGGACAGTGCTGGCTGCCCCAAAGCCCTCCCATGAGACGGATGTGTGTCACCGGCGCAGAAAGACAAACAGACTGCACGGCTCTCCCCTCGTGGCTCCCATGATGTCAGTGGCAGCAGGCGCCACTCCGTTTGCCGATCTGATATGACTCAGCCCGTGGCAGCGTGGCAGCCGGCAGGCCGGGGCCGAGAGGTGGTTTCCTACCTGCTCAGGCGAATTGTGGAGAAGGTGTTAACTGGCCCACGGAGCCGGGGCCAAGCGCCTTCCCCACGTTTGGCAGATGACGACGAGTGCGGACGAGGGCTGAGCTGCCTGCTGTCGGAGGACAGCTCCGTGTTCCACACACCTCGCAGCGGTTGTGCAAAGCACAGAAAGCAGAAGTGCGAGCGGCTGGCCTCTCCCTCACTTACACTGCGATTAGAGCAGCCTGTCTCGGTGGGGCAAGACCGTGCTTTCACTACCCTTGGCTGGGGATTTCCCCAGCGCCAGGAGCGCCGCGCCGCGCCGGTGTGGAGCTGGAGCAGCCTCTGGCTGTGCCAGGCTCTGGCTGCTCTGGGGAGGTGTGGATTTCTGCAGCATCCGGGGCACGGGGAGCTCGTCCTGGCACAGCACCACGCTCAGGATGCTGCGGCCGGTGGCTTGGGCCCCTGCCACCTCCTGCGCTGCCCGGCCCCGGCCATGGGCTGTTCAGTCCTGCAGACGGACCGCAGCGGCAGAGCACCGCCAGGCCCCAGCCTGTCTTTCCACTTTTACACAACAGTGTACAAAAGGAATGATGCATTTATTGCAAAACAGCATCTGGAGCAGAAGGCGCAAGAGGCACAATATTCAGGAACAGCATGTGGGCTCTGAGGTCTGTTTGTCAGATTATTTCAGTTCAGATCTCGCAAGCCTTTGACAATGTCCTCCCAGCCCACATGCCTGATTCACATCCGACATCAGAGAGGCCAAAGAAGCGATTGCACTTTTCGTTTTGCTCTTAGGGAAAAACTACCCCTTTTCTAGTATTTAGATTTGTTTTCTCAACCTTCCACCTAGAGGACTGCACAAGGTTTTACAACTGAGTCCAAACCTTCTGATTGTCGCCAGCTTTGTGGGATGAGCATTTGGGATGAAAAGGACGATACGATACAGATTATCGAGAGGCTAAGGCCCGGTTAGTGCCATCTTCCAGCCACGCTGATAAATGGTCGTTGCATTTCTGGGCTTGTCTGTCCAATCTTATGTGCAGAAATGGGAATATTTCCTTTGGCTTATAATCTTGAGTTCTCTGCACAGTAAATACTGACAACTTCCAATTGCTTGGAGCAGAAGAAAAACCTGCTGTGCCTCCCCCAAGTCCCTGTTTGCTGTCCTGCCTGCTTGCAGCCTCGACAGAGCAGTGCATCCTTCTCTTCTTCCTCCCTGATGACAGTGTTTCTGCGAAGGGTGGAAAGTTGGCTGTTCACCAGCGATAACCACATTTTGGTAGAAAACGTGTTTTCATGAAAATAGAAGACTGGCTTTCGGTTTCTGTTTAGGTTTGTTTTACAGTGACTCTGCTCATTAATGTGCTGCTAAAATGAAGGGAAAATCCTGTGCATGCAGCAGCTCCCTAAGAAATACTAACAGCAATAACCCAGAGGTCTGTTCTAACTTCTTGCTTGGGTAAGACTCCAACTTCCTCAGCCAAATACCTGAGGAGGCACTGTGCCTCGCCAGCAGTCACAATTTCTGGGTGTTGCTGTCATCACACGCTTTGGGTGACTCCCACACAGCAAGGACCCACGCTGATGTGGGGCGGCTCTTCGTACGGGTACCCGGCACGTCCCAGGAAGACTCGGACACACTGTGGGAGCTGTTTGGGGAGCAATGGGAGCAAAGGGAGTGGGATTTCAGAGNTCCCCCCCCGGCCGCGGGGAGGGCTCCGGCGGCCGATCCGCGCTGCCAGGCTCCCACCTAGAGGACCGAGCCGGGCGTTGCAGCCCCGGGCAGCCTTCCCGGTGCTCCGCCAGAGCCGGACGGCCGGGGCCGCGGTGCTGCGAGAGGCGCAGCCCTGCAGCTCAGCTCCGTGAAACCCGGCCCGAAATCCCCAGGAAACCCCCTCGAGTATTTCTGCGGGGGGCAGGAGCCCTCCCTCCCCGCTGCAGGTCCCCTACACTGTCCCAAAACCACCCCGGGATGACACGGTCCNTCCAGCTCCCCTCCTGCAGCTTCAGGCCCTTCCCCTTGGCCTGGCCCCCCCTGCCCTGCAACCAGCCCCTCTGTCAAACCTCGCACGGCCCGGCCCGTCCTTTCGGGATGCTGGTCCCGGAGAGCCAGCGGTGCTGTGGGAGGCACCAGCGCCCCCCGGACCCCGCTCGGGGCACGGCCCTGGAGCGCAGGGGGCTGTGCCGGGCCCCGCTTCCCCCCCC
>VWZZ01004826.1:161777-224609 GCA_013399095.1 Psophia crepitans | reverse complement strand
AGCCGGGCGGCCGGGGCCGCGGTGCTGCCGGGGAGCGCGCACCCCGCACGGCCGGGCCGGCTGCGAGAGGCGCAGCCCTGCAGCTCAGCTCCGCGAAACCCGGCCCGAAATCCCCAGGAAACCCCTTCGAGTATTTCTGCGGGGGGCAGGAGCCCTCCCTCCCCGCTGCAGGTCCCCTACACTGTCCCAAAACCACCCCGGGATGACACGGTCCAGAGCAGGGACTCCCGAGCTACGCTCAGCACAGAGCTGCACATACTAATCCCTTTAACGTGACTATATAAAAAAATCCATGCTAATAACTCGCTGCAGCTTAAGGCATTTAGATAATTCTCTTTCTGTAATTCTTCGTAATAATAATTAAATGACCTTTAAAATGGCAGTGGGTGGAAAAATCCAGTGAAGTTGAATAGCAATTCAGCAACTGCTAAATAATATTGAAAATCAAGACCAAAAAACCCTCACTTTGATGTTAAGGGATGGGGGAAAAAAAAAAAAAAATCAATCAAGGGTGAAGCTGGAAGTTTGTTCTTCATTTGCACAGATTTCCAGGTTCTGTTGGGCAGAATAAGTGTTGGGAGCCCTTAAACCCCAACAGATCGGTGAACAATCCCCATTGCACAGGAGCCTCGACAGGTCTCAGCCCCTTTTGTCTGGTTCTGTGTGAGAACATCCGCACTCGAAGTTTGCTGAACTGGGAGCTCTGGCGTTCCCGGGAGCTGTTAGAGAGCCGGGCTGGGGTTGCTGAGCGCCAGGGTGCTTCTGAAGATCCCTCCTGAGAAGCTGGTTAAATCATCCGTGGGCGCTCACAGAGCAGGTCTGAACAGCCAGGGCTGGAGAGGAAGGTGCTGCTCCCCCTGCCCCGCACCCACTTGCCGAGCAGCAAACGTCCTCTCTGCCCTTCTTGCTTTGGGCACAACTTCAGCCCTGCCCGTGCAACGCCAGGGCAGCTTTGGGACTGACCTGAGCCCACGGTGACGGTTTCAGGGTGCTGGCCCTCAGCAGGGCTCACCAACTGCCCTCACCCTGGTCTCCCTTTGCGAGCACCCCTACGTGCCGGGAGGGGCCAGGGTCACAGCTGGAGTCACCCATGGCCAAAGACACGTGTAGCCCCCGGGTGCTTTGCAGCAGGTCTTGGACCGAAGCAGCGGGTGGGTGGGAGGCCAGGCTGGGCAGAGCCCACGCCGGCCAGGGAGAGGAGCTATCACCGTGCAGCGCTGCGGCCAGCAGCCCAGCCGCCTCGCCAGTATCGCCGCTTTGCAGCCTTGCGAGGGATTTGATCCTCAACAATACATGGGATTTATCTCTCTCACTTTCATGTGCCTTTAAGGAAACACCACTTTTTTATCTCATTTCTGCTGCTTTTTATCATCACAAAGAGTTTTTAATGAAATGAGAAAGCGTCTGTTTCTGCAGGCCGGAGCGGCGTGGGTAATTTCAATATAAAACAAACAAGGCGGCTGTCAAAATTAAAATTTTATGTGTGGCACTTTCTCATTTAACGGAATGCACAAAGACGGGCAGAACCAATTAACAGGAGGTTGAGGCTCAGCACTTGGCAAAATTAAACAACGGCACTCTGCAAAAGGAATGATTTGTTCAAAGGGAGCTGGAGAAAGGGATGGAGAGGAGGAGAGGAAGAAAGGCTGCTCTCAAAAATCCGGCATCTCTTAAAAAAATAAATGCAATCAAATCTGCATCTTACCTCACGTTCCTCAGACGGGCTTCAGAGCCCCACAGACCAGGGGGAAACACTGGGGAATGGCAAGGATAATGTCTGGGAACGTCAGCTTCAGGGGAGAGCTGGGAAACTCCTAAGTCAGGGCTCAGGTGCTGCGGCAGGGGATGTTGGCTCCCAAAACGTACCTGCCCCAGGCTGGCAGCTTGCACAGAGTGCAGGGCTGCTCCGGACACCCGTCAGGAGGGTGCTGCTTCCTTCCCCAAATTGTCCTCTAGCTTCCAAATGCCCTCCCACCAAGAAAAAAAATAAAAAATCAGTTCCAGCAGAAGTTAAGCTGGAGACAAAAAGGAGACAAAGGTGGAGAGGACGAAGGCAGCCGCGCAGCAGCAGAAGGGCAGCGGTGCCACCACCCGCCCCGCGCATTGCCCCTGCAACTGCGCTGCTCCCGCGCCGGCCGTGATTAGCACTGCAGTTAGTAACACCGGGGGGGGCTCCAGGTGAATGTCTTAAAAGAGAGGAAGAGGTGGAATTAAGGCTAATCACTCGTTATCAACCTAGGTGCTGTGCCTGCAGAGTTCAAGATTTACAGTCCCTGGATGCAAGTCAGAGTTGGACTCTGATTGCGGCAATCACTGCAAAGTGGGGAGGGGGCTTATTTGCCTGCTCTGCACATAATTTGTGGGGTGAAGTGCTGAATTCTTTAAGGTGGCAAGGTGTCTGGACATATTTAACCAGCAATTTAGCCCTGCTGGGCCAGAGCAGAGGCTGTGAGTCCTGCCTTGCAGCAGCACACAAATGAGTGAGACGAACATTTATCTCTGGCGTGCCGCCCTTCGCCGGAGCAGCGGTGATCACAGTGGGAGAAAGCCCCTCTGCCTGGTGAATAAAATATGGAGCAGGATTATTTACTGTGCTTCCAGCTCTGGTTTCCACAGCACAGGCAGAACTCCCTGGTTAACGAGGGGCAGCAGCAGCCCAGCCCCAGGCAGGAGCTTGCTCCTTGCAGGTAGCAGCTCTCGGCTCCACATCTCAAGAGAAGAGGCGATTCCTAGGAGGAAGAGCTTGGGAAGGGATGTGCTGAGGAGCTGTTGGTCAGCCCACAGCAGCCTGCACAGAACCAGGTCATAAGCACTTTACACCCACTTACGTGGGAGGCAGAGCTAATGAAGCCCTATTTCAGCCCAAAGCTATTTCTCACTGACAGTCTGGCAATGCCAGAAGAAAGGGGGGAGCCCGGGGTGGAGGGGGACACCAGCTCCCAGCCAGCGAGCCCCCGGGCTGGTCCTGGCAGAGCTGCAGGCAGCCGGGGAATTGCCCAAGGACACTGGCAGCCGCCAGTCCAATCTGACCATGGAAGCAGCCAGAGAGCGGCACGGGGCTCCCAGGCATGTCGGGGTGTGGGCACAGAGTGGGAACCCTCCTGTGTCTGGGAAATGAAACTTTTCACTGGAAGGAACAAGCAAGCCAGCCTGCAGAAAGAGAGGAGCAAGCTGCCAAGCCAGGTAATCCATCTCAGGAGCGTAGGCGTCAAGATGATTCATGTCTTCCAATTTACTCACAGTTCAAATCTAAAGCAAATCAGACCAGACTGTTCCCCACCCCGTGCAACAGGACACAACACCGGGGTGCAGAGGAACGTCCCACCATCCACCTCCCTGGCATCACAGCCCCTGACTTTAATGCTTTTCCTACGTAATTAGAGCCAAACTGTTTGTTGATAGGTGAAGGAAGACAAGGAGGTGTCCTGGGAAGGGAGATGGGATGTGAGATGGGATGATGATAAGAATGGGTTTTTTCTTGACATGCTGTTCAGTCACTTTCCCGCAGCAATTCCCTTCACATGGGAATAGCCCTGGAAGAACATTATCAATATTAGCTCCCACCTGTAATAAGAAAGTTGTCTCAAGTCTTAATTACCTTTTTAAATTACTTACAATTCTCCTTACCACAGCCTCTCTGCCAGCCCTGCACCATGCCCGCACCGCCTCCACCAGCAGCCTGGTGCCACCAAGGGATTTGATCCATAGGAGTGGAAGGGCAGCACAGGAGCAGCTCTGTGTGCCGGGACAGCCCTCTGCATTGCCGCAGGGGAACTCAGCGTCCCGGCGTACCACTCCCATGCAGCCCTCCGTGGAGACACCCCGCTTTGGTGAGAGGCCATAACTGCATCCAGGGACTTCTGCAAAGAAGCAGCTGCAAACCCAACCCAACCCAACCAAAGCAAGGCAGCTGCTCCCTGGCTCTTTCCTTATATTGGCCTCCTGCACTTCATTACAGCTAATTACTGACAGAATGCCAGGGCAATACTTTGAAGGCAAGCTACGAGGTGCCCCGATCCCACCTTCAGTGGAAGCAGTCTGGTTGGGTTAATTTTTGTTTATAATCAGTTTGAGGGCAATTTAATCTTCAAGTTATTGATTTGAATTTCATGGCATTTGAAAAACGCTGGAAAAAAGATTTTATCTCTTTAAGGAAAAATGTTGAAAGAACATGTGCCTTGGCCTCAGGGGTTTTAAAAATAAGTTCGTTTACATATAAGCTGGCAATTTTGGGCGAAATATGAGCTGACGGTAAGATCGGTAACTTTGCAGTATGCCAACGTAAAATGGGGGGGCAGAGACCCCCATGAGGGTCACATGCCCCTGGAATTCCCCAGGTCTGTGGTGGGCGACAAGCAGCTTTTGCTGCCTTGCTGCAGAAAGTTGAGGGCAAGACAAGCAACAGAAGATGGTTTGAGGGACGTGAGGGAGTTCCAGCTTCATCTCCTGAACTCACCTCCGCTCTTGAGTCGTTTAAATATCAGAAGTTGCAGGTCTGACTGTTTCGCGCTGCCGTGAAGCGCCAGCCCCACCGCGGCCAGCCGGGCTCTCCTGTTCTCCGTTTCTGGCTATCAGGAGCCACCACGGCTGCACGGTTTCCACCATGAGCAGCAATCGGCCCAGAGCGCAGGCCGGCAGGGTGGGAGCCCCTGACAGCGCCTGCGGCAGCAGAGCGGGTCCGAGGTGACCAGCGCTCCCCGTGCCCGGCCTGACAGCAGCGCAGCAGCGTGCGGAGAGGGGGGCAGAGCTGACCCCAGCCCCAAGCACCTCCTGCTCCAGCTCCATGACTGCAACAGCCCAAAATCATGGGCCGCAGCCTGGCAGCGCTCCCCTGTGCCGGAGGAAATCCTGCGCAGGAGGTGCCAGGGAAGCGGGCTGCTGCTGCGCTGCGACTCTGCCCAGTTCTGCAGCCTGGGGGAGCTCAGCTGACGGGCTTCACCGAGGGTGCGTGTAATTAAAAGGTTTGGCTGGCAGTCCTGGAAACGGTGACAGAGTGCAGCAAGTCTGCTAATGAGTCAGACACACTTTAAACACTAATTCACTTTATGATGAGAGTGCTGCTGCTGTTCAGATTAAGTATTTATCTACTTCTTTAATACAAATCAATAAATGAATGGCTGTTCAGTGGAAGTGACATTTGAGGAACCCTGCAGTCATCCGTAACTCATCTTTTAATGCCTTTTCTCATGAGCAGCACTACCTCTGCACAGCTCGGGCCGTGCACTAAAGCAACGGACCCAAGCAGACCATCCTCAGAGCTCCCCTCGGCGTGCCGGCCCCGGGAGCACGACCACTTTTGCTTTCCAAGCTCCCTCCTTCCCCTCCAGCAGGAGCAAGCCACGCGGGCCGGGAAGCAGCTGCCAGCAGGAGCGGGAGGCGAAGCCAAGCTCCAGTGAGGTCTCAGCCCAGTGTTGACATGGGTTGGGAACCGTTTTGACTTGTTCTCTACCAGCTCTGCTCTCTGCAGGAGCTGCAGGAGTTATCCTTAAAGCCTTATTTTCTTTTTGTTTCTATTATTTTGAACCAGTGGAAGTTCTTGGAAAATGGGACTTGCCTGACGCAATGAGGTGGGACTCTGCAGAGCGCAGTCGCGTGTTGCAGGCAAGGCCAGCTTCTGGGTGGGAAAGTGCAAGAGAGAGTCCGGGACTTTCACAACCAGGGAAGGCAAGGACCCCAGGGTGCCAACTCACCCCTCGCCCCGCTCCAGGCTTGTCTGCCCCGGCTCTGAGAGATGTTCCTCAAAGGATCCATGAAGGAGCTTTTAGCTGCTCTTGGGCAGCTGCTGTTGCTTGGCATCCTGCAGACATGGTTTCTGGAGCGGTGCCTCCAAAGTGTCCTAGAAAGGGTCCCCTGAAGAAATCATTTCCAGAAGGGCTGGCCTTTATGTACTCCAACCATGTTTAATTTGCTGAATATTTCATGTTGTTGTGTTTAGTAGTTCTTCTAACTCCTCAAAAGTGAGAAGGCGAACTTTTAAATCTATTGTCTTGGGCCGTTTTGCATCTGTTACCCCATGGCTGCAGTCCCAGTGCTGGAGGCACCATATGGCTCACATTGTTATTAGAAAAGCAGCACACAGCAAAAACCAGCAGGACTGAAAAAAATGGTCTGGAATTAAAATTCACCTTGTTGTTAACTGCAGACTAAATGGCTAAGCCGGAGGGACTGGGTATCTCATCGCAGTGGTTACAGCAGTGATTGTTTCTCTTCTGAAGGAGCCCTGAAGTATTCCTGTATTGTGTCTGATTTAAGAACACAAGAGTCACTTCCACTCCAAGTGCAGCACAATGCTTCCTCGTATCGCTAATGAGAGTCCCACGAATATGAGAGTGGTAAAACAGGCCCTAAATAGTAGTTACATTTTTCGTGATACGGGAAATAAGAGTGTCCCGAAGGGAGCCGCTTCTGTTAAGGACCGTCGCGGTGGAAATAATCCGTTCATTTAGCAAACCTGCAATTAGATCTCCACCTGGGTGACCCTGCGTAAGGAGGCTGCAAACAGGAGCCTCCACCTCTGATTCCATTGGCACCAAATGTGCATGGCAGAATAAAACCCTTCCAGCCTGCACACTGCTGCCAGCTCAGGGCACAGCCCTTTTCCTGGGAGCCGGGGGTCCCCGTTCAGCCGGGGGTCCCTGCTCAGCCAGGGGTCCCTGCTCAGCCAGGGGTCCCCGTTCAGCCAGGGGTCCCTGCTCAGCCCCTGCTGCAGGGGAGCACATGCCCCATCGAAGGAGCAGGCACCTCCCTGCTGCTGAAGCTGCAGCATGGCCAGGTCTCATCCCAAACTCCCACCTGCTCCCCCAGCACCCCACCGGACAGACGTGAGGAGCTGGGAGAGCTATTTTCTGAGCCAGCGACCACAGATAACCCAGGTGCACGCAGGTCTGGGACCCATGTGCCCGAATTTCTGCTTCCCCTGGGTGCCGTTCCGGAGGGGAGCAGGAAGGAGGTAGAAACACCTTTGTGCAGACAGGCAGGAAGACCTCCAGCCCCTGCTCTGCCCAGGGTGAGGAGGCAGGCAGCAGGCTGCCAGCGCAGGCTCAGGTAAAAGCTGCAGCCCAGACCTCTCCCACTGGAGGTAGCTGCATCTCCCCAGCGCAGCCCGGCCGCGGTGCTGCCCTTCGTGTGCAGGGTACACGGTTCTCTCCGCTTTGGGCTGAATGCTTGAGCAGACCTGGGTTCGACAAACACACGGCATCAGTTGGAGGATGCTTCCCGCTGACGAAATCTCTGAGGGTTTCTGCCTTCACCTGTCTCCGCTCTCCTCCGTATTTGTAACGGCAGCCGGGCTGGCACTGCCACCGGCGTCTCCTGCTGCCACGCAGCTCTTGGGCGCCTGCAAGGGGAACGTGCTGCAGAACTCGCTCTGCAAGCTGAAATTTGGTATTAAAGGGTCTTTCTTCCTCGTTGAAGTCAAGAGCAGATTACAAAGGTGGCGGTTTGGGGGAGGGAGCACAGGAACAGCAGACTCCTGAGGGGTGCCGTTGCTCCCTGCACTGGGCCAAGTAGATCCCAGGGTCTGGTGGATTCCTTCCCACACCGCCCCGGCGCCGCACTGTCCT
The DNA here is from genome assembly GCA_013399095.1 of Psophia crepitans. Taxonomy (NCBI): domain Eukaryota; kingdom Metazoa; phylum Chordata; class Aves; order Gruiformes; family Psophiidae; genus Psophia; species Psophia crepitans. The sequence continues at coordinate 217,047 of VWZZ01004826.1, read as the reverse complement.
GACCGCTCCACCACACACCCAGGCTAAGTCCCGAGCGTGCAGAAACACTGGCGGGTGAACCCAGAGCCCGTCAGGGCTGCCGAGCTCAGCGGACGCAGCGCCAGAACCTGCCGTAAATGCCCCTCGGGAATCACAGGCTGGGCATTACGCGCCGCCAGCCCCTGCCCCGCGCAGGCAGCACTGCCCGGTCCTCCAGCAGGGACCTTTGCTCGGCTGCAGGCGAGAGGAGGCCTTTAGCAACAGAGCTGCCAGCACCATAGAAGCAGAAGCTGTTTTCTTTAGGAGCTGTGCTGACGATGTTATCTGCTCTTTTTTAAGAAAGAAAATCCTGCTGCCTCCCTCGTGCCCCTTTGATGGTGCCCACATCCCCGCAGTGCCCCCGCAGCGCTGAGGCACCTCTTCATGTCCTTCTTTAGCCAGGCTCTGGCGGGCCAGGACTCGGATTTCAGCTCTGATTTCCTCCGCTATGCTTTACCCCTCTGCATGGAGGGTTTTTTCCAAACCTGTAGCCGTCTTTGATCTCAGAATATTGATGTAAATATTGTATGATCCTGCCTCAGCCTCCAGGAAACCCAGATGTTCAATTGATTAGATCTTAACATCAAGTTCAAGAACTCTGAAGAGCACATGAAATAATAAACTTGTTCCAGTGTGAAGTTTCTCTGTTCAGGATTAAATTCTGGGTCAATTCATTATTCGTGACAGATATTGCAGGAGACAGAGCAGTTAAGTAAACTAATTGCGGGGTGGATTCTGCATGAGCTGAAGCCAACAGGTCACGTGCAATTAATATTCAAATCAATCTGACACAGAAAGGAGTAATATGCTTCTCATATCTGTGGATTGTGTGCAACCAGTGAGGAGGATTGAAACAGCTCACAGGCGGAACTGCGAGGGCTCGAGGACTGAAGCGGGAGGCCGAGATGACATCTAACTGCAGCCGCTGCTCACGTGCATCCCTTCCCACCCAACACCGTCACTTCTGCTGGCCGAGACAGGTGGAGCCTGCTCAGAGCATCCTTATGCATAACCCCGGCTTATATTTCAAAAGCAGGGAATCCAGCCTCATCTTTATCTCCAGAAGAGATAATAATTCATTTTTGCTGTTAGCAGAATGATGTTCTTGCCCCCAACCACCAACACCCAAAATGCTTGTTAAAGGACAACAGCAAAAGCTGTCTCTTGCCTCGATGGGGAGTGGTGGGGTTTGAGTCCCAGTAGGGTTAACCTGGTGAGGGAGGGGTCCTAAGACAAAGGGACTAGAAAAAAAATAGTGTTAAGAGTTACAGTCATTTTTTTAAAGCCCAGCCAGGGCCAACTGCCTGGAGGCTCATCACGGTCAGGCAGGCAGTGAAATTACTTGCCTGCAGCTGCAGCAGGTGCAGTAAATAGATCTGTGGCAGATCACGAGTCATTACAGAATTGGGAACTGAGTTACAAAGAAAGAAGCATCTTAATGGAAGTCACCTCTGGTTTACACTCGAGCACAGGGCTCTCACGGTGCAGGTGACCCAGCACGGGCAGCTGCCCCCTCCCCGCCCCGGGCTCTATCCCTGGGCGCTCTTCCCAGTCCATGTCCTCCCCCACGCTGATGGGGTCCCTGCCCCTCCCCAGGCTCCCCCAGCCGCTCAGCCCCACACATAAAAAATCTCCCCCACTCTGCTGCAGCGCCCAGCGTGAAGCGTGAGGAGGTGTCACCTTCGACTTCAGCTGTTGGCAGCAGGGACCTTGCTGGGCGCCTGGTGCCACGCAGGGCACTGCCTCCTGCTGCCGCTGCCCCAGTGATTACAGAGATCAGAGAACTGAAACACAATCCCCCAGCGCACGGGGCAGCCCTGGGCTCTGCTGGACACGTGCAGCAGGCGGTGGGAGCGCGACCTCACGGGGGTGTTTGTTGCTCCTTACGCCTGCATTTGGAGATGGCAGGATGAGGAATGGCGTGCTTAATTGTGGCAGCAACAGCCGCCTAAATGACATCATGTCTTACTGGTAGTGCTGGCTTTTCTGCTCACCAGGGAGCACCGGGGCGGCGCCGCGCGGGCAGCAGTCAGGGCTGACCTCGGGAGCGCCCGCTGCCTGGCTCATGCGAAGGGGCAGGCAGGGGTACGGAGCTGCTCCGTTTGCTGCCTGCTAAGTGCTGAGGACGGGCTCGCTGGGACAGCTCTGACGGCTTCCATCCCCTGCCCTTGAGCAGCTGCAGCATGCAGGGTGCTGCCGTTTGGCGGGGGGGCCCTTCCCTGCACCGCGAGGGCAGTAAGAGGAGCTGCTGAAGGTGCTGCGGTCCCCAGCTCCAGCTGAGAAGCGAGGGGCAATGGGGCCATCATGATGCTGAGCTGCCTCCCAGCACGGACACAGCCTCTGGACGGGGAGACCGAGGTCTGGGGCTGTGCGTGGCTGGGTCAGGGCAGCAGCAGAGGAGCCGGAGTGGGGCCAGACCCCAGCATGGCGCTCGGCATCCCCACCCAGCTGAGATATCCGGGTGGATCTCTGGGGTCTCGCTGTGGGCTTCGGGTGGCCAGGCAAGCCCACAGCCCCAGTGCCCGGGGGGCTTCGCAAGGGCCACTGGGTCAGGTCTAACGTTCACAGCACCTTTGGGGTTGATCCAGAGATCCTTGAGTAAGGCTGAGCCCAAGTTTTCCTAGATTTCCTCATTCTGTTGTTTAGCTAAGTTTAAATGAGCTGTGATTAAGCTAATTTCAAGCTAATTAACTCAGAAAGATATCCTCTACCTTTTTAAATTTTAAGTGGTGGTTCATTAGGAGCGAGCAAACGAGTAAATGCTGCGTCATGGCAGCACGAGGAGCTAAATGCAGAATGAGCAGCAGAGTCATTACTGAAATATGAATATTCGTTATCTAATTAAATGGCATAATTAATGGCCTGTTACTGTACCATTGCTGTCGGGACTCGTGCCTTCATGCAGGTTGGGGGAGAGGGGGATTTGGCTCCTGATCCCCTGCTGCCCGCCCGGCCACTCGGCGCAGAGTCGGTGCTGTCGGACTCACTGGTCACTCACCAGTGAGTGTCGGACTCACTGGTGCGGGCTCTGGGGAGGAGGTGGTGCCCGGGGACCAGCCTGGGGCCGGTTGTGCCAGGTGCAGGAGGCCACGCTCACCCTTCTCACGTCACTCTGCTCAAAAACCAAGACGGGAAAGCCCGCATCGGCCATGCTCCTTGGAGAGCTGCGGCACGGCTGCATCCCAGCACTGCCAGGGCCATAAAAAATGGATGGAGACAAGTTTGGGAGATGAAGCCGTGGGTCTGTCTGTGGAGACAGCACTGTCTGTGGGCTGAGAGCAATGAGTCTGCCTGTGTCGTTGCTGAGATCTAATGGCTTTTGCGGTTCAGTTTCTGGCTCACTGGAGCATCAGTCGATTGAATGCTCAGAGGAAGGGCCGGGCAATCCCCGAACTGTCTTGCCCTTCAGTTCAGGCTGAGCGAGCTCGCCGGAGCAGGGCGGTGCAGAGCTGCAGCAGCCTCTCTGCCTGCAGGCTCCTTCAGAAAGGCATGTTGGTGAACGTGTTCTGGAGGGGCCAGGATCCTCCACCCAGCCCTCCTGCACCCTGATGCTCTCCGTCTACAATGCACAAACCCCCCTGAAAATGCGGGGAAGGTGCTGTGGCTGCGCCTGGCAGGGGTGTCAGCCCTGCTCCCGTCGAACAGAGGCTGATGCCACGGCAGTCCGTCGGCGGGGGGATTTCACAAGCAGCTGAAGATGCTCAAGAAGGTGACCCCTGCATTGAAAAACCACAAAGACTGGGCACACCAAAGATCTAAACTGCGTACCACCATAACTCATGAGTTGTCCTTTCCCGCCCGGGTCATTCTGCGTTGAACGGAAACCAGAGAGCTCTTTCCTTTATTCTTACGTCCTTCTCTCCACAGCTCTTGTTCCTTCAAATGAAAAACCTGAAAATCCCTGAGAAGGTCATGAAATACAGTTATAATGGAGTGAGAGGCATTAGATTGAAGGATTGATCCCGGCAGCAAAGCCATTTGCCTCTGTTGTGCACATATAAATAAACCTGGATTGTGTGTTGAGTGATGAGCTGCCTCCACAGATGGGCTCTTGGCAGAGGGGGGGCAAAGCGCACCCCGAGGCATGTCCCCAGGCCGCTGGAGTGGCCGTGCCCTCGGCGTGCTCCTCTCCCGCCCCTTGAGAAGGGCTGGAGGCACCGCGGTGCTCCTGGCAGGGCCGCAGTGGCGCCGGTGGCCTCCGTGGCACCGGTGGCCTCCGTGGCACCAAGCGCCCCACTGCCAGGCACCAGCCTGGGCTTCCCTCTGGCTTCTTTCGCAACCCGTTGCATCCGACCGGGCACGAACCATCGCCCGCTCGTCGCCCCGTGACCTCCCTGCCGAGCCTCAGCCCCCGACCAGCGTGGGCTGCAAGGAGGCGTCTTTGGGGGCTGCTGGAGTTTTAGAAAGGGCTTTTGACAAGAGACCTGATCACATCTGATTCACGCATAAATGAGTAAAGGTAATTAGAGGCTCTGTCTCCCTGGTGCTCTGAGCTCTCCCAAGCACTCTCGCGCCAGCTGCTCCGCCACAGTGGGTGAAGGTGCCACTCTGGGGATGTTCTGCTGGGGAGCATCATGAGGAGAATTTCTCCAAGATTCAATACTGTGAAACTAAGTGAACAAGCATCACCAAAACTACTTGGCCTTGGGATCCTTACGTAAGTTCTGCCCTGAGTTTTCCCAAACCAGAGAGATCCTCTGCATCCCTGGGAACCTCCATTTCCCTGCCCTGCCTGGACAGATTCAGGGCCACGTGCTTCTTCACCAGTGCCAGGGCTCTTCCCCCAGCCCTCAGAAGCACATCCCCTTGCAGCACCCCTGCAGGAACCGTGGTGGCCCAGGTTTGGGTTTCCCAGGGCCCAGATTCCTTCCAGCACCTCTCAGTGATATTATTGAAATTTCAGCCACCCATTTCAGAAATCATTCCTGAAGTTTCCACTGCTCTTGGCGTTCTAATAATTTATTCATACCTTTTTTTGCCAGGCGCATGGGAGTGGGAGCCACCATCATTGTCAGCAGCTCCTTTCTCTGATGTCTTCAGGTTGCGATAGACTTCTTTCCTTGATAGCTGCAAATAATAACACCACTACCCAGAACCCGCCCGCCCCTTTTCTGCTCCTGTCAGTGAGACAAGAGCATGTACCACTGCCGCTGCAACAGTCGGCTTCCTTCCTCCCTCCCCACCCGCTCACGATGAACGGCCGTACTGGAGTGACACGGGCTGTTAACCTCACTTCGAATGGCACACCACAGCAACGTGGCTTTCCAAAGGGGATGATAAATCAATGCTAAAATCTATTTTGCCCAATAACGCAATGATACGTTCTAGCAGGAGAGAAGACAGTATTTTGAACGCGATCCAGTGTGAACTGTTCTCCTCTAGCCTTGCTCTCCTCCAAACCTGCTCTGACTAATCCCGTCCGAGCCGCTCAGCTGGAACAGCTAACTGCTCAGGTCAGGGCTGTCCTGTGAGGGAGAGCCCTGCTTACAAGGCTCTGCAGTTTGATGCTAATTTGAGGTAATGAATTGGACTTAAAAGTCATAATCTCCAGTTCTGTGATCTCTCATCTGTGGCTTCAGAGATTTATGAAAGGTTTGGTGCAAACTAATTCTTTGTGAGAGCCTGCTCTTGTGATTAGTACTGATGAAGGGAAACACTGAATGGTTATTTCATTACTCTCAGAAATGCAAAGAGATTCTTTCCCCCTCTCCATCCTTGCCTCCTTTAGAGGAAGTAGAAGCAAAGCTGCGGGGGAGAGCTGAAAAACCATCCCAGTTTTGGGACCTGGCACTGTGCTCCACCTTCCCCTGCAAAGCTCCTTGCCGATGCTCCCGTGCTGCTGCACACTTACCTGCACGTTGGTCCTGCCTCGGTGCCCCAGCACCGGACACCCTTGTGCCGGATGACGACCAAGCTGAGGGTCTTGCTGTCACCAGGATGACCCCAATCATCATTGTCCTTCCCTGTGAAGGAACAGCCTGTCGAAACTTCTGCTCTTCTCAAAGATGTGGAGACCTTGGCCAGGGGAGGGAATCCCAACTCAGCTCCGTGCAGGCAGGGTGCCAGCAGCTCCCCCCTCCCTGCTCCCAGAAGATTTTCTGCTTCTCAGTTATCTGCACTTCAGCTCAGCCTCCTGCCCCCTTGACACTGTTTTACTCTGCGGTTTCAGTCCCTGGTGGGCAGAGGTGGACCACGGGACTCAAAGTCCAGCAGGTCCCAGCCCGGCCCCTTCCCGCCTGGCACTGCCAGGGTTCCCCCGCCGGCGCCGGCCGCTGGCCCCGGCACGGTGCAGGTCCCAGGGACAGGGCAGGCAGCACAGTACATCAGATCTACCAACACACGGTGTCGCAGAGAAAAACGCCCTCTTTCTGGGTCATGAGGATGAAATTCTCCCTGAGGGAGCCTCTCCGCTACAAAGGAGGATGCTGGGAACGAGGTGGGTTTGGTGAGGATGAGGAGGGTCTTAAGCTGAGATTAACAACTCTGCTGACGTTACCTGGCCTCCCCCGATGCCATCGGGGATGAACAGCCACGTCGGCACGCTGACATGGAGACGGGCTACCGGCCCCGGCCAAACCCAGGACCTGATCTCAACTCGGCCGCTTAGAACGAAGCAGGTGCCTCCTTGGGCCGGGCTGGGATTCACTGTCATTTACACGAGGGGCTCTTTTGGCATCCTGTGCAGTGCAATGGTCTGCCGCTGCGGGTCGGGGAGAGAAAGCTCTCCATCTGAATGCAGTTCATGATAATAATAATGGCAACATATGGCAAGTGACATTTCAAAGCATCTGAATCTCACCGAGGCACGGGTAGGCTTCCTGAGTGCAAAATATCCGTCCCGCTGCATTAGAAAATGTGAGAGAGACAGAAAATGCAGCGCTGACGATGCTGGGAATTAGAAGTGAGTCCCTGGAAAATGATTTGGTAAATGATACCAAAGTTCACAAATTTAGTGTCTTAAGAGCTCATTTTCCCAACGGCTGAACATTTCCTTTAAGTCTCATCATCTTGTAACAAATTAAAGGCAAAGAGGCGTTTATCAAAAGGGAATATTCCCAATTGTTACAGCAAATCGACTTTAGATTGCCGCTGGAGATGGAGCGTGTCACGAGGAAGCGGGGCCGCGGCGCGGGGCCCGGGGCTCCAGTGCCCGGGCAGAGCACGGGGGTGAGCGGGGGGGACGCAGAGTCGGTCCACGCGGTGGGGATCGCTGGCCCTGCTCCTCCTCGGCTTTATGTTCGTTAATGTGGTTGAGCAAATCAATAGTGGGTTGTGGGGTTTTATCTTACCATTATAAACCAGCCAAGATATGAGTGGGTAAAAAATGACACATGAGCGGAAACAAATCCTCCAGAATCATAAAAAGATACCAGAGGGGGGAAAAAAAAAAAGAAAAGACTTTTTACTGTGATTGTGCAGAAAATCAATAAAGCACCACTGCGAGGCAGTGCTGCAGATAACAAGCAGATTATATCAGTTTTCACGGAACATATTGTTTGGCAGGCAGAATGCTCTCAGAGGCTGTTATGGTGCATCATAAAGTTTAAGTTAGTGTTGTTGGCTAGGAGATTTAAATAAAACCTAAATGCTGACATTTTTGATGGTTATTATTTATTCAATAGCCTGAGATGTCAAACCTTGTTGTCTTCAGTTTTCCAGGCAGGAGAAGCTCCAGGCAGAGGCAGGCAATCCTTACATGGTGATGGATCACCATTTCATCCTGCGCTTCAGCACAATCCCAGGTGAATATCCACCCAGAAACGGGCTCGAGGACAGCCGCAGGGACACTCTCCCTTTTGACACAGAGAATCCCACAGCAGAAACGTCTACCCGTGCCCTCAGACACGCAGCCCGCCCGGTCTGGCGCCGGCTGGAGCCCCCCAGGAGCATCCCCTGAGGCAGGCAGGGGGTCAGAAGCAGCGGGTGCTCCATCCCCACACTGGAGCTGCCAGCCCAGGCACCCCACAACTCTGTCTTGTAACGGCCACGGGAGGTCAGACAGGCCGAGCATTAACAGGATGGGCTAATTACTGCAGGACCGAGGTTTCCCCTGCAAATCAAGCTGATCAATGCCACGCCGATGACAGAGGAGAAATAAGTTGGCTGTGAGCAGCTAACCTTCCCTCCCCACCCCGAGATCACCCAGGACACCGGATCAATAGAAGAAATACTGGTGGTGCTTAAAGTCAAACGGTTTCAATCTACCCGTCTGAAACACTATTATTTTTTCTCCACAGGACACATTTTTAATAGGCCCATTGCCAATTGCAGGCAGTTGCAGAGCGCTCACTCTTATGCTAATTGCAAAGCTAATTGTTCTTATTGCAAAACCCATTATATAGTATAGTTATACTGCAGTTAACGAGATGTTTGGATTAAATGGCTCACTAAAAGTCAATAAAAAGAAATTTGCTTGACTATTCCTTTAATTTTTCAGATGCAGTGTTAATACACTGTTAATTCTCCCTCAAGGCCTGGATTCATTAAACTGCTTAGAGCAGGACTAACACATACAGACACTGCGCAGAGGCGTTAAAGCAGAACGCCGCAGCACAAGGTGTCGGTGGGACGTTTGACAACACAGCGCCAGAGGGGCGTTGGGCTGCCCGGCAGATCTGACCCAAACCACGGCGTCAGGCAAGCCGGGCTTCCCGGCAGGGCAGCGCGGTACCACACCGTGCTGCGGCCGGAGAACAGGACCGACAGCAGGAATCACCCTTAAACAGGGGGAGAGACGGCAGCGGGAGAGGGTGCCCCAGCGTCGCAGGGACTCGCTGCTGGGGGCAGCTGGGGCGAGCGGTGGGGACAAAGGCGGGGGCTGCCAGCACGCCCTCCGCTCCCCAGCCCGGCCGCGCTCCCCCAGCTCCGCTCCCACCCGGCAGCGCACGGTGCAGCCACTCTGGCAGCCACAGCCTGCGCCGTCCCCGACGCTGATCCGGCTGGTGGCGTGTGCTGACACCGCCCGGTACCGCAGCACGGCTCAGTGACTGCCCACCTATGTTGGGTCTGCAGCGAGCGCCGCCGGCCTTGCAGTAACTGTCATTTCATTTGGGTTTCCCAGCGTTTTGCTGCAATGTCTGAAAGCAGATTGTCAGCCTTTGGGGACACAACAAAGCACAGCAGGAGCAATATGGATACATCTCTTCTCCAGAATTAGATGGAAGAATCACAGAATCACGGAATCACAGAATCACAGAGCACTTTTCAAAAGAATCCCAAGCATTGGAACTCTGAGCAGAAAAGCTTCATTTCACCTGTAATGAACTATAAAGAATGAAGAAATGCCTTTTATACGAACTTGTCTTGCAAAACCCCTCGCTACTTCGTTTGTCTCGTTGCTGTGCGCACTCCATGGGATGCTGCCCTCGGGTTTTCACCCGCTACTTGAACACAGCGCTGGAGCCGCTCAGAGGACCTCGAGCTTCATGTCCAGTTTTGGGGGGAGTCAGGCCAGGTGGGCAGAGATGGGCGAGGGATTTCTGCACAAGGAACATTTTCAAGGACAAATGCAAAACAATCTGGTGAATATCGAGAATATTTTAAATAGAAGTGAACATATAAAGGAAATCCTTCAGTCTCACTTCCCACTTTGCCTGGCACAGGCTCCTGACATGCTGCCAAGCAAGATGTGACAGAGAATTATGCCTTTAAATCTGAGCAGAGGACTGAGAAGCTGAAAAGCAGAATAAAGGGGCAGTCACACTCTTACTGCCTGAAACTGCGTTGGCCTAGTGACCCGATGGCTTAATTAGCTAACCCGAACGCAAAGAGAACCAGGAGAAATGAAGGATGCTGGTAGCCTGGTCCTGTTTCCAAAAAGGTATTACTGCTGTTTCTCCAAGCCCAGATGCCAACCGCTGCCTTTCCCGTCGCTGAGACACTGGGGCTGCATCGAGCACCGCAGGCTGCGAGTGCCACGGAGCCCATGCTGTCACCCGCGGGGCTGCACGGGCACCCGGCCAGCGCTGAGGCTCCCGCTGCCATCCCCCCCCCAGCTCCCACTGCTGGGTGTTTCGGGGATCCTTTGTTCTAGGACAGACTTACCGTCGTTCTGCAAATGTGCTCTTAAAAAATAATGACGCTCATCCAGAGCGCTGCAGCCCACTACGCTGCGAGGTACAACGTGCAGCACGTACGGCTGAGGTACTTCAAAGTGCGCAGCAGAATAAACAAGATGACAAGGAACCATGAAAGGCACAACACGAAATGAGATTTAACGAGAGTTCAGAGTCATTACCTAGATCAAAGTTAGGCAGGACACAGGCATACTCAGAAATCGGCCACAAGAGCTGAGAGGGAAGAGCAGAGCTCACCCGCACCCCTGCGCCCGCCGGCGAGGGGGAGCAGAGCCGCATGGCACCCGGCTCTGCCGGTTGGGGACACCGGGCCCCGACTAACCATGCTCGCCCACCCGCATCGCAGCCGGACAAGGGGCTGGGGCACGGCGGCAGTGGAGGGACTGGGGGGGGCTGGCCTGGGACGTGCAGCCTGGAAAGTGAGGGTCAGAGACGGCTGCGAGGGCTGGGGAGCTACTTCAAAAAACTGAGGGTGGCCAAACTGATCCAGCAAAGGCCACCGGAGCAGGGGGCACACGTCTGCAGGGAAAGGGGCAAACGGCAGGGTACAGCGAGGCTGGTGCTGTGCTTGACCTGGTGTCACATCACAGAGCGCTGTGCGGGGGGCATGGGGAGGCGAGGAAGGGACACACGTGTGTGCCACCAAGTCACCAGTGTCCAGGTCGCGTATGGTCCCAGCAGAGCAGGGAAGGGACGGGAAGGCAGTTGAGAAGCCCCTTCACTCCCCCTGCCCCAGCCTGGCCGCGTGCCCCGGCCCCGAGGACTTTCGCAGGACGCGCAAGGGGCTCAGAGGGACGGGAGGCGCCGTGCTGTGCGGCCAGGGGCTGGAACGGCAGGGCTGCATGTTCCCGGAGCAAATTACACCACAATTACAAATCAACAAATCACTGCAGGGATCTCCAGCACGTACTTCTGTGTGCACGAGAGAGGGAAGGCTGGTAAAGGAGCAGGACAGCTGCTATGAATATGCTGCTCATCAATTTAAACCCCAGAAACCAGGATCTCAGTGCACCTCGCCCTTCAAATTCATGATGGAAATTGCTGCGTTTGGCAAGTCACTATTGTTTCTCCAGGTTACAGGGCATCATTCGAGAAAGCCAAGCTATGAAAGGCTTCCCACCATGTTTTATATTTCACTCTGGAAGTTATTCCAATAACAAGAGAAATGAAAATAAAACCGCAACTCTAAAATCCCCCAAGGTGATGCACAGACTCCACTGCAAACCCTTCCCAAAGCCCCGGTTCCTGTTCCGACTGGGAAAAGACAGGGAGCAATAAATCACGCCCGAAAGGCAAATGGCAGCAATTAGAGTCCTCTCTGGGAGCCTGCCGGTCTCCGGGCCCGGCTGGACCCCAGCCAGGCACCCGCTGCCCACCGCCGCACACCGGCACGGCTGCTCCGACATCTCCTGTGGCCGACAGACGGTGCCGTGGTGGGGAGGGGGCCAAGCGCCGCCGCGGCTGCCGGCAGCCTGTGGGTGAGTCCTCCGGCATTGCCAGGAGCGATGCAGTGCCCAGTGCTGGACTGCCCTTGGGAAACAGCTCGCGGCTCCGAAACAGCTCTGAGAGAGGCAGGACCCTGGCGTCTGGGGCACCGACGGGTCGCTGCCCTCTCCCACGAGCACCCTGAAATGCCCCGTCCCTAGGGGCCACACACTGCCATGACCCCGGTGGCACTGGCTGTGGATGCACCAGGCTGCCAGCGGCTCGCTGCTCCCACCGCTCCTGCAGATCAACTCTTAAAATCATTTCTGCATTGAGGAGGAGGAGAATTCTTCCTCAGTAAGGACGCAATCACATGAGGGTTGTGCTGGATCCTTCAAACAGCACGGCGGCCCCGTGCCCTGCTCGCCTGCCTGCTCACCGCAGCACCCACTGCGTGGTTTGCTCTGCCGGGGTGGCAGGGGAGCCTGTGGGTGCTGCAGGGCTTCACCCACCCGGGCGGCTCGGGCAGAGCACCCAGGGCCGGGGGCAGCCGCCGGCAGCAGGAAACGGGCCGGAGCGTCCTGGCCAGAGCGATGTCCTCATCCTTCGGCACGCTGCGCGTTACCGCAGCCGGCTGCCTCCGTGCAAGAGACCCTGCTCCAACCAAGATCCAAAGGAAAACACAGAGTAAATGAAGCTTTAAAGTTATTTTGAAATGAAATTACAGTGAATAGAACAGGATTAAGTAAATGCCTCTATTACTTTCAAGAACTGCCTTTGTGCTATAAATTCACATTGCTATTAAGAAAACGGGCGAGCTTTGTCAAACCTTCTCTTTTATGAGGCTCTGACTGCAGGACCGGCGGGGCCTTCTTTATCAACCCCCCTTCCGAAGTGGGTGTTTGGTGGGTTTGCAATATGTCCTTGGCAACCTTTGATAACCCTCGTGCCTCCAGCTTGCCTCCCCACCCCTGGCACGGCGCTCCAGCCAGCCGCCTGAAGCCAAAATGAAATTACCCCGTTGCTGAAAAACTGGGAACCAGTGAGAGAACATAATGAGTAATTTCACATGGGTCCCACCCCAAAACCAGGCTGCACAGGATGCTGTTCTCCCTCTTGATGGGGACCTGAAGGCAAGCCCGATTCAGGCTCAGCCTAAATATTGGCAATAGTTCAAGACATGGCTCTGCTTCAGCTGCTCCTGACCCTCTGTAAGCCCCTGCACTGCACAGCAATGCTTGTGGGGCTGCACGTGGCCATGGGGTGGATTGATCAGTCCAGATACAGCCCCACAGACTGAGCTCTCATGGGGCTAGAGGAGAAGGTTAGTCCTGGATTTGCGTGACCCGACCCCAAGACCTGTTTCTCCCCCCAGAGCCCCGGTAAGTCTGGAATAAGCCCAGGCCCCGAGTCACAGCTCCTCCTTTCTACCCTTGCACTGCTGGCTCTGGTAGCTCGTGGCCTCCTGCCCTGGTTCTGCAGCCCAGAGCCAGCGGTGCTTGAAGAGGGGTGAAGCCTTCCCCGAGGAGCCCCGACACAGGGGTGGAGGATGCTCTGCCAGGCACCCAGCCCCGCTTTGCTTTTGCGAGCTCTGCAGTGAATCCCAGAGCCCTCTCATTTCTCCAGGGCCAGAGATGGGACGCTGGCCAGCTGATAAAGCAAGCTCCAACAAGCAGGGACAGGAGCGGGAGGCAGATGATGATGATACATTTCACCTTTCATAAATAATGAAAGCAATCAAGGAACAATATGTTAAATCACTCAGTGAGGAAAGCTTTACCGCACGCCTGAGTTAAACACAAAAGACTGGTCTTCCTTTCGGGCAAAGCCTGCTAGCTTGTGCTCTTATCGCTCACCACGGTTCGCTCACTCCTTAATTTTTAATGAGCAGGCTTCTGTTTGAAAGAGAGAAGGCAGGAAGGAGGGAAGACTGCTAATTGCTGCTCTAGGAGAGCCCCCTGGTTTCAGGGAGGGCATGGCCGCATTGATATGAGGCAACTCTGAATTCATAAAGGACGCCGGGAGCATGCAGGATGGTGGCGACGGACAGATGTCCTCGGCTGCGCGGTGCTCCGGCTGGCAAACCTGCTCCGGGAGGCGGCAGGCTGCGGGTCCCTCCACCGGCGGTCTCACTGCCTGTCGGCACGGGGCACCGTTCGGCACTTGTGCCAACCCACCGCTGTCAGTAAGCCTGGGGAGCAGCGTTAGCACCCAGGGAGAATGCGGTGCCTCCGAGGACCCAGGCGGTGTGAAAGCCCGGAGTGCCTGCCTACACTTTGGAGTCGGCAGTTACACGCTGCATAGCAGCTAAATAATTAGTTAATGATGACAAAGCGCTCTGGCCAGCTAAGCACTGCGCCAGGGCAGCCCCCGGGATCAGGGCCAGCAGGGGCAGCAGCCCCGGGTTCGGGTGCTCCCACCAGGGCTCCTGCGGGCACAGGGGAACGAGACCCGACCAGCTTCCAACCGGCGACAAACCTCCACGGCAGCGGGACGTTGCCGTGCCATCTGCATTTCCCCCCGTTCACATCACCGGTTGTTATTGCCTTGCCGAGACACAAGCCTCTGTTCCGTAGGACTAATCTTCGGTTTCATTAAGAGCAGGGCTTGATTACTAAATTTTTAACCAGAGGAAGCTCCCTAGTCCATTACTGCCTTCCTCCCATGTTTATTAAAGCAATAACTTTGTTTTTAAAAGGGACATGTTTCCCCTGAGCTCTCTCACACTTTGGTGCCCTGATTAAAAAATATAAATTAGAGATTGCGCAGGTCTCGTGCTTCAAAGGAGCGTAAATTGGGTGGCTTGAAATCCTGGGGAAAGTCAGACCATGAAACGCTCCGAGAGGGGTCTGCAGACGATCACGTGCGAGATGAGAAGAGGATGAAGGTGTAGGTGGAGCAGCACGCCGAGGCCCTTATTTACAGCTCTGTACACTTCGTGGAAGTTCTGATTAAAATTTCATTACCTCTTTCTTTTGCAGAGAAGAAGGGCTCTGCAGGATGCTCTGCCGGATGGCACAGCTCCCGGCCTCCGGAGCCTTTGAGGAGCAGCTGCTGCCGCGTCCCCGGCCTCGCAGCCCCTCCAAGCTCTGCTCCACACCCTTGCCTTTGAGCTTTGCAGCCCAAATCTGAGGGATGAGGAGCAACTCGAGGTGCAGGCAGGTCAGGAGGGCTGGGGATAATGGGGTGACAGCGGTGTGGATGTCCCGCAGGGGCTAAACCTGGAGTAGAGGTTTATTCTAATTTGGTTTCAGCATCCTGTAGGGCATTTGTTGCTTTAACTATATTTGAAATCTCTTTAATTCCACCTCACCAGCAAAATGCAATCTGTTTCAACAGGCAACATGGGATGAGTTATGCTGATCACCTCTGGACACTCCGGCTTCTCTCACAGCTCCTGGTCCTGCTTTCTCGGTGGAAAGAAAACGGCACATTTGAGACGGGACGCCTTGGAACCACAGAATCATTTTGGTTGGGAAAGACTTTTAAGATCATTGAGATTCATTATGCAGCTGCTCCTCAGCCAGTGTCTTTGGCATATGGCCGTGCGTTCTGCACCTTCACCCTCATCACTCTTCACCGTGTTAATGTAATGAAAGAACTTCAGAACCCAGCACTGCCTCTGGGGTAGGACGGGAGGGGACTCGGGCTGCTTCTGCCTGCGATAACCGGAGGTTTTCTAACAGCTGCTAGAACAGCTAAAATGCCTGCATAGAGCTGGGTAATAGTTGTCTGATTAATGAAGTACTCAAAAAAAGGCAGCTTCAGGTTGACTGAGATTACTCATTATTTTGTGATGAATTTAGAAAATAATTTTGGACAAAAAAAGAATTTTGCTAAATGTTAAAGATATCAAAATTTTCTAATGGGAGCATTGTAATTTTTCATTTTGAAATGAAATGATTAGGGACTTTATTTCCTAGATTTACTGAAGAAAGGAAACCTTGAATGCGACCATCGAAAGTTTCCATTTCACATTGAACCTGATTGAGTTTTTAATTATTTCTCTAGTTCACCGCTGCAGCGGAACGGCAGGGATTCACTCACACAGCTTTGTTCTCCCCCTTTGTTCTTCGCCGAGCTCTGCAGCACGCTTCCCGCACGCGCCCGAGTCTTGATGACAATGCCGGGCACAATGCGCGGTGGTGACAAGGGGGACACGCCAGCTCTAACGCTCCCCTGAGACAAAGGGGATCTCCAGGGTCAGCTCTGTGCCCCAACACAGAACCTGAGCGTGGCCACCGCTGGTCCTCCACTCTGCTAGGAGGGAAAATGCCAGCAGCGACCTACCGAGCTCACCAGGAAGACCCGGGTTAAGGGTGCCGCACCAGTAACAGCGGCGCTGATTTAAATGGTTCATGTGTTTGCAGACATGAACGCAGGCACAGAGCCCCTCGTACATGAGTAATGAGTGCCAACACGGGCTCCTCAGCTGCGCAATACTTAACGCTGCCAGTGTGCGTCAAACTGCGTGGGAATAATTCTGCACGATAAAACCCTGATATTCTGAGGGGTGCAAATCCATCGCGGGCCTATTTCTTTACTTCTGCTTTGTTTCTTGGTTTTTAAAAGCCGTGTCATTATTCATCACTCCTACTTCAACATTGTGAAAGCTTAATGGATATTTTAAGGCCGGTACTGCTCACACGTACTAACGCAAGCCTATGCGTGGCTGCCCTTTTATTTTTTTTTTACCTCATGTAAATATTGATTGACATCACAGGAAACCCATAAATCCGAGCCCTTTCAAGCTGGCGGAAATCCGCAGAGCAGCCCTTCGCCCCGCTGTACCGGGCACTGCCGGGGCAGCAACTCTGTCCGGCTGCAGCCGTGGGTTAAATCCCGGATCCGTGGGGAATGTCCCTCCGTGTAATGATCTCATTCATAGTTGGGAAGGGCAGCGGTGCGCACAGGAGACACAGCCGACTGCTCCTTTGCTTTCCCGACAGGTTCCCTGAACTCCAACCCAAGACGGAGAAGGAGCCCCCCCTTGCTGGGGATGCTGCAAGATACTTCAGTGCCTGGGATTCCTGCAAAGGCTTCACTGGGAAGCAACTACTTCTGACACGGCTCTTCCCACTGCTGTGAGGGAGGAGGCAGACGTACTTGCGTGTGGTTGAAGCACCAAACTGCCCGGCTGTCCCGGCAGCGAGGACTGCGAAGGGCTCCCCATCAGCAGGAGAGCGGGTCGTGGCAGGGCTGAGACCTCCTTCCTGCTCGCAGACCCCTGCAGCCCTGTCCTGGCTCAGAGCCTCACTCTGCCCAGGACCCACATCTGGACCACGACAGAAAAGACGCCCACTCGGTCTCTGCCTGCGCAAGAGGCAATTGCTTACTCAGGGCCATGCATATAAACTCTGCTGTTGGGGGAGAAAAAAAAAAAAAAGGAAAAAAAAGGAGAGAACAGCTGACACAATTTAATTCCCAAAATCCCCAGCTCTGGAGACAGAATGAAAATAGCATTTTCTTTGTCCTTCACATCCAGGGGCAGTGGAAAGCTGGGGCTCCTGTGAGGGACCGGACGGCCAGGGCGAGCAAAGGGTCGTGTTGGTGTCTTTGCGTTGCCACATTTTGATGGATAGGCAGGTCAGGGATTTATATGAACTCTTTTCTGATCTTAAACTGCTAATTCATGTCTGAGTTCCCCTCTTCTATTTTGTTTCTACAAACTCAGTCAAGTGCTGATGAGATGAAGATTTAATGCCCAGCAAGAAGGAACAACTGGTTGGAATAAAAACATTCATCAGAGCGCAAGATTTACGGGGAACACGAAGGAGAAAATGAGTCGCATTTGATATTCAGATGCCAGTTCCTTCCCTCTGCCTGAAGCAGACGAGTGAGCCCCCGGCCACAGCCCCTTCGAGCACAGCCCTCAGCGCTGCGGGGCATGAAACCTACTCCATCCCGCTCCCCCCCGCACCCCGCAGCAGCACCCTGGCCCCGGGACAGCCGGACCCACAGATTTCCCACATTCCTTCAGGAAAACAGCCCTTTCTCCTCCTAGGACAGCCTGGCTTTCCTTCCTGCTCTGCTGGCTTTTCTGCTCGGGTTTTTTGCACGGTTCAGTCTTACACCATCTGCAAGTCCAGAAAAATGGAATTTAGCATTTGGCCACAAATAGATGGTTCTGGTGGTTTTATACAAAACTCTGCTTTTTCAGATGTTGCCATACACGTTTGTATATGTGTATTCACACACCTACACATACATACCTACACGTAGCCACGAACCCCTCAAGCTCCTGGCCTCCTGCAGCCTTACCCAGGGCCAGCGGTGATCACTGCCACCTCATCCATAACCATAATACACGATACCTACACAACACCTATCTGCCTCCTTCAGCAGGGAGATGGGAGTGGACTT
This sequence comes from Psophia crepitans, assembly GCA_013399095.1. Lineage (NCBI taxonomy): Eukaryota > Metazoa > Chordata > Aves > Gruiformes > Psophiidae > Psophia > Psophia crepitans. The sequence goes on along the minus strand of VWZZ01004826.1, from coordinate 199,165 downwards.
CTCTCTGTTATCTTTCTGTTTCCATGGTAATAAAAGTAGCTTCTGATAATGGCTATTTCCTAAGTACAGTGAGGCTTGGTAATTTTAGCAGCATTATAGCACAGACTTCAAATGGCCGGTGCTGCGCAGGGCTGTTCTGGCTCAGGCTTTTAACTGCAGGTGGATGCGAGCAGGTCCTCGGCATCCAGGGGACGATGCCAGGCTGAGCTTTCTCTGATTATCATTAGCTTATTCCTAGTAAGTCTGTTCCCAAGGATTAAAGCTCCACGAGTGATCCGCACACCTTTGCTAAGTCTCGCGCAGGTTTTGGGACCGGCAGCTTTGGCGGCGGTTGGTGTAACCCTGCAGGAAGCCGTCAACTCCCTTGTCACCTAAACAAGCCTCGCAACCAGCAGCCGATTTACTTATTAGCATTAAAAAGAAATAATACCTCATATTTCCCAAAGCCTGTATCACAACCGTGTAAAAGCGATACCCAGTTAATGTACTGTAGGATGAATAGAATAGAATAGAATAGAATCATTAAGGTTGGAAGTGACCTCAAGGATCATCTAGTCCAACCATCCCCCCACCACCTATTACTAAACCACGCCCCTAAGTACCACATCTAACCTTTCCTTAAACACCCTCAGGGATGGTGACTCCACCACCTCCCTGGGCAACCCGTTCCAATGCCCGACCACCCTTTCAGAGAAGAAATTTCTCCTCATCTCCAACCTGAACCTTCCCTGGCGCAACTTGCAGCCATTTCCCCTTGTCCTGTCACTGGTTATCTGTGAGAAGAGGCCGACCCCCAGCTCACCACAACTTCCTTTCAGGTAGTTGTAGAGGGCAATAAGGTCTGCCCTGAGCCTCCTCTTCTCCAGACTAAACAAGCCCAGTTCCTTCAGCCGNCAAAGCCTGTATCACAACCGTGTAAAAGCGATACCCAGTTAATGTACTGTAGGATGAAATCCAGCTCTGCCTGGATCATAAAAATGACTATTGATTTCTGTGCGCCTCTCCCTGCTCCCCCAGCCCCGCACGTTGGCTCCCACGTAAGCTGTCAACCGGGCACCCACGCAGACACCGACCCAGTTTTGGGCTGTCGGTGCCGCAGGAGCCCTTTGCCCGGCCAGGGCAGCGGGGGGCCGGGACCAGGACCCCTCTGCTTCCCTCGGGTGTGCAGGGGCTGCAGCTCGCCTGCCCGCTCCTGCGATGCTGCCAGCTTCACCCCACAGAGCCTTGGTCCCCAGTGAAACACCCCTGGCACCAGGGAATATCCGATTTTCACGCTTTCAGTGGCTAATTGGAAGATTTTGAAGCGATTCGGGTCCTTGAGGAGGCGGGTGCCCCGGCCGCAGCCTCGCTCGAGGCACAGTGGCTCTTCCACGCCATCCCCAGGGAGCTCACCCAGGCGGCGTCTCAAGGAACCGCGTGGCAGCGTGTAACGTCACCAGCAGATCCGGTGAGGATAACTCTGACCTGCAGAATCACATTTCCCCTACCCTCACTAAGCCAATCTTTAATATGGTGTGAGTGTCATATCAAATAATAACTGTCGTGTTTAACCTGTTGCTAATATCAGTCAAACAATCGGGGTAAGAGCCAGAGGCTCGTCTCTCTCGTCACCACATACTTACAATTAATATTTATACAGCCGGAGGATTTTTATTTTGAAAGGGAATTTTAAGTTGTCCTTCATATTTTCAGACGCAGGCTGCAAAATTTATAGGCTCTCCTTCACCTTCACTCTGAGAGAACTAAGCTTTTCATCTGGCACACATATAACTTTAGCCTGTAGGGACAGCTACGAAGCCAACCACGGCCAGCGACCGCAGAGAGCCGGGGAGGAGAGGGGAGAAGCCAGCAGTCCTGGCCCCAGCTTGGAGGGCTCGGCCCCCCACGGATCACAGGCTCGGTTTCACAGAGGATACTGGAAATGCCTCGGGATTAAGGATGGGAAGATGACTTTTGGAGCAGTTGTTTAAAAAACAAATGCAAAACTTTTACCCTTTGGCGAAAGTGTTAATAACTTCCCATTGCTCTATGTGGAATTTTTATGATTATTTATTCACAATATTCCTGAATATCTTATTGTGAAACTAAAATTAAAATATCCCAATAGGCTATGGCAGAAACCTTTGCATAAACCTGATAGGAATTTTTTTTTTAATAAGTCCCCAAGGTAAAAAAAAAATTACAGAAGAAAATGTTTCAAAATAACTGTTCCCAATTAAAACTTCACCCAGGGTTTACACTCCACAAGTTCTCTTCTTTTTCAACACGATAAGCATAAAAATGACACATGCCCGGCCAATGAAAATGAGCCAGTAACTCAAGTGATTTATCCACTCTGCCTGTGCAAAACACGGCCCCAGGGACACGGGCCCCCCTCCTCCTTCCCTGCGTGATTCGCACTCACGCGCGTACCTGCTCTTCCCGGCAATCTCACCCGTGCACGGGAAGGCTCGTGTGTACGTGTGTACGAGACACACGTGCAGTAACACACCAACGCACCCCGCCTGGGCACGCACAGCCACGCGTGAGCACCGGGAACCTGCCCCGCTGCCATTCCCAGACACGCTGTAGCTGCCAAACCCTCCTCCCTGAGAAACGGGCCGGTGCTCAGCCCTCCGGTGAAGCAGGAGAGGACCCGGAGCATCCGGCGTCCGCCCCAGCACAGAGAGGGCAGCACCCGGCGCTCGCACCAGCCCTGTCCCAGAGGAAGGCGAGGGAGGAACAGCCCAACGCTAATCGCTCCTAACGACGGCGGAGTGGGAACCGCGTGCCACGCTAGCTGCCCAGCCGGAATGGCCAAACTCCCTTCTGTCATTTCTCTCTTCATTATTCCCTTGCATTTTTTAATTAATATCAATAAAAGATACATTAGAATTGCAGAAATCATGGAAATGTCAAACATCTCTCAGTCGCTTTGGTAAGAACTTTGTTAAGTACCAAATGCAAATGCGCAGCTGGTGCCTCTGACATTTTGGTTCCTTGGCTGGCACAGGCTAATCAATTCCGTTTCTAATTTTAATTTTATCAGCAGCAAATCTGTTAGATTTTTAAGGCTCTGATGTAGGCCAATTAATTTCTAATCAAATTACCTACGTTCTGATAGGTTTCGCCTGCGCACTCGGCAGCGCCGCTGTTGCAATCCCAGGTCTGCAGCCCGTGACCTTGCCGGTGGCCGACGGGAGCGACACCACGTCTTGCTGCACTCGGCGAGGACACGTTAATTAACCCATTAGCGGTGTAATGGGCAGAGCGCTGCACAGGCTGGACAGGCTCCCCCTCCTCTCGCCTGCTGAAATGCTCAGCCCCAAAAACATGCAGCCCCAGCCTGTCCTGCAAACCGCGCCGGGACCTCAGCCCTTCCCGCGGGCTCAGACCAGCTCCCGTGCCATCGTGCCATCCAAACGTGCCGTCGCTACAGCTGTGCCCCTCGCTTGCCATCTTAAAAATATGATGGCAACTTTCCGAGCAATCACAAGTATTTTTAATTCAGCTGAAGAACAGCGCTCGCCCGTGGGACCTGCGGTTATCAGCTTAAAAGCAAGGGGTCCTGCCCAGCATTTCCAGCATCCTGCGGTCCCCAGCACGTCCCTGCCCGGCCAACCCCCTGGGGAAGGTCCCTTTGCTGGTCCCCTCCCCGCGTGCCACCCACCCATGACCCGCAGCAGCGAAAACGCCCTGTTTTCCACCAAACAGGGCCCCCCGAGGTGCTGTCTGAGGGTCCGAGGCCGCGAGCACACCAGCGCGTGCGCGAGGCGCTCGTTGCTTAACTGGGGAAGTTTCTTCATGACAAAAAAAGAAACTGTTGAGTTTTTAAACCTGCTAGAATAGGGAGCAGAACTGGAAATACGGTCCCTCTCAGTGTCAGCTAATTTGCTATTTAGGTGCTGGTTTTAAAAAACGTTAGGCGATGTACAGCAGGAGTTTGTATTTATTGCCATTTAAATTTTTTAAGCTTTTTTTTTATTTTTGCCTGCAAGTCTCTTTGACGAAGGGTGTTATTAGTGTGGCAATTACCAACCCGGCTATCAAACTTGTGCAATGCAGCATTAAATAAATCTCAGAATTGATTGCTTTCCCATTTTGAACAGATATGTATGTGTCTATGTGTGCATATATATATATATGCTGAAATATCTGCGCCTATGTGTGTCTGCTTGATTGTCAAGTGGGAATGAATCACAGCTAAAGCTTGATTTTGCTTAAAGATACCTTTAAAAAGAAACACTCTTAAATACCAACATTATTACTTACAAGAAGTATTTCCTGGAAAAAATGTGATGGGTTTAAAGCAGGGATGGCTTGCCAGGACAGAGAGAGGGGCCAGGGCTCCTGCTCAGGTCATGCACGCAGCCACAGGGACCCTGAGGCCCCTCTGCCCCCACCCATGCTCCCCCTTTCTGACAAGGGACCTGGTTCTGACTCTCAATGGAAATTATTTTACATAAACCGGAATAATTTCTAGGGACCATTTTCAGGCCCATTTGCTTGATGAGTGGCCACAGCAGGAACACAGGGATTTGTTGGCTCATGGGCTAGATCCAGGCTTGTTATCCATGCCAAACACTCAGCCACCAGCATCCCTGACATGAGCAGCACGGGATGTTTGCTCTGGAATCAGCTTATTCCAGGTACCAGCCCACATCTCCTCCCAGCGCCAGCCCCACGGAAGGGATGCTCTGGGGAAGTGCTGCCCTTCATGCCAGTGACATCCAGGAGACAAGGGTGGGGTGACTTGCCCAAAGCTCAGGCAGTTCATGCATCCCCCCGTGCCCTCACCCTGAGATACTGCGCTCGGCCGCGGCGACGTGTCAAGCAGCGCCGTGCCGTCCTGCACCGCTGCTGGGGCACAGCGTCAGGCTGGCACCGCACCACGTGCCACCCTGAAGCTGCGGGAGGGACTGCTCGATTTCTGTCGCACACAGGACAAAGCCAACGTGCACAAAGCCTGCTTCTCGGCCACCACAGGAGAGTCCCTGTGCCCAGGGCAGCATGGGGACGGAGGGTGGAGACGCTGGTCATGGCATTGCTGAGCCTTGCCGGGACACTGGAAAATTTGCCTCCGGGATGTTGCTGCCTCTTTGTGCTGAGCAAATACAGCACATTAGGGAACGTGGCTATGGGTAAGCAATCCACAACCAAACGGCATCTTTCAGGGATGCCCCAACGCTGCCAGGCGGCACAGAGCAGCAGCCAGGGCCGCCCCCCCAGGCTGGAGGGGCCCTCGGTGCTCACGTCCCCAGGGGCTGGATCCAGCCCAGCAGCCGCCGTCTGGCTTTTCACCGGGGTTGCATTCGGCTTAATGGCAAGACAGGAGGGGGAATTAAAGTCTTAAACCAGCTCAGTCTGGGGAGCAGAAATCAGAGCAGAACAAGGGAAGGAGTGCTCCTCCTAATCAGGAGAGACACCAGCTCTTCATGGGCAGATTAGCCTTTTAACTGGCTCTCTAACAGTCAGTCAAATCCAATCCCGTCTCTCTCCTGACGGTTTCCACCACCAGCCGGCTCTGCTCACACACGCGCGTGCCCTGCTTGCTTCCACCCGTGACGGGAAGCTTTGTCTTCCCTCTCCTCTCCCCCAGCAAAGGAACCCGAGCCAGTGTCACAACCCATTATGCTGCAGAGCTGTACGGGCTTTAACATCGCTGATGAAAGGATCGGCAACTTGTTCATTTACAAGCCAGAAAAATAATGAGTTGGAGACTGAAGACAAAGATCGAGTTCGGGTGACATTTACCTCCCGTGGCAGCTCCTGGAGGATTACTCGGGCTGGGATCATTTTCTCTTTGCCTTGGTGGCACGGCTCTTCGTAAGAGCGTTTGTTTTCCTCCGGATGCCAAGTTTCCCAACCCGGCCTCGCGCTGCGCGTGCCGTGTTCAGTGTGCACCTCTGCTTTCACGCATACCTGTCCACTCCCACATGAAAGAACCTGCACATGCAAAACTTGATGTTAATGAAATCAGATGGGTTTGGGGATCCACTTCTGCCAGTCAGCCACAGCACTTCTGTCCCAACAGCTTCTGCAGACAGTTTCCACGAGAAGCACGCGCCAGTTATCCCAGGAACGGCACCCCACCACAGCCCCTGGGGCCTTTCACAGCCAGGAGGGAAGAGGGCAAGAGATGAACCGTTTGCTCGCTGCAGCAGGGACCCACATCCCGACACCAACAGCGGTGGCGCGGTGATGTCCCGCAGCAGGGAACGGGGCAGCGCCACAACAAGCCCCCCGGGAAGCACTGACCTGCTGCCGGGGGCAGATCTTGATCTTGTCACAAGCACCAGCTTTCTGCTCCTCCCGCCACCCTGCCCGCAGTACCTGCCTGCTGGGGCACAGCCTCTGCCTGCAGCGCAGAGCAAACCCCCCCGAACGCGCGTCAGTGCAACTCTCCAGCTTGCACATTCATTAAGCAGCTTGAAAAGCTCAAGCTTTATTGTTCCAGGCCCAGAGGGAAGCAGTCAAGAGCGCATCCTACCACTGCTCCAGGTTTGTAAATGCTCCATCGTTATCTGCGGTCCGTAGTAATCTCCAATCTTTATACTTTAATTTGTAAGTCAAAGAGATTTTTCAGCCTTTCATGTGCCGAATGACAGGCTCGGCTCCATCCCCCAGCATTTCCTCTCTGACTCACTCATTAGAAGGTATTTTAAAATATGTGCTAATGACAAAAAGCATGTTTTGATCTTTAGTCTTATGAGTAAATAAAGAAACTCCCCTTTTGGGGTATTGAAAGAGGTTTTTGCCTCTTCCCACCCCACATCCGTGGGCCCTGCGCTGTGAGCCAGGATGTGATGCCCTGGGCGCTGCTGCACAGGGCGCTGGGGCTCCATCTGTGCAGGAAACCTGCTGCCTCGTAAGCAAACCTCAGCTGCTTCTCCTTGGCTGCCGTGCTCGAGGCTGAGCAAGCAGCTACTGCGCCGGGCCAAGGGTGCTGCCAGGGACGCACATCCCTGCTCCTGCACTCGCTCGTCCCACAAAACCTGGTAAAGGTTCTGTCTCCGTGCAGAAGAGGCTGTTTGAATGCATCACCTTTGCTGGCAGGGGTGTCAGCAGGGTGGGACACAGCTCTGCTCTGCAAAAGGGCTGCAGGTTTCTACACAGCGACAAGCAATACTCACCCAATAGTTCTCACTCCCACCAAGGTTAGCAGGACAAGCCAAAGCAGGAGAACCACATTACTGCTTTTATCACCACGCAAGGGATTTTCATCCCTTGTATGAGCTGTCCTGTTCAGAGGCTTTGTCCTCCTCCCTCTCTGACTGCAGCCACGCACGGGGTGGAAGGAGAGGGAAACGTGTCTCCATCTCCCCAATTTGCAGGATAACTAAGGGGAAGCACTGGAGCCAAGATGTTGAAATCATGCATCCTAATGCGATGTTGCTGCGCAACCACAGCAGAGCAGCAGGCGTGCCTGCGAGCGGGCGTCCCCGCGGGAGGAGAACTTGCATAACAGAAGTTTCTCTATTGACGTGCCGATCCCGCGCTGGCTTGTTCCTCCTCCCCGCACCTTTCCCTCCAGGACGGCAGCTGTTGCTTGAGCGAGCCCAGTGCTTTTTTTGCCTCATCAATCTATCCTGGTGGGCCTTCCATACATTTCTTATTATTCTGCCTGACATCTGTTCACAACTTGTTTCTAATTCCCGTCTCTGCTCCTCCTTGTCCGGCTCTGGCCGTAGAGCTTCTTGCGCAGACCCAAGGCACGTGCAGCTTGCTGGGGAAAAGCCTCCCACCCCACCCGCCCTGTGCCTGGCACGGGAGAAGTGGTTTTTCTTGGAAGGGGAATCTCTGCAGCACAGTCCCACGCAGGGCCAGGGTGGTGGAATGGGGTGAGAGCCAGTTCCCACAGCAGCCTCACACTCACCAAATCTGCATTTCAGTGGACTGCTAGATAACCCTTAACAGAACCCTTAATATCAGCTTTTTAAAGGACAAAGTCAGCTCTGAGCTATTCTGGACATACACAGGTGCAAGTGAGAGCCAAACACTGCCCAAAGTTTGCAGGATGCTTTGGATCCTCTGGAAGGAAAGGGATATAAACTAACGGGTGGATGCCAGCTGGTAGTGGTAAGCAGATGGCAGGAAGACTGCTGAGAGAGAACTGCTTTATTTACTTGCTTATTCATTAATAGACCATATTTTGGGAAAAGAAAGTGAACCTGACATGGTACCACCCACCTGCACTCAGAGAGAGCGGGCACAGGCCACGGCTACCTGCGCCTCTCCCCATTCCTCCTGCTGCGGGTTCCAGCTCCCTCGTATTTATCTGCTGTTTACAACGGCTGGTAGACAGGGATCGGGCCCCTCCAGTCTTCTGCCCAGTTCCGCAAAGCTGGGCCTGATCCTAGAATGGGGATGGGATGGGAAAACGAATAGCGACACACTGCGAGGGCCACTTCCCTGCCTCAGGCAAGAGCAGCTCTGCTGTTCCGAGATGCTTGTTTACCCTATTCTTAGAAACCAAAAATCCCACATCCTCTCCAGCAACCTGTTCTCATGCTAATCGTCCTTGAAGTTGAAAATCTCTTTTGTTACAAGTGTTCACAGCGAGGACTTACCAGGATCCCGTTCTCCTCCAGCTTTGAGCCCCACTCTGCTTGTGCCACCACCCAAGGCCCTTCCATCTCATCCCACAATAATTTCAGTACGTCCCAAAGCTGCCCCCAGCATGAGAAACCCTGTGCCACCCCCAACTGCTTTGAACCTCACCTCCAACACTGGGTTCTTCCTAAAGTGGTGGGCAAGGACAGTGGGCCCAGGCACAATAAATCCCACACAAACCCTGGGGCGACCCAGGTGCTCTCAGGGCAATTGGCCCCCACAGCACAGTCCTAACGGCTCCCAGCTGATGTGCCAAGGGATCCACACATCCGCAGGGCCTCGTTTGGGTAAAACCTTCAGAGCTCCAGCATCAGCCGGAGCAAAAACGCCCGAGTACCAGATCTTGCTACAGCTCGCTCCCCCAGAGCTGGCTCAGTGGCAGGAACACTCTTGCCTTTCAACTTGAATTTAATTACAAAATAATTAACTCAGCAAAAATTCAGGAGTCGTTTAGCACATGTGCCTATCTCATACTCTACAGCAAGAGCTTCCTTTTATCGCTCCGCTGGCTCTTGCTAGCAGTGCTGAGAGTCGTGAAGCTCCACAGCCCTTCCCCTTCTCGTTCCAGCTGCATTATGTTTCTCAGGTTGTTGGATAAAACCACCTCAAGTCTCATCTTGGGTTCAGCCTCAGCAACCATCCTCCTGATGCCTTTAGTCGCTGGGTTTCATGGAGGAAGGTGGCAGAAGGGACAGATCCAGCACCCCAGGCTTCCCCTGCCCTGTGCCCCCCGAGCAGCACGGCGATGCCAGCGGGTTTTGCTTCGAACATCAGGGTGGAGGGTGGCGATGCCCAGCCCAGCCCTGGCACCTTGCACACCCCCACCTCTGCTTGCGCAGCAGCGAAAGGCACGGGAGCATGCTCGCCACCGCTACTCCAGCTTCGTTTGTGTTGTTGCTAATTGAGCTTTTCTTCCTCTCTCTTGTTTTTGCTGTCAGTAATTAGCATTAATAATCCCCCTCCCCTCCACGGGGAATATGAAACAAATCCTCCCGCGAGAGCGCGCCACCTCCACGCTGTTCAGCCCCGCTCCGATCCCAGAAAGAAGAGGCAGCCTCCGCATCCCCATGCACCCGCCTCCTCCGGCTGCTGTTTTGGGGTGCAGAGGGGAGGAACCGCTGCAGGAGCGGTGGGAACCCACCTCCTCCCGCTTCGCCTCCTCGGAGGTGGGCAGGGAAAGGCAGGGCGGCAGAGTCTCTGGGAAGGAGCTTGCCCAGAAACTACAGAAAAGGATTTCCGGAGCCAGGAGAGGAGGAACTCGGGTGGGGAGGAAGCATGGTGGAGCCTGGTGGGCCTTCAGTGCCCACGGCCGGGAATCCAGCCCTTGGCCACACCGTGCGGGGCACCGCTGCGGTGTGTGAGCTGACCTCTCAGTCCTGAGAGATACCTGTCTCCCACCCTGCTTTTGCTGTACGTTTTTCCCCTTCTTGATGAAAAGAAGTTCTTTTCTGATTGAACTAATTATGCTGATTGAATTTCCTCCCTCTCTCTGTCTCTGAGTGTGAAAGGTTTCCTTAATTTGATGGGGGTAATTGTTATGCACACACTGTCAGATGTTAATGCGATTCCGTGATTGACAGGTAATCAGCACATCAGTTGTACAAAAAGAGTGAATAAGTCTGTAATTTTATTTCCCCTGATTCCAGTGTGTGGGATGGCAGGAAAATCTAAATTAGCAATCAGGGAAGGCAACCCTGCTCCAGAGTGAGCTGCTAACAGCCCAGGTGGATGGCTGGGATTGCAAGGTCTCACTCCAGCTCTGAGGGGCTTACCTGCAACCACGCTGCTCACGGCGCAGCCTCGTACGGCTGCTTTTCACGGGAGCTCATTCGGGGTTCAGGTCTGCTCCCACCAGTGCCTCCATCCGCGCTCCTGGGGCAGCATCCGCACACGGCGTGCAGGGCTCCAGTGAGAGTGGAAACCCGCTTCCTACAGAGAGAGGCAGAAACATCCTCAGAGTCCTCAAAGTTTTGGTGCCCCAAAGTCCCCCCAAGACACCTGTGAGCGAGGTAAAGCCGCGGGGGCTTTGCATTCTGGAGGATGAAGTCGCATGAGGATGCACGGCGCTGGGGCCATCCCCAGGGTGCGAGCACGCACTGCTCACAGCTGCTGCCAGAGAAAGTAAGACACAGGGGTTGTCGATAAGGCAGTTGCTGGCTGGGTGCTCCCCTGGGCTCCCCACCACAGCGGCTCGGAGATTTTTGCTTTGCACCTTCCATTCGGGCCGGCGGGGCTGGGTGACAGAGGAAGACCTAGCCCAGCGCTCCCACCAGCAGCTGACAGCGTCTGCCCATTTCATTTACTGCTGTCAGCTGCCGACGGGCCCCAGACAGGCAGGAGGTACGAATGCCAACACATAAATTTCTCCAGAACATTTTCTGAGGTTTCTTATGTTCTTGCTGTTCTTTCTTTAGTGAGGCCCTGATGTAATTCTTTGCTCGTCTCCTAGCTTGGATCCCGGGGACATCGCTGTCTGCACAGCAGCACTGATTTCAAACGCAGCGCAGAAACCTGTACCCAGAGCGATTTGCTCTTGCTGCAGAGGCTTGTGCCTCCACACAGTGTCCGGGTGCAGCCTTGTGCAAACAGAGCTGCGGGAGGAGCGCACAGTCGCACAGCATCAGCTGCCCTGGGGCAACCGGTGAGCCGGGAAACCCACCCACGGCTGGAGGAGAGAACCGCAGGGTAAGGAAGCCAGCAACCATCTGCAATGCCCCAAACGAGCTAGCTTCTCCCTCCTCTCCCCTTGAGCTAGAAGAGATCCGCAGCGGTTCAAACAAAAACCCGTGCCCAGGGAGCAGGCGCTGCTGGTACCCCTGCCCCGGGCGGGCCCCGGCAGCCGGGCTCCCCCCAGGCACCCGCCACCCCCAGCAGCTCCTGGAGGCAGAGGTCCCCCAGCCACCCCTCCCAAGGGAAGGGCCGAGCGCTCCGGCCACAGGCAGGACCTGCAGCTCAGGGCTGGGGGTCGCAGGCCATGGGGGCGGTGGAGGGGCCGAAGGACTGTGACCGGCATCCCCTGGGCGCTTGCACTGACATGGTAAAGGGTCACGTCCTGTGCATGAAGAGCTGGGAGCAAACAGCTGGATTTACCCTCAGTAACATTCATCTGAAATATGTAAAACCCCGTTTGGGAGGATTTCAGTCTTTAGTGAGGCTGGCTCTCTTCCCCAGAGCATCATAAAACAGGCTGTTCAAGGCAAAAAGTCTGCGCTGATCCGGATGCGCAGCCCTGCCCTGCACTTCAATAGGATCGAACGGGGCATAAGCCAGCAAAGAGCTCTGCCCATATCCGAGATGATGCAGGAGACTCAAGGAGCTTAGTGGTTCTTAAGGAAAGAAACGGGGTGTGAGAGCAGATTAGAGCCGGACCTCACCGCAGTCAGTAAATCCCAAGGAAAAGAAGAGCGCGCTACGCTGGCAGAGCTCCCCTCTCACCGCAGAGCACGCAAACCGTCTCCAGCTAAAAGGGTGTTTGACACTGGAGAAAATTAGACAGGTATTTTTGTATCCAGTGTAAGTCACGTGCAAAACAAATTGCACAGGGCAGCAGCAGGAGCAGCTGGTAAAGGCAGATTAAAAAATCAGATTTAGATAAGCATCTTCAGGCAAGAAAGATACTTAGGATTAGGCTGCTAATTTGTAATCACAGATGGGGATAGGGCTGTGCTGTCTAGGCAGTGCAAACGGGCTGGAGGAGGAGCACCAGGCGCTGCATACGTCGCACGCAGGAGTGGGGGGACGTGCCAGGAGGAAAGCACCCACGGCCGGGGGCACCCTGCGAAGGGCCGGGATTACCCCGGGGCTTGGCGCTGCCCGGGGACCCCAGCAACCCCCTCTCTCGCACGGAGCAGATCACCCCCTCGCACCACAGCACAGTGTTGCTCACAAAAATAAAACCCAGCACGTGACTCTCAGTGTCTTTTACAGGCTAGAATGAAAGATTAAATACTAATTAAACCGAACACCGCGGCGTGCTGAGGGCCTGACTGCGGGGCTGAAGGCAACGTAAATACTTGGGAGCACCAGAGATTCACGTAACTTCTCTTCCCCTACGTGAAGGTAATTTCCACTTCAGCACACTGCTCATTTGCTTTTTTTATGACCTGAATCAGGAATTTTCTACTAACCTGTGCCTCAAATACTCTGGAATATTTGTGAATTGATGAGGATCAGGACAGTTTAAACAAATTGTCTCTAACTCTCCTGGTTTGCGCCTCGCCGGGTGCCGGCAGTGCCGGGCTGGCGGGGCGGTGGGTCTCACCACAGCCGCAGGGTCTGGGGCAGAGTCCCAGCCGGGGGTTTCCGCCGGCCAGTACTGCTGCGGCGAGCGCAGGGTGGCTGCTCGTCCGCGTCAGATGCCGAGGGGCTCCGTGTTTGCGTATCTGCGGCATCCAGAGAAAACGTGCTCAGCTGACACGTAATGAGTCCTTTCCACGCTAATCACCAGCAGCAGAAAGTGACATGTTGGAATCAAAGTCAATGCAAATAATAAATAATAATGAAGTGGAGGCGCCCCCCCCATCCCAGCGGGTCTCCCGGCTGCTGGTTGGAGCTCGCTCCCCGGGCAGGCGCAGCCCCTGCTGCCGGGTGCTGCTGTGTGAGGGAGGTGGTGGGATGCTGAGGGATCCCGGGGTCCTGCAGGCTGACAGGGACATGGCACAGGCGCCTGTGCTCCCCAGCTCCTCTCTCCCACCAGCCCCAGCTCCCTTCCCGGGCTGGGAAGAACAAACCCACCGGACTTTGCTTGCTCTTACTGGATTTACCAGCCCAGCCCAGCCCAGCCCTGGGTAGCAGCAGGGGGTTCCTCCGAGGGGACACCAACTGCTGCCAAAATTGCTGCAATACTGCGGTTTCATCCGCCCGCCCCAGCGCACGGGTGCAAGCGCGCATCCGAGAGCGTGAGCGACCCGCATCCAGGCCGAGCTGTGAGCTGCGGGAGCTCCCCGCTGCCGAGCAGAAATGCGGGAGCGAGGACTGTAGGTGGCAATCGCATCTTGTGAGCAGGAGGGAGGCGGGTGCTCCGGCCGCCGGCTCTGCCCGAGGGCAGCGAGCTGGGGAAGGGGCTCCACTGCCAGCGAGCCCCCGAGCCCACCCGCTCGCCCACATCGTGCCGTGGGTTCCGGCTCTCCCTGCCCGGCTCTTACACACTTGCCGTGCTCTAACAAGGAGCCAGTGCTCTTCCCTCAGCTGGGAATAATTTCTAGATGCAAATAACTAGATCCATCCTGGATGTTGAGCCCTTGCAAACCGTGTTTTTCAGCCACAGGCCAGGTCCCAGAGAGGAGCCCCCCTCCCAGCCGGGGGCTGCTGTACAAACTGGATGGGTGCACTGGTGCAGGCTGGCCCGCTGCATGCCGTGCTCACAGCAGCCCGCACTGATGTTCACAGCACCAACGCAGTCATGCTGCATGGCAGAGATAAAAAAGCATTATTCAGCCACCCAAGTGCCAAACTGCACAGCCTTATTCGGTGCTTCTGAGAAGCAAGAGGTGCATTAGCCACAGAGCAGCTGGCTCAGAGTACCTCCTGCCCTGTCCTCGTGCACAGGCGGCGTGCCGAAGCCATGTGTGCAAGGCAGGCACAAGCCTGGAAGGAGCCGAACTCCGCTTCCCAACTCCTGCTTTGCAGCTGACCACCAAACAGGTAAAACTGCCAAGAACAGGGACGTGCCCAGGGGCGGGTGTGGAGCTGGAGCTGGCGCTGGCCGGCAGCCCCTGGCTGGGACATGGCAATGCTCCAGCAGCTCGCGGCTGGACCATCAGCATCTCTGCTGAAGGCACCTTGACAGGGTCTGCCGAGAGGATCGTGTGTGCTCAGCACACACACAACATGGAAACTGGGGAGGGGGGTGTAGAAAAGAAAAGAGGCGATGGATTGTTTAGCAGTTGTCTGTTACAAGCGCTGCTGGAAGCCACATCTTTGTGCCACCTTCCAGCAGCTGCCACCTCTGTGTCCTGCCTGGAGAGGGGCCGGGGACGGCCAGGACGCCTCTGCACAGTACATGTGGGACAGGACTGCGCAGGTCAGTGCCCAGGCTGGGGCAGCGCATAGCACGGGGTCCGGCACAGCCACGGTGCCACCGGCTCTGCCCCCTGATCCGGTTGCACGTGCCCTGGCTGGCCGTGCGGCCGCTTCCTGCGTAAGTGCTCTGCGGCCGTGACCCACGGCTGCAACGGTGCCCTTGCCGTGACAGCTTCGGCAGTGATGAGAGCAGCCCTAAGAGCAGGCAGGCTGGTGACAGGCTTTTAGCGACACTTTCATCTGACCCCACGCACCCGGGGGGCTGCGGTGGCTCCGTGTGCCCCCACATCCCTGGGACGGATCCCACCCGCCAGCGGCCACGGCAGCGGCACGCTTGGCTGGCTCCCGGAGGTACAGCAAGGCAATTAGAGCAGTTGGTCGTGATTTCTTCCTGCTCTCACGCCTTCACGCTTTCTTTCACACGCACACGTGGCGTTTGCGCTGTTTCTCGCCCTGGCACAGACACACGTGTGCTGCTCCTGTCACTGGCAGACACTGCAGGGGAACCACTGGGTCTGACACCCTTTTACTCCCGTTCAAGGTCCTGTTCTTTCTGCTCACAGCACAGTTCATCAGCTATGGCTTTAATTAAAAAAAGGAAACCCCAGATGTTTCTGGCTGTGGCTTACACCGGGTTATCCCACCGCTGGAGTGGCACACACAGCCCTCGGTCGCAATGAAAATCAGACCCAGGAGCTATAAATCACTCCTCTTTGTCAAGCTTCTCAAGCATGAAATAGCCCCACAGCGGCTCCAAGGGCTGCTGACCCCTGTGCAGCAGGACGTGGCTCTGCCTGCGCGGGCAGCCGACCTGCGCCTCCTGCCTCCAGCCAGAGCTGGCTCTGCTACCTACCCATCCGGGTGGGACGCCCACCGCCGCGCCGGGGTCACCCCTTCCACGGGGAGCACAGCTCTGCCAGCAGCTACGCCGAGTTAGCCCGTGGGCAAGCAGCCAAACGCTTTGGTTCTCACCCTGTTCCCACGCCTAATGGGAGAAATAAAATAATTTCCTCTGATGTTATTTGGCGTGGGTGGCCAAAACCCCTGAATTCTCCATCCCCCTTCCCTTATCTGGAAGAACAACTGACATCGAACCTAAAGGGAAAAGCAATGCTCGAGCCTCTGTGTGTCCAGGCTGGAGGAAGCTGCTAAGGAAAATACCGGGTTGCAAAAGCACCAAGGGAAAATCTTCGGTGAGCGGCAGCAGCAAGTGCTCACGTGCAGGGACGAGCAGTGCTGGGAGGCGCAGAGCTGACAGCAGCCACGGGAGCAGCCTGGCCACAGCGGCCTGGAACCGTGGAAGCATCTGGGCAATAAAAATCTCTGTCCTGGGTGGATTTTTCATTTATTGGTGAAGATTGCAGAGGTGAAAGCAGGCCGGGGGATGCACGCCAGGCAGCGGCAGCCGCCTCCCGAGGGCAGCGTCGCTGTTTCGGCCATGGGACGCCCCTCAGTCGGGGCTGTGCAGCCGTACGGGGTTGGTTTATGCTGGGTGTGAAGATCTTCTCATGCAACGTGCTGGTCTCACGCCACTACAGCTCAACAAGCCCAGCGTGAAGCAGCAAAGGCAGGGGAGAGTGTTAAGTCCTTTCCTAGTATTTTAATAGCATCACAACACTTCAACACACGGATAAGAGCCTTGGGTGAGAGCTGAGTGTCATCCAGCTGATTTTCTCTGCCCTGCAGCACCTCGTACCCTTTCCCTGCCTCGCTCCCAGCCCTCTCCGAGCTGCCTGCCTCGGGCTGCTGGTTTCACTGCAGGCAGCCGCTTTTTGCTTTCCATTTCCCCAGCAGGAAGGCATTTACCCCCCCCCGTACCTCTGCTCCCTGGCTGGGAGCAAGGTGCGCGCTGTGGCCGACGGTGGGCAGCAGCTCCGAGCATCCTTCTGGGGCAGCGGCAGCGCCGGGAGGGCTGGGCAGCTGGAGGTGGTAGGGCTGACCCAGGGCTGAGCCGGAGCCGTGAGCTGCCCAGATTGTTCCTTTCTGCGCTTTCTTTCTCAGGGGGGCCCTGGGGCAGCGTCCCGGCAGCAAGGAGCGGCGGAGCCCCACCAAAACCAGGAAGGATCTTCTCCTCCACAGCTCTTGTGGGTCTGGGCACCAGCGTTGCGGCAGGTCAGGGCCACCGGCACGGCTCCCGGCAGGGAATTCTGGGTCAGAACTCACAGAAAATGGAGCTGCTGAAAACAGAAATTCCTGGAAGCTGTCCGCTTTCTTCAAAATATTTAGAATTTCTGTCAAAAAAAAAGGCTGACAACACCCAAACTGACTCCTTTGGACCAGCTTCTCTTTCTGCAGTTTTCAGCCAACATTTTTCAGTGCGTTTTGGCAGAAAATCTTTGGGTTTTGACAGTTGTTCTTTTCTCAACGACAAGCTGACGTCTTCAACTACATTTTTTTTAGAATACTTCTGAGTTTTGGTTGTTGGAATTTGACTCAAGAAAAAGAAGCTGATTTTCACAAACCCTCCAATAACAAAAGTGAAATTATCAGTGGGTCTGGGACAATCCGAGGCGGCTGGTTGTGGGGAGCCGTCGGGAAAGCTCAGGCAGGTGTTGATGGGGAAGGGGAATGGGGGACAGAGGAGACCTTCACCTTCACACTCCTCATAGCTCAGCCAGGAGAATCAGATTTACTCATTGTATTTCAAATGCTCGTGTCACCGTTGCCTTCTGCCGCTGAGGCTGAGAACTCCTTGGCTCCTGCCAAGGCCTGGAACGAAGCGAGCGGCTGACTCGAGTTTCTCAGCCGCTGCCCCAGTTTTGGGGTCTCCTCTGGTCCAGACTGAGCATCACCGAGTCCCTCCTCGCACTGACCTTCCTCCATAAATCAAGAAGGCACCAGGCAGCTCCATGTGATAAAACTGCAGCCCGATCCCCGCTCCGAGCACTCGGGGAAAGCCCTGAAAGCCCCTTCCCTGGTGCAGCTGGACAGACCCAAGTGTCCAGGTTTGCTCCTGCAGCCTCCCAGGACTTCCCGGTCCCTGAGCTCCAGCTCCTGCCTGACCGTCCGCTCTCCCCAGCGGGAAGAGGATGAGCCCCAGCTCGGGTGTACTCGACTGTCACACGTGTGAAACATCTGTATTACTGTTGTCCTGACATAGTTTTTTACAATTTATTACGTGCAGATGGACTCTGGGAATGTAGTTGTTTTAATTACAGTGAAACGCCAGGCAAGATTGGTTATGCAAGTCAATAAATCACTCGACTGCACTGATTAAACAGGAGTAATATTTTGAATAAGTGACTGTCTCAGGAATGATCATTACTATATTACATTATCATTCTCCTCTACATGTATATTGCAAACAAAATTAAATTAAGATGTCAAGTTGCAACAGAGACTAGACACTAATTGCAGCGAAGGCAGCTAGGTCCTTTTTTCCCCTTCCTGAAAGGTGAGACTCAGGAGCAAGAACCCCAGGGAACACCGTCTGCCGAGCGGCTTTTCCCATCCGTTCTCTGGGCTTTGACACTCACCTGCAGAGTTTGCTCTGCCGCGCTCCGGGGCAGCGCCTGCACACCATGGTGACAGATGGAAGGGGGATTAGGGGAAATGTTCCTATTAGGCAGAAAAGAGATGGATGCCCTTATGCCACGCGCAGGTTCCACCCAGGGCAGGGGTATGCTCTCCGTGCCTGAAGAGGAGCCCAACCCAAACGCCAGCTCGGCTTTAGCCAGCTGCCCCAGAGACACAGCTCTGCAGGCACACGACTGGGGGAAGCTTGGTGGGGTGACAGTCCATGACCTAGTGGTCCTCCCTAGTCTTAAACTCTCTGAAATGATGAATTATGTCAGGTATTCCAGGAGAACGTTATTTATTTGATCTGATTTTCACAGATAATTAATTTCTCTGAAAGTAACTACTGGTACCTTTAGGAAACATTGGCATTATCATTATATTTATAGCTTCTTCTTCTTAGGTAATTACTAATACATGAAGAATCTGATTATGGTCCCTGCCATGAAAGGCAGCAGTCTCTTGGGAGGGATACACCATTTGCCATCAAACGACAGAAAAGCCTGTATTAAACCAGCTTCCCAAAATAACTATAATGGTGCATCCTTGCTAGTTGCCAGAAAAGATACAAGAGAATATTATGAAGGTGAAATACTTCCTGATGAACGTCTTTTATGCTGAGGAGCCTCAGCCAGGTGCTGGAAAGCCTTCCAGCTGACCTGAAGTTAAATCTTGCATCAGAGAGCGGGCTTTTGTTCCCGAGCTCATCAGCTTGTTCCTGCTCTTCCAAACTACCTGGAACAAGCCGTGGGGCTGGCCGGACTCCACAGCCTTAAGCTCTAACTCTGCCGTGCCCCCCCGGTGCCCTGGGCCGTCACTGCCCAGCGGGGACGGGCTGCAGACGGGGCTGAGCCGCGAGCCACGGCCGGGCTGCGGGGCACATCCAGCTGATGCTGTGCTCCGCACGTGGTTTGTCATCGGTTGCACTAAATTAATTTTTTAGCACCAGCCAGCAGATGGGGTGTTAAAAGTCAGGGCGTAATTTGGGGAGTTTGCAGCGGTCTGGAATGTTCCCTTTATTTATTTTTTATTACCCCAGCGTTCTGAGAGCCCGAGCTGACATGTGCAATAGGCAGGACTGTTATCGGGGCTGGTTATCGCAGCCTGTTTCCTGGCTGTTTATGTTTTTTATACCATGAGCCTTTACATGGGAATGAGAAACACACGAGTCAGTCTGATACGCCTTGGCTCACCGCCACCGCTGTCTTCACTGTCACCAACATCCACATCCACCCACCTTCCTGCATCTCCCCCAGCAAGCCGGCCGGCTGCATCCCAGCTCTGCTGCAGGTGCCAGATCGGTGTCTTGGGATGTGCTCCCCTGCCTTCCTCTGCATCTGCCTCTGCCTTCCTCTGCCTCTGCCTTCCTCTGCCTCTGCCTTCCTCTGCCCCAGTTTGAAACACATTCTGCACGCTCACACTGCAGGAACAGGGGTTTATTTCACATTGGAGGAGTCTCAGCCAAGCTGGAGTGGAACGCATCTGGTTAGCATCAAGTTGTGTTATCAATAAAAAGAGAGTTTTGACTAATAATTTGCCAAAAAACTGCTCTCTGGAATGAAAAATGCCCTATAGGCTGCCAGCAGCAAAGGTGAGCTTCTCCTGCAGAGCTAGGAAAGTAATTCAAAACTGCAGGTAAAAACAAAAGCCTCTCCCACATCACATTCAGTAAAATAAGGTGCATTTTTAAGGTAATTTCTGTGTCATTCATGTTGGCTTCGGACTGCGTCTCATTTTCCTTGAAACAGCGTTCAGCTGTATCTCAAATGCGCTGCATGCTGAGATCTTTAACAGTCACCTCCACCCATTTCTCTTTCCTTTCCCTTTGCCTTGTGGGGCTTAGAAAGAGCCAGGAATGCCTTTTCTGCGCTGCAGCGCGGGCTGGCTGCAGCAAGGGCTGCACTTCGCCGTGGCTGCTGCACCTGCACAAATACCGACCTCCACCCCTGCAAAACGCGCAGCAAACCCCCGCGAACTGCGCGCGCGGTCGGTGCTGGTGCCGCTGCGAGCACAGGAGGAGGCGGCAACGCTGCCGCTCTTGCACGTGATCCATCCCCAAATTTAAGCCCTGCCTGTATGGCGCCGCCACAGGGTTACGCAGCGAGGGATGCTCAGCGAGGAGCCCGACGTGCCCCACTGACGTGGGGGCATAAGTAAAGAGAACATTCGGGGTCAACACGAGATTCATCGGCCGGATGAAGAACGTGAAGGTGGCAGGATGGCAGAGGGTGAGGGTTAAAGCGTAAAGAAAAGAAACGACTTTCTGGAAAGCACCGGCAGATCCGACGGTCAGACCTGGCTTTGCAGAGGCGTTTATCCACAGGAGAGGCTCCTTTAAGCTCTGCTGGTGTGAGATGCAGCCGCTTTAAAAACCTAAGTGGCATATCAAATAATTCACCGAGTGCCCACCAGCGTGGTGGGACCCCTCGGAAGGGGGTTGGGAAAAGAGACAGTTCATAAAAGCATATACAGCCCTTCGCCAGCCAGGCAGGGATCAACGTGGCAGCTGCAGCCAGGGAAGGATTACGGGGAGACGTGTCCCCGCATCGCTTGGGGCTGGACACAGCAGTGACCCTGTCGCAGGCAGAGACCCCCCCTGCCGCCCCATGCCACCACTGTGACCACGTCTCGGGGGACACGGCCCTTCATGCCTTTTGTACTGCTCTTGGCTTACAGACCTCGTTCTCTTCTTAATTGGCTTTTGGGGCTTATTCCTGATTATGTTAATCTCTTCATGAAAAGCTGTTTTCTAGCCCATTCGTACGTTTACACCCAAGCAGCATTTGGCAAAGCAAGATCTGTTAAGAGTGTCACAGCAGCTGGGGGAAAACGTGGTGCATCCTCGCTACGGCTCATGAGGAGTTTTCTGGCTGGGAAAAGGGAGAGCGGAACCGGCCGTGCCGGGGGGAGAGCTGCCGGAGCCCTCTGCCTCCTCCAGCCTGTGAACGGGGGTGGCTGTTTCCAGCACCGAAGGCTGGAAGAGACGTGAGCAGTCTCAGCCCTTGCACCGAAGCAGGCAGATCCGAGAGGCCGCCGTGACCCCGCGGGTGCAGAGGGGTGCGATGGCCAAGGCCGGGAGTCCCCCGGGTGAGGGGGCAGGGGTGCAGGCCCTGCGGCATAGGATGCCCAGGGGTCTGCCCTGCCTGGCCAGGGATGGAGGGATGAAACTTGCCGCAAGCTGGTTGGGGTGGGAGCAAAGTCCAGGAGAGGGGACAAGCCGTGGGCTGGGTGTCGCAGGGATGCAGGTCACCACTGGCACAAGACAAGGTAGCATGGCGCCGGTGAGCCCGGGTCTCAAAAGGCAATGGCACGTTCACCGTGCCAGGAGAGAGCTCAGGCCTGTGCTCCCCTCCCTCCTTCCCCTCCTCCACCAACTCCTCTTCCTCTGCCCCCAGTTCCAGCTCTGCAATGGTTAAAACGCAGATATTGCCTTTCTGCTCAGTGAACCAAGTGATAGGATTGCAGTTAATGGTAATTTGAACATGTTTGGTCAACTAGAAATACATAACTAGATTGAAACATGAAAATGCCCTACGAATTTATACAACTGATGTGTTTGAACGCAGTCAGCTGTTAACTTCATTGCAAGAAGGGCGGCAGAAATAATTTGCAACAACCCACACATTTCTTATTGAACCTTTGCAAAAGGAATAATGTATCAAATGTACCTATATGTCTTCCTCACACCTACATACACCGTCACTGCTCACTCAGATATTAGTAAACTGCAGCATTCAGGATCAGATATAAGAGGTTTTCAGCTACAGAAGCTCTCTCTCTCATCTGACCTTGCTGCTTTGATTGCCAGAGCTCTCGCGGCGGCTGCGGGCACACAGTCACGGCTTGCTTCTCCTCCCTCCCGTCTAAGTCAGGGACCTCACTCTTAAGTTTAACTTTGAGCTGCACAATGACCGTCAGGCCATCCGCTCATCCATCCTGCCATTTAAAGCAGGCTCTGCTGGCGCCATGGCAGAACAAAGCATCTCAAACCTCCTCCCCACTCAGAGCTGTCAATGAACCTGGCTAGGACACTACTGGTTTTTCTGAGAAATGTGTGAGAGACGTATAAGCCATTCCTGCCTGTTCCCCAGCATCCATGAGAGCAGATGGGAGCCGACCCGGCTGGGATCCCCCCACAGAAATTCATTTCCGTGCAGAGCTGGAGGTATTTCACGCCAGAGGCGCAGCCCCGGATGTTCCTGCTGGGATCTCTTCATGGTACAGTGATCCAAACCTCCCATCCCATCGGGTCTCTCTTGTTCTCCTATTTTCCCTACCACTTGTCACACTCCCTGAGAGTGAGATGAAGCTCTTGGATGGTCCATCTGTGCAGCCCTCCCTGGCGGGTCCAAGGGGAAAAGAGAGAGGATGGCGCTGGGGCGATGCTCGTGCCGAGGCTGGGGCTCTGCATCCCTCGCTCACGAGTTTGAGAGGCTGAGCCCAATGAGTTGCCAATAAATGCTCTAGCTTGCCTTATTTAGACTTCAGCATTTTCTCCTCTCATCTTGTTAAAGGATGTAATTTATGTTGTGTGTGTCCATTTAAGAGCCATTATATCCTAAATGAAAGAAGAGACGAAACATATTCTCTATTTAAAGCTTCCAAAATAGGCCTGATTAATATGTCCAATTGATTGTTCAGCTGTTCTACTTGCTAATCTGCAAAAACTAATTAGGCAAGTGGGAAACCAAAATACTGGGTCATTTCCATCGTGTGCTAATGAATGTTCTTCAGTTTAGCAAATGTTTTCTTTCCACCACGGAAAAAGAATAACATTGGAGCTAGATGTGGTTACCTTACAGAAGAAGCTGTACTACCAGTTAGATCCACCATCGACAAGCCTGAGTAGACTGGCCTGCAAAAAATTATGTACTGCCCCGCAGGAAGCCTCTGTTTTGGGCCAGACTGCAAACTAGCTTTCCGGGTTGAATCCATTCAAGAAAGGTGGTACTTTCACCACATTCCCAAGCTAATGCCCCTCCTTTCCCTCTCACATCTCCACCCCAGCTAATAAAGTCTTTTTGCCCAAAAGATGCCTCTCTGAAAGTGTCCTAGAGGGACTTCAGATGTTCTGGAAAGATCCTCTTCCTCCCTATCAGAATTACTTCAGAGACTTTCCTTCAACTTTCCATTTGCAATTTGCTGTGGATTCACTCTTGGTGCTTCAATTTTTGAGCATCTGCACATCACATCCTTAATTGCCTCAATGGCTGGTGGGAGCTGTGTGATCTCAGGCCTTTGCTACCTTAGAATGGGCACCTAAAAACGTGGACACTAAAACCGGATGACTCCAGCCAGAATGAGAAGGCAGAGAAAGCTGTGCAGGATCCAGGCAGGAATTTGTCTGCAACCCAGCAGTAACGAGAAGCCAAGTGCTCATCTCCAAGTTTCATTAAGCCAAGGAGAGTTAGTTGAGATGCAAATGTATGCACTTTGTAAACAACCCTTTTTACTGCAGGTTAAAAGCCAGTTTCTGGAATCACATACAGAGGAGACAATTACAGCAGCTCCCAGCCTGTGGCTTGCATCAGACCAGCACGTGTAGCACAGCCCTCCCAGAATATAGAGCCCTTCCTTGATCAGCTTTATCCTCTCCCGTTTGATCTGGAACTTACACAATGAATATCTAATGCCAGCGTGCTCCGTACCCGGGACTCCTTAAAACTGAATAACTGATTCCATTAAAAGGGCATTAGCTCTGTACGCTTATAATTAATCTCCTCAAGAGAACTAATAGTTCAAAAGACTTGTATGGAGCAAGGACATTTTACATCACACAGCTCATTTTTCCTAATTGATTAATTTAAAGTGATCTCTAGAGCAGAGTTTTGTGGCATAGAACCTTGTCACCCCACACACGGGGAAAATAAATAGCTATCAGCAAGCAACTAGACCACGTTCCTCGAGTCCTGGCAAAGCAGAGCACGAGCACAGCGTGCGCGGAGTCAAGAAAAGGCTTTCAGGAGCCCTCACCCGTGCTGGAGCCGGCGGCGCACGGGGACAATTCAGAGCAGCAGCCGCCGCCTTTCATTCCGCAGCTCTGCTCCATCCCCTGGCGTTCTCCTGCAGGGTTTCAAAGCAGCGAGAGCATTTGAAATACCCTCGCTGCCAACCTTTGCCCTTTCAAAGCACGTTCTGGAGAGTAACGGCTCTTTGCTTGCAGACACGACGCAGCCAGACGCTGAGCCGGGGCTGTGGCAAGGAGAAGGTGAAGGTGACAGCTCCAGCCTGTGTTAACCCTCTGCAGCACCTTATAGAATCATAGAATCACAGACCAGTGTGGGTGGGAAGGGACCTCCCAGGCCACCCAGCGCCACCCCCTGCCATGGGCAGGGACACCCCCCACCAGCCCAGGGTGCCCAAAGCCCCATCCAGCCTGGCCTTGGGCACTGCCAGGGAGCCAGGGGCAGCCACAGCTTCTCTGGGCAACATGGTTCTCCAATATCTCCTCCTTTATATCTCCTTTCATTATATTTTCAATGAGCGTCCGGTTCTTCCCCACTGCCAAGTCACAGAAGGCACCAGCACACTTGACAGCCTGCAGCTTCCCGGGGAGACCTTTCCCCGGGGCCTGGGTACCGCAGGGGTGCTGCAGGGGTGCTGCAGGGATTCTGCTGCGTGGTCAGGGGTTGCTCATTCTTTGCTTGGATTTTATATCTGTGAATGTTAGGTGACCAGTTTTGCAGGGTATCCTCCCACACGGGGATGCTAGCAGGGAGGGACGAGTGACCCCGAGGCAGCACCGCTGTCCCACGGCAGCACTGTGGGCACGGTGGCTTCGTGCCCATGCCGCCGGGGCTGGTGCTGCTGCTGGGGTGGCAGGGCTGGGAGGGAAAGGGAAACGGGGGGGAACGGGGCTGCGTATCGACGTCTCGGGCTGTTGCCCTGGTTCTGCCGTGCCAAGGGCTGGAGCCCAGGCGCTGCGGGAGGATATCAGAAACCCGAAGGGCTGTCTTCATCACGGGAGAGGATGACTTCTTTCATCACCCTGACAGGCGGCAGGAGCACAGGCAGGAGGGCACTGATGTTACCTGGAAATGCCAGAGGAAACCACACCAGCAGGAGAAGGCAGCGAAGAGGGAATTCCTCCCGACGCTCCTCTGCTCGGGGGCTAAACTCCCGTTAATCGAACGCCGTCTTGCTGCGCTTCCTGCCGCTTGCCGGAGAAAACTTTTATCGTGAACACAGAGCTCTGTGTAGCTGATTATATCAATTACTTTTCAGAACATGATTTTGATCCCGATGCTGCTTCACTGGATCAGTAAATAGAAAGTGCTCTCAGAGAAAAATGGCTTTTTTTTTATAACTGGCAAAACGCTATTGCTGCTGATGAGAGAAACCACCCAGAGAGCGCTGCATAGCACATATGATACATAACTAACCACAACTATCATCTGCTAAATTGAAAACCGTAATGTTTGCTGCTCAAACCGAACATTAATGTGGTGTTCTGCCGTGGCCGCACCCCCGGGGGTGCTCACTTAGCAGGATGTTGCCATCATCTTTAAGTTATTTGATTAATTTCTTATAATCGAAATTAAGAACAAAGTGAAGCCGCAGGAAAGATGAAAGCACCAAACCCAGACCCCCAAACAAGTGTTTGCTGCTCAGGAGTTCCTGGCAAGGTGTTCCAGCTGCATACTGGGGGGACCCCCTGTGGGTGCGGGTGCTGGACGAGTGCTGAACCTGGTGTGTAACACACCCCCCTGACCCCCAGCAGCGCATCTCCCCTCTGCTCTTCTAACAGGATAAAGCAAGTACATTGAAATCGCAAAGAGTCAGGGGGTTTCACTAGGAAGGACTCGGCTACTGCAGAGCAGCACCAAAAGGGACCGGCTACAAGCACCGATCGCCTCTGCGCTGGCTGCGGGGACAAGCGTGAGCAGGTCTGGGGGTGCTCTCCACAAGTGCTCACCAACCTGCAGTGTGGCAAACCTACTGCTGTGGCTGCTGCCTCTGCCAAGCCCCTACCAGCACATAAACCCCTTGCAGAAAAGCCTGAGAATAGTTGAAAAGAGACTTTTTGTCTTCAGAGTCCCAGTAGCTGCTTGGCTGCAGTGCTGGGTGCTATTTATGCCATGTGGACTGTTGCATTTTCTGCAGAGCTACACGTGCTGGTCTTGGAAAGCACGTTTAGCTTTGAGCTGAAGTTGTTTTCTCTGCGTACCCCGCTTTGCCCGTGCAATCAGCCACCACAGCAGAGGGCGATGGGCTCTGAGCGCGAATACTGCTGCTCCAGAGCAGGGCTGCACCGTTGGTGGTCATCATTACCATCAGACGTGCTCATCTGCCAAATCCTGAAGTGAAATCTCCATCGTACCCAACACCTCCAGGTATCCCAGAGCTGGAAATTAAATACCAGCCTGTCCCCTGGGGAAGTGCAGATGGGCACCCCAGCGCACGGCCACGGACCCCGTTTTGGTGGCACGGAGCTGTCACCACACCTCATCCTTCAAGAGTGTGACTAAAACCAGAGCAGCCGGTTCTGTCGCACGGAGCCTGACGACACCGCCTCTTCTCCACTGGCAGCCCATACATGAACTTGTCGGTTTTACCCCGACACCCCAGTTTGGAGGGTCCCCGGGGACCCCGCACTGGCAGGGGCAGGCGAGGAGGAGCCCTGTGGGGACGCCGGTACAGCCCTTGTGGCAGAGCCACGATGCTCCGTGGCAGCACTCGGATGTGCCAAGACCCGGCCTGGCACTGCCTTGGGTGCACGGTCCCACGGGGACCCCCCCACAGCGCACAGGCACTCGCAGGGCAGGCAGCGGTACAGAACCGCCTTTCTCGTACTTAGAGGGCGTTTCAAACGAAACCGAACGGCTCGTCGTGCTCAGACCCAGGTATCGGGTGAACACGGTGCACGCTGCGCCGCAAACACACCTTATTTACAGTAGTGCCTGAACGAAGGGACAGTCTTTAATAGCCGCTGCAAATGCTACATAATGATTTCCCGTTATTTAATTCTCCGAGAGGTTTGATAGCTTTCCATAAGTCAAGGTTTATTTGACTTCCCTTGAATGTCACATAATTCTCGTGGAAATGTTTATTTGCCTAATGCAACTTTTAGTGTCCAGGTTATTTATTCCTTCTATTTGTCAGCTAAAACGAAAGCTACCTTTAGCCTCAAGCCTGATTACTTAAAGTAATACGGCGGCTCAGGCTCTTTCATCTTCTCAGTGTGACTGAAATGCCTTCACAGCTCAACAGCTTATCACCAAAAAAAAAATATCTAATTTTAAAAAGTATACTACATTTTAATACACTTTTCATTGCACGTAAGTAATCTGCAAGCTAAAACCCGATCAGAAACATCTGTTTTGTTAACCGTGAGGATTAACCAGCAAAGGGACCGCACATGGGGAAACGCAGAACGAGGGAACTACGGGTTTTCCCCCGATATGATTTTGGCGACCAGTCCCCACGAGGCCGCACTCACGGCACCGCGCTGCAGACCCGGAGGGTACACACGTCTACGTTACTGGTGCGTCCCAAGTTCATGCCAGAGCTGAAAGCTGCTCAGCACCCAACAACACCCCCAGCACCCGCTGTCACGACCTCGCTTCACAGCCCCTGGGCGCTGCCCCCCCTCCGCTTTCTCAGATTTTCCACTACAATTGCCAAGGCTCTTCCCGGTCTGAGCAACCCCCATTCTCCTGGGCTGGCGGGTCCAGAATCATCCCCTGTCACTCCATGTTTGCCCATTGAGGCCCCCCCCAGCTCCAGACAAGGTCCAGGCTCACGGGGGGGGGAGCCAGAGCTGGGGCTGGAGCCCAGTGGGGTGGCCATGGGGCTCCGCAGCCACCCATCGCTCCCCGCTGCTGCGGGCACACGCAGCCCAACACTCCCAGGAACCCACCCACTCACTGGCCTCCAAAACACAGAGCTACTTAAAAAAAAATATTAAAAAAATCCCGCTAGAAGAAATTATTGTATGTCAAAAATAATACTTTGCCCCCGGACTTTCTGCTCCCACTGACAATGAATCATCTTTCGGCATTAAGCAGCCACAGCTTCGTTATTAACAATCAATATCATTAAAATACACCTGAAACCTGACTAAATGCAATTACGGCACATCAGAGAATATTACAGCTTAAGGGGTTTCACAGACCGCTCAGCAAGGACCTTGAATCCCAGGCCTCAGCCCCCTGCACCCGCAGGACGGAGCGAGGAGGCAGCTGCAGCACCGGCGAGACGGGCAGCGGGACCAGCGGGTAGCTGCCGGGGGATGCTCAGCGACCGCGTGGGGGGGACCAGGGGGGTGGATGGAGCCAAAGAACCATCCAGCAGCGCCGCCCAGCAAGGCACCAGCCCCTCAGTGCAGGGAGCTTAATTTAGACGTCCAACACCGCAGAATTAACTCGGTGCAAAATAGCAATTAGCATAACAATGCTTCCTGCAATTAAGTAAAAAAGGAGCTCTGTCCAAGAGGAAATTATAGAGTGAGGTCTTCTCGCATCGCCGCCTGCGAGCGTCGGGCTGGCTGAAGGGCTCGGTGCTGCCCGGCGTCCGTCTTTACTGCTGGGCACAGAGGAGGGTGGTTTGGGGATGGGGACAGATCCTTCTGCCCGTCCTCTTATTTTGATGCGTTATTTGTGCCTGCATCAGAAACACGGCTTTGTGCACAGTGTGAGAATGAATTAGACTTTGCAAGCAAGCTGTCACCTGCTCTGAGAGGTGTGAAAAAATTATGAGCTGCATTGTACTGGAAACTACAAATAGTGCTTACTCCCAGGAATAAACACATACATTCGAGCTATGAAGTTGAAATTAAGTTGTATACAGAACGTAGATTTATTTGGTGGGTTTGCCAGAAATTGGCATATTATATAGTTTCACCCATGGAAATCAAGGCTCCTGCCTATCATTCATAAAAATAATCACATCTATTACCCTGCTTCTCCCACAGCTCCAGGTATTTGCTGATCTAACCCTGTCCACCCCCTTCCAGAGACCAGAGGGCACAGCCACCACCGGGGCTTTCCACGGAGCTGGCCCAGGGCTTGGCCACCAGACTGTTTCGTTCACGAGACCTCGGGGCCAATGTGCCAAAACGATGCCCCTGGAACGGTTTCGATGGGCCGACCCGTGCCGGCCGTGCACCCTGCTGAGCACCTCGGACCCTCCAGCCCGGGTGCGAGGAGCAGCCCCGGCTCCTTCCCCTTCCCTCCTCCTGCCCCGTCACCCACAGCCGCAGA
The DNA here is from genome assembly GCA_013399095.1 of Psophia crepitans. Lineage (NCBI taxonomy): Eukaryota > Metazoa > Chordata > Aves > Gruiformes > Psophiidae > Psophia > Psophia crepitans. Next base: position 169,835 of record VWZZ01004826.1, on the reverse strand, counting down.
CAGAGCGGTTTACGCCTCGTTTGCTTTCTGTGCTCTTCATGCGAGCAGAACAGATGGAGAAATGTTACCTATTTTTAGCCTCTTACACTGTATGTAGTATTTTCCCTTGGATGAGGCTGTCACAACACCTACTGCTCCCTGTGCCAGGCTGGGCCGCCACGGTCGTGGTCACACCGGGGACACGCAGAAGCCCGCAGAGCTCCTGCTGGGACGGCTCTGCCGGGGAGGTTCAACGGCTGCGATAAATTCAGCCGCCAGCCAAGCGGCCAGTTTACGCCGGCTGCAGGCAGCTGATTTTTCTGTGATGCCATTCCCACATGCTGGAGTAAGAGCTATTTCTGTAGGGAAAGAAAAGGCAGAAGGCAACGTGTGAAACCTCTGAAGACTGACTAGTCTTTCTGCAGAAACCCACAATCCTTCCTTCCAGTTGCCTGTTTTTCCCCAGAAGGAACAGCAACATTTCTCCCCTGAACAAAATTGAAGAGAACGCTGTTTTCATCGAGTCTGAGCTCAGCCTCAGGCGGCAGCCCCCCGAGAGCCCGTTGCCCCTTCGCCGGGGCTGCGCCTGCCTCCGGCCCCCATCCCACGACACCTCTGCTGCAGCCCAGCCCCGAGTCCTCCTGCGCTCCTGAAGTCCTGATGCTCTGCAGGGAGGTACCCGAGGGATCCTTTCGTTAGCGCACCGTACCGCATCGCTCGCTCTCTCTTCATCCTGCTGCTGGCGCAAAACGACCTTCAGCAACCTGGGAAGGGCAGGGGTGGTGGGGGCTGGGCAGGCACCCCCCCTCCCCATCCTCTGCAACCGGGAGCGGTCCATGGACCAGGGCTCCTCCAGGCTTCGTCCCAGCAGCAGCATGTCACCCCCAGGCAAACGGAGCAGTCGGCAGGGCCCTTGGGTGGGGGAGACTGCAGCTTTTGGGGGCCTTGGGGGCTGCCTGGGCTTACAGATCTGATCCCTTGAGACTCTGGAGAATTCGGAGTCCTTTTCAGTTAGCTTCAGACCCAAGAGCAATCATCTGGTGTGACTCACCAGCAGCTGTGGTCTCTCCCTCTCCCCTTTCCCAGTGACTGTTACTATGACCAGGGAAATGTCCTTCTGAAGGATCTGCTCCTTCTAACAGACAATTGCTCTTGCAGCTGGAGGAGGAAGGTCACAGCACTGAGGGTTTCCAGGATCTGCTCCTTCTAACAACTCACTCCCATACGCAGGAGGGCTCTCGGAGCCACCACGCCGGTGGGAGAGCAGCCGGGAACTTGCTTTAGGGGCTGTGTCAGCCAAAAATCTGGTGGGGAACACCGGGAGAGAGGGACCCTGGGCGCTGCCGGGGCAGGGCAGCAAGGCAACCGGAGCAACCGTTTTGGGTGTTTCACCGAAGGCGTAGGAAAGAGAACCCACTTGTAGAAACCTCATTATTTTGATTTGAAATGTTTCTTTGCAGCTGGTCGGTCACGAAGGAACACTTACCATTATTTTTTAAATTGGAGTTGCTTTTTTTCATGCCAGAAACACGCAAGGAGTACGATACGAACGTCCTGGGTTTGCTATACTAGCGAAATTGCTGAAATCAATCAACCAGTGGCAAATGTGTGTATCCAGGAGTGATCTGAAGGTTGCCAAACGCAAAGCATTATTATTTTTCAAATAGCTGTTAAAAATGCACCATCTTAAGCATTAAAATTGCTTCTATTAACACACATCTTGTTGACGTGTTTTAACATGGATTACGTGCCTTGTGAAATCCGCCGGAGCTCAAACTCCCGGGGTTGTGCCGCGCAGTTAGGATCAGCGAGAGGTGGGGAGGGAACACATTGGGCACCCGGATGATTTGAACATCACCAGACAGAATCAAGCCCTGAGAGCCGCCGGCCTGGCAGCCCACGGCACAAAGATGAGCCTGGCCACAGACGTCCCCGTGTGCCTTTCCCAGGTCGCCCGGGCTGGACCGCGGCTGCCGAGGACGTTTCGTGGGGACGAGAGTCAGCTTCAGCCCCTGCCTTAATTTAAGGCATCGCATTGCAAACAAGGGGAAGGAAGCTGAGGATGTGCAGAGGGGCTACTGTGTAATTAATCTTTAAACATTAAAAACTAAAATTATATCTTTCTTATTGAAAACAGGCATTTAAGAGCTCACAGTCCTGGAAGCATCTCAAGGGTAATGGCAGCCACTCATTAAAGCAGACAAAGGAAGCACGGGCTCTAATTTGTCTTTAGTCAACTGTCTTGGGCTTGAAGGCCGTGGAGCTGGTGAGAAATGCTAGCAAACTAATGAAGAAATTAAAGGGCTTCTAAAATTAACCCAAATCGTTTTACCTCTGTTGCACGAGGTTGATCTAAATATAAACAGAAAGGGAAGAATACTCTGTGCTACTTATCTAAAGCATCACAAAGTCTTAAGAATTGATTCTTGCACTTTATTTTCTAATTTTTATTAAATAATTCTATCGTAATGATCAAATTGAGGAAAATTTTCTTTGTCCTCCTCAGTTTTTATTATTTTCCTACAAGTATTTTATTTAAATAGAGACCTGTATTCTTGTCCGTAACAATTTACCTGTTACCTAAACAGGCCAGGGAGATGGTTCCACTTACCAGTTTCTTTTAAAAATTAAATCTTCCCAAGAACACACACCTTGGAGTTTTTGACAGACTCTAGAGATAAGAAAGAAGCTCCGCTCCCATCCCCAGCCTGCAAGCAGTAGTGGTTACCAGCTCAGAGCATTCACCTTCTAGGTCTTAATGTTGTGCCTCAAGAAAGGCCACTGAAATCAAAGGATCCTTTCAAAGGATTTTGGATTACTCCTTAATAGTTTCAGAGCCTGCAAAATGCTTAAGGGCAGGAGACCCCATTAGATTCTCCAAGGCCGGCGCCAGGGTCCCCTGATTGCTCCAGAGGAAGAGCAGATCCGTTAAACAACGTCCCCCCTCGCTTCTGCCACCGCAAGCGCTAAACGGCCCCATCAGCGAGCATCCTCCCCGCTGCGGGCTCTGACAGGACCCCTCGTCGTGCCCCTAAATACAGGGGGAGCGGTGTGCCTGGCTTTCAATGGGACTAGCATTTTGCTCAGCACCCCTAGGGGAATAAAGCTTTTGAAATCTATAGGGTTTAAAATGGCCTGTATGGATTTTCTATTTCCTTTGCGTGTAAGGATGGAGATTACACGCTCATTTTTCAGAAGCCGAGGAGCTGCACACAAAAGCCTTAACAACGCCTATTGTCAGGGGAGAAAAACATTCCCCATCCATCTTTGATCAGCTTCATCCAAGCCCTTTGAAATTTTGATTATGCTCCAGTACAATGAGGAGTACATGATGATGGGGGATGACATTAGGAACAGAATCAAGAGGTGAGTGTTTCATTATGATGAAAATACAAGATTTTTTGCCTGCAAAAAGCAGAGAGCTGCTCCTGCTCCGCGGGCAGGTTCCTGGGTACAAATATCCAGGTCCAGGCGATTCACAGGAGCAATTTCTCCTCCAAACAGTTCCCTTTCATGCCAGACCCTGGGTTCAGCCAGGACAAAGAGGATCTACACAGGAATGTGTTGGAAATCACAAAACCTTGGCTTTTGGGGCTCTGGGAAACACCCGCTCTCCTTCGCACCGAGCATCTGAGTTGCCTCTGACGTGTGTCCGCTTATCAGATCCGCCAATGTACAACTGCTTCCTCCAGGCATAGCCTCTACACCGATCCCCCGTTCCTTAGCTAGCGACTTACAGTGCCCTTCTCCACCCACACCGATGGCATATTGCGTTCGCATTAATGCTGAGTTAATTCTTCACTATTAGTATCCAGAGATTTAATGATCGGCTATTTACTTTAAAATGATTATTTTATTGTCAGTCATGTAAATCTAGCGAAATAATGAAGCATCAAGAGATTAGGCACTTGGTACTAATAAAACATACCACACATAACAATAATACAAACAATAAAAGATGTGACAATTTATTTCTATACTTAATAAAATGACCTTCACGCCTCTCCCCTGAGTTAGAGAACGACTTATTTCCTTCAGCTGCGTAAACGTGTCGTACGGTGGGACCCCTGTCTCTGCCACCCCTCGCTCTCCCTGCCCGCTGAGATACGATGCTCTTGTGCACCCTGGATGCAGACAGCGTGGAGCTGAGGCACAGAGAGGTTTGTCCCAGGACTGCAGCTATGAGAGATGTGATGATCCTTCCTGCTGACAGTCGCTACAGATGGTCATGTCCCACCTATACGTGACCTTCCCAGTAGCACAGGAGGGTGATTCCTGCTGCCTTCTCCCAAAAGCACCACCTCCTCTTAGCATCGCCCTCCCCATCTGGGGGGAGCGAGAAGATGCGATTTGGTCCCTTAGCAACTGGAGTTGCACCAGCTCCACATCTGCCCCTGCTGCCACCAACACAGTCCGTCTGCCCACACCCTGCACCAGCCCCGTTCCCTCCCAGCTCGTCCTCCCCGCTCCCATGATCTGGGAGCAGAGCCCCCCACCTCAAAGCACCAAGATCCTCAAAAGCCAAGCCAGGACCTATGTGTGGGGCCAGGACTCACATCACGCCTGCTCCAAAGGACATTCTTGATGGCACATATCTCCCCAAGGTACGCGGCTCAGCAGAACCCGCACCCGAGGGGCTGAGAGCAGTTGTTTGTTATTTGACTTTGCTGGGGAGGAGGAAGAGTGGGTGAGTGTCATTAGGTGACAGTTTGAGATTGACGAAGTGGATAATGAGAGATGCAATGACATTATTTCTGTACCTCAAAAGGCTGCATGTGAAGCGATCGCTTCTCCAGCACCTACTCGCGAGCTGCGCAGCCGTGCCAGAGGTGTCGGAGCTGGGCAGCTCCGAGGAGAACCAAGAGCAGCGCCCCAAGTCTGCGTCCTCTTCCCCATGTGCAGTGTTTGCAGTTTCTTTGAAAAATATTCATTATCTTGGTAAATAACCAGACAATCTAAAGCACCTACAAAACCAAGCCAGTCCCCGGGTCGATGTGTTCCCGAATACCCCTCCCCGCCTCGTGGCACCAAGGCTGCGGCTTTCTGCAGTCGGGACACGATGCGAAGAGAGCCAAGCAATTGAAGCTGGAACTTAATGAAAACCCAGGCGCTCCTCTTCGTTAGTATCATTCACTTACTATTCAGCTCAACCTGTACGTTGGGAAATTAGCTGCAGAATTCATTTTCTCCGGGAATGTCAGTTCAGATCTTGTGCCTGTTTCTGAGAAACAATTTTATCTCCAACTATGCCAGTTAGAAGAAGCAGGAGAACATTATTCCTTGAAAACGAGGTGACAGGTCTTTCTGCGGCTCATGTTATCAGCACTGCCTGTAACCACAGAACAGGCTGTAATAAACTGCGCGGGAGAATCCGTCCCAGTCCCCAGGCTGGGGAGCCATGAAGCATCGTGCTGCCTGCAGCAACGCTGGCTGCTCCCGCACGGCCAGCACGGCCACGCACCCCCTGTGCCCCGGATCCCTGGCACTGCTCGAGCAAAGCAAAGAGAGCAGCAATCGGTGACTGGCAGGGCTGCAGTGCCGGCAGAGAGATGAAGTAAACACGGTCCAGCCCCGGGCGGCACGTGGCACCCGCGCCGCAGTGCACCGAGCCGGCGAGGCTGTGCCACCAGGCAGGGCACGCTTGGAGCCGGCAGCGCTACTGATCTCCTGGGCCTCCTCCGGCTTTTTGCTGTTAAAATGTTCTGACCCGTTGTAACCCTGGCATCCTTAAAATACCCCTCTCATTTAATGAGAGAGACTTCGCTGCACGGAGCCTGACAGCCCCTTCATTCCAGCCCAAAGGGGTGAGAAATTGCTGACCCCTAGAGTAAAATGCTTAAAATCATTAGTGACTGCTTTGGTGGCAGACTATTACACGCAAATTTCTGCTCAGTGATTAATTTAATCACAGTAAATGGTTCCACTGTTCACTTTGTGGGAGTTGATGAAATAAGAGAATTCAGTTCTTTTCGGAATTACGTTCTTGAAAAGCAAATTTTTGGCACAAAGTGAGAGTTTATTTTAGTTACAAAATTAAATTCACTCGTACTGGAAGAAGCAGGGCTTCCTCAAAAAATGTCAGGACACCCGCCGTGGAAAAGAAACAGCCTCACAGTGCCTGGGCTGCCAGTCCCTGAACTCAAGCCTAGAATGGCGAGCATCAAATAAAACAAAAATCTGTAAGTGTTCAATAAACCTGAAGTCTGTTCCTGCTCCTTACTCATCAGTTTAATATGACTGAACAAAGGAATAAATAATTTTTTCCTTCATAGAAATCTCTGTAGAAGAAAACTTTAATTTGCCGGATAAACTACACCTTACAAATCACTGCCCTCCACCATTTCTTTGAAGTTTAGCATTGGTTTCATCATCAACTTAGGCAGAGATGGGAGCACTGTATCAGTAGAATTCACTGTATTTTTTTATATTAAAAGTACGGGCTGGGAAAGGGCTGCAGGAGCCCTGGGCGGCTGGGCGAGGGGAGCAGAGAGGATGGACGCAGCAAGCCCTTCGCGCTCTCGGCAGCAGGCTGTCCTTTCGGAGGGGGTCTCTAACCCCGGGGGAGCTCAGAGGCGATGGGGAATGGAGCCCCATGGCACCGGGGTGCAAGATGTGTGCCACCTCGGGGGTGCCACAGCCCCTCCAGCATTTCCGAGGATGGCGGGCGCACCCCGATACGGAGCCCTTGCAGAAACTGGGCAAGGACACCAGGATTAGCCAGTCCCTCGGCCCCGGGCTCTAACCAGCGCCCGTGTGTGACAAGTGGCTCCCATCGCTGCTGTCCTCTGTGTCTGCTTAAAGAGATTTTCTTCTCTTTAAAAGCATCCAGGCTCCTCCTTTTCATATTAACCAAGCTGATGATCTGACAGATTTACCCCTCCACAGGCCAAGAAAGCCGCACTCCTTCCAAAAATGCCTCAGAGCTACACAACACCATCATCAGAAAAGGTAAGAAAGTCACAGACAATTATTTATCGACTCATAGTTTAAGAAAATGCTGTTTCCTCTCTCTAACAGAATAAAAGGATACCCAGGCTCTAATGCTATTTCTCCCACTCTTCAATCAATAACTTCAACAATAATTCAGCCTCGCTCACCTCAGCCCACATATCCAGCCTCATTTCTCAGAGCATTTGATGAGTCTGGGAGAATAAAAGGATGCTGAATTACACCAACTGTATTACATGCAAGGGTGTGAAGGATGCCGCCAGCCCCCGTGCACCCAGCTGCTCGCTCGGTCAATAAATTCGGCGGTGGTTTCCACGGTACGTGCGTGCCATGTCACGCCTGGCAAAACGCTGCTTCCTTTTGTCAGAGCAGACGTCTGACAGGAGGCAACGGCTCCTGCGTTACGGTGAGAGGCACGGGGTGCTGCGGGCAGCATCCCTCTGTGCTCCGTGAGAGCAATATTTCAGCGCACCCGGTTCCCCGCTGCGCCGGGAGCCGCCGCGGTCCCTGTGCTGGGCCCGGCAGAAAGCCTCAGCCCGGCGAGAGGGTGATTTCTGACTTGGCTTTAAAGCAGCTCCCGCAGGGATGTCAGAAGAGCACGGCCCCGCCACGGCCGGGCTGGTGACGAGGCTCATCATCGCTAAATGCCAGCGCTGCTCCCAGTTCGCTTCTCAATCTCATTTTCGAGCCCTTCACTTTACGGCGGGCTCTTGACTTGCAGTGACATTTACAGCTCTCCGCAGCGTCACGCCTCCGTTACACGGCCATGTACTTTGGTGGTCTCAGATAACCAGCTCCAGGATTCACCAGCTCCTGCCTTGATAACAAAGGGCCCGTAGGGGATGGCGGGGAGAAACTCCCCTCCTTCCCCACTGCCAAGCTTGTCTTTGGAGATCTGTCAGGGAGATCACTGGGGGAACCGCGGAAGCCAATAATTAACGTCATCCCAATAACTGAGATTTCCTAAACCAGCCAGCTCTGTTTTTGGAAGGTCTCAAAAGCTCCCAGGCTGCGCTGAAGCCGCAGCGATGATGAGGGTGCTCAGCGCCGGCTCAGACGGGGTGGATGGGTCCCTGCTCCTGCCCCACGGCTGCTGGCCAGCCCCCCCCCCCCCGCGCCTGGCCCCCCCCC